>CM053033.1:31167791-31312791 GCA_028564925.1 Lithobates sylvaticus | reverse complement strand
CCTCTGTCTCCTGATTGGCTCACTGGCTGTGATTGACTGCTGCCAAAAGCCAATCAGGAGTGAGAATCCCTGGAGTGGCAAGGCTCTCGTGGATATCGCTAGATCGAGAGGGGGCTCAGGTAAGTATTAGGGGGGGGGGGGGGGGGAGCAGCACACAGAAGGTTTTTTACCTTCATGCATAGAATGAACGATTAATTATTAATCTAGATCCCAATTTTTTTCCCCTCTTGCCATCTTAACAAAGCATTTCTATGTAGAGAGTTCTCAGCTCAAGCGAAAAATGTAAATTCATCTTGATCTATGTATAGATGTAATCATGCACACCCTTGGCAAAACAGTTTTGTAGAGACCGCTTAACCGTTGTTTTAGCGGCGTTGTTCGGCCGCTAGCGGGGGCGGTTTTAACCCCCCCGCTAGTGGTTGAAAAGGGGTTAAATCCGCCTGCAAAATGCCGCCGGAGTGGCGTTTTGCCGGCGTTATCGCAGCGCTGCCCCATTGATTTCAATGGGGAGCAGCGGTGGAGGAGAGGTGAGTTCACCGCTCCAAAGAAGCTGCTGGCAAGACTTTTTGTGACGCCCTGCCAGCGCACCGCTCCGTGTGAAAGCCCTCGGGCTTTCACACTGGGGTGCATGAAGCATCTTTTTTCAGGCGCTACAGCGCTAAAAATAGCTCCTGTATAGCGCCTGAAAAAAGCTGCTTCATGCACCCCGAGGGCTTTCACACTGAAGCGGTGCGCTGGCAGGGCGTCACAAAAAGTCCTGCCAGCAGCTTCTTTGGAGCGGTGAACTCACCGCTGCTCCACCGCTGCTCCCCATTGAAATCAATGGGGCAGCGCTGCAATACCGCCGGCAAAACGCCACTCTGGCGGCATTTTGCAGGCGGATTTAACCCCTTTTCAACCACTAGCGGCCGAATAACGCCGCTAAAACGAAGGTAAATCGGTCTCTATAAAAACGTTTTGCCAAGGGTGTGCATGATTACATCTATACATAGATCAAGATGATTCCAGTAGGTCATTCCAGTATGACACATATCAGCCAGTAAACATATTCTAAAATAGTACGGAGAGTGCCTCACACCACCCCCTTCCCTAGTATGGGGCCATTGTATTTTTGCGCTTTTGCTTCTTCATCTGGCACTGAAAGCAGAGGGCTGTGTGACCCCGACGTGACAATGTACCAGGCCCATCTGAATGAGTGCTTGTCCATCTTAGGACCAGTCCTGACCTACTAGCCAATCTAAGGTGATGAGCAGAAAAGCATCCATACCACTTTTTTAGTCCTAGGAACTGTTCCGCAGTGTTCCAGTCAACAACCAAAATTAGCATAACATTTTAATATGGAAAAATGTTGACCCGTTGCATGGATATTATCCAACATGCTGGAAAATCTTTATTTGCAAACACAAATGCTTCAAAATTGTTGAAAAATTTATTATTCCCCCCCCTAGGGAACCTTTACCCAGCCACATCAATGCCTTGCATCAGGAAGTCAGACTGCAACAAAATTCAGCCACATGTGGATGCAGCGCCATGTTTGCAGCTCACTGCTGGAAGGCGGCCAAGGAATAGAACGGAGTGGGTGACATGGTCTTCTTCAGGGTTTTACTTACGAAGTGCTGAGACTAGTAGTTCTGGATGCAGCACAATGATCACAGTGGGTTGCTTGCTGTGACTGACCCAACCGGGGCTTTTGGAGGGGACTAGGGGCTACTGTCTACCCACTGATTATGGCACATGGAGGAGACTGAGTGGAGGGAAAGTTGTAATTTTAATCTTGAGCAGGTTAATGGTCAGAGAGAATATGGTTGCCCTCCTGCAGACTGGGTTGGAGAAGCCCCTCCACTTTGGATAGAAATATTTATCAACAATCTCCCTCAAGAAATCTATGAAGATAACTTAATTCCATTCTTTTTGACCGCTGGAACATTGTATGAGTTTTGTCTTAGGCCCCTTTCACACTGGGGCGTTTTTCAGTCGGTACAGCGCTAAAAATAGCGCCTGTATACCGCCTGAAAAAATCCGGCCCCATTCACTCCAGTGTGAAAGCCGGCGGGCTTTCACACTGGAGCGGTGCGCTAGCAGGACGGTCAAAAAAGTCCTGCTAGCAGCATCTTTGGAGCGGTATAGGAGCGGTGTGTTCACCGCTCCTATCCCGCTCCTTCCCATTGATTTGAATGGGACACCTCGGTAATACCGCGGCAATACCGCCGCAAAGCGCCGCTACGGCGGCGCTCTGCGGGGGGTCTTTAACCCTTTTTCGGCCACTCGCGGGGGTAAAACTGCACCGCGAGCGGCCGAATACCACGGGTAAAACAACGGTAAAGCAGCGCTAAATATAGCGCTGCTTTACCGTCACCGCGGCTCCGCCCCAGTGTGAAAGGGGCCTTATGTGAAAGACAAACTCCTGAAAGACAACGTGTGTAATGCACTTCGTTGCCGGACAGTCTGGGATGGGCTCCCTGACTAATCAAAGCTTGTATTGGGGGGTGGGGGGGTCGGAGGAGAGGCTTCTGGGAGGCGAGAGAAGACACTGGGACAAGATGGTGGGGGGGGGGGGGGGGAGACAGGCACACAGAAGTTGCTGAGTACATGGAAGTGACACTGAGGAGTCAGGCTCAACACAGGACAGTCAGTTTTCTATAGGAGAACTCACCGCAGCTTTGGCATTTATGGCAGAAGGCATGGGTGACTGCCTCGGGGGTCTCTCCCTGTTCACCACAGCGCCGCCCTCATCTTCAATAACCCAGAGATAAGCTGCTATGAAGGAGAGCGGTTCTGCGGCTTTAAGAGTCACAGCAGACACCAAGCCCCTCCTCAGCCAATCTCAAGCGAAGCTGGGACCAAACTGGAGACTGAAAGAAGCCGTATGGTGGGCGTGAGTCAGTGTGAGGGGATGGCATAGGACTTCTGCAGCTACGCTTCTGGCTGGGATAACTGCTGCCCGTGACAGAGCCAAATTTTCGGGATTCTGCCCAGGACAGGTTCAGACCGGGACATCGTTCTGATTCCATGAATGTCCCGGGCAATTCTGGACTGTTGGCAACTATGGGCTGTTGATTAGTTTACTGTTCATTAGATCACTGTTTAATTGGGTTACTGTTAGCTGCTAGCTGTTCATTAGATGTACTAATGATATTACTGTTTAAAGTTTGCATTGTTGGGGATAATGTGATAAAGCTCTCAACTGATTTTGTGTGGTGTAAATTCTGTGTGAATTTTACAATAAAGGGAGTTCAAGTTTTCACCTAAGCTAGTGTCGTCTAGTTCTTGGACGCAATTCTCAGCTATAATACCTTGTTCCTGGTCACAGAATGGAGGAAGCTGTATCTTGGCAGAGGAACCCAGACGGGGTGCCTGGTGGTCCATCACACTTGACTTACACCTTCTCCATTAATAAAAAGTAGGGCTGTGGAAATTCAAGATTAATTCCTTGGTTAATCGATTCATTTTTTTGATCGATCAAAATTTGATCAAAAATCACCTCTCCGCTGGCTTCCGGGTCTTCAGGGAGTTCCGTCGGAGATCCAGTGACGTCAGACATCGACTAACCGGACTCCTCCCCCCTTCTTTAAGTGCCTCCGTCTGCTAACGAAGGGAAAAGGGGAGTCCGGTGACGTCGAAGTTCTGATTGATCGTAACGCGCACGGGGGAGGAGCTACGCATGACGTCACCCACTGCTGCCTTACGGAACTAACACGATTGTCGGCTTTACATGCTGTGTTTTTACCATCTTTATGTGAGTAGTTTTGAACACAAAAATGTAATCTTATACTTAAGCGGTGAGCACTTAGATCTTTTCTTTCTACCCATGACCTGGCGTCCTTGCTGAGATCTAAGGAGACGTGAGAGAAGTTTATGGTCCGTGTTAACCCTTGTGATACCAGCTTGCATGACCACCTGTTTGCACAGGGGTCCATGCCATAAGGTGAGAGTGATTAGTGAGACCGGAGGTGGAGGGATTGTCACGCTACTGTGGGAAAAAAATTACTTACGTCAGTGCTACAGTTTGAAATTTAAAACATAATTTGTGAACTGAGAAGTTAAGTCATGGATTGTGGAAACGAACTAGTGTCGGTGATTGTATATAGTGTATACCACATTTACCACTGACTAATGCAGAGTTGCAATGCAAGGAGATCAGCTAAAAGTAGTTGGATCTGTATGTGCGTTATAATTAATCGAAATTAGTCGATTAATCGATTTAAAAAAAAAAAAAATGATTAATCGAACACGAAACACGAATTTAATCAGTAACAGCCTTAATAAAAAGCCACACTTTCTTTTTAAACAAATGCAATGTGCTCTGTGATTGGAGGAGATGCAAATGAATGTCTTGATCTCCCCTCATAAGGGCATCAAAGTTAAAGTGCCTCTGAAGTCCCTCTAGCATTAGCTAGTTTTAGCCATGTTTCAGATGCATTTTAGGAGCTGTTGGAAAGTGGTTTCTGAAGTGCTCCAAATGCCTGTTTTTTTTTGGGGGGGGGGGGGTTTAAAAAAAAAAATTCAAGCACCTCAAGAGTGTTCAGAATGCATTTGCAATGCACTTTGTAAGATCTGCCAAATGTTGTAGGAAAGATCAAAATAAATATGAAACATTCCAAATGCGTTGTGTGTATTAAACCATTTACTATTCATGTGAAGAATAGGAATTTGCCTTGCAAAGTGTTTGGAACACTTTAATAAAGTGGTTGAAAACCCTTTGTAACCACTTTAACCTACAGGTAAGCCTAGATTAAGGCTTACCTGTAGGTGCTTGAAATATCTCCCAGACCTGCGTTGTCTAGGAAATATTTGCAAATCGCCATAGGCCGATTTCTTCTGCGCATGCACCGAAGTTAGAAAAGGCACGCTGTGCCGTTTCTAGCTCGGGTCATGCCGTTAAAAGGCGGCTCCCATGGGCATGCGATGTCGCGCGACTCCGGACAGTCACAGAGCTGGAGTTCGCTGCCCCGGAAGGAAGAGGGGTGGAGAATGGACGCTCGCTACTAGCGAGGAAGACGGGGACATCGTGGGCTTCTCCTGCATGTAAGTGTCACATAATGGGCTACTATGCGATGTATAGTAGCCCATTATGCTTTACCTTTGCAGGGAAACAAAGAGGAAGTAACACCCATCAAGGTTTACTTCCTCTTTAACATAAAAGCATTACGCCCGTGTGAAATTATGAGACCTCAATCATAAAATCTTAATCTATAGATGGCTATGATTTTCAGTTTAAAGTGCAAGTTCACCCTCTAAGAATAAAATGAAAAGGTGAACTAACACCCTACCCCCCCAGTCCACACTGTACTTACCTCTGTAAGAGCTGTCAGTACCCCACACAGCCCTGCTTTTCTCTCTTTATTCAGCAAGGTTTTCGGAAAAGATCACAGCCATTCTGATTGCTCAGCGCCAGCACAGAGAAATCGCTATGATCCATCACTGAAGTGATGCAGAAAAAAAAAAAACGGGGAGAAAAGTGGGGGGGGGGGGGGGATTTCAAATCCCCAGACTGCTGCACTGGCTGCATGTGCACTGACAGCTCATCACCCATGGATGTCAGTACAGCAGGGACAAGGGGTAATTTTTTCTGAAAAAGTGAGCTAACCCTTTAGGCCCCTTTCAGCGATCTGTCAAGCGGATCCACCTGCTCTGTGGGAGATCTCTCTGCTGATCCCCGCTAAGCAGGCGGATGACAGGTCTTTGCTATGGAGCAGTCGGATGGAAAAGGATCTAAAAAGATCTAAAGGATCCTTAAGATGATTTACACCAGAGACCATTTTTTTTTTATTTTTGCCCATTCAATTCTGACTCTTATAAAAGTTACCATATATACTCGAGTATAGGCCGACCCGAATATACGCTGAGGCACCTAATTTTACCACAAAAAATGGAAAAACGTATTGACTCGAGTATAAGCCTAGGGTGAGAAATGCGCAGCTACTGTAAGTGGAAAAGGAGGGTCTTTATCTTTATAAAATTGTTACCGCTTGTGGAAAGACCATCGATGCAATACTATTTATATGAAAGATCTTTTACATTTTATAAGTCCTCACTGCTGATGAACACATAAACTCCTTAACCGCTTCCCGCCACCTGTACACATACTGTACATGCAGCTTCACAGAGGTGGGTCTTAATCCATGAGGCCGCGTATATCCATATCAGAGTTTGTGCTGGGAGTATTTAGACCGGGTGAAAGCCCTGTGTGTCATACTAATGCCCGGTACATACGATGAGATTATCGGACAAATGAGCGGCCCTTTTTTTTTTTTGCATGCTAATCTCAGATCGAATCTGAAGAGTTTACTAAAGTCACGAAAATTCTCGTACAATAGAATAAAAATTCGGAAGTGATGTCATGTGTTGTAATGCATTTTCGAATGACAGCTGTACCGATTAAACGAAAATCGTCTGATCTGGCATCATCCGAAAAAACATTTTGTGCATGTCCGATAGAATAATATCAGATGAACTGTCATGATCGGCTCTCGAAAGCTCTGTACTAATGATCCGATTATTGTACGATCTCTTGGAAAGAGGTATTTTTCGTATGATTTTCTGATCGTCTGTACGGGGCTTGATGATTGAGAACCAAGAGTCCCAGATCCCCAAACACCCGTTTGCTATGATAGCCTCTGATCGGCTGTCACAGTAGTGATCAGTCACTGTTCAGCCTGCCCGTGTTTTTTTTTTTCTCCTCTTGAATAGAGAAAAGAATGCATTGTATCATTTTCTCTTTGCCAAAGGGTAAAATGTAAACAAAAACAAAATGTGTACAAAAAAAATAAATAAATAACAAATTAAGAATTAAACAAAAAATAAAGATAACATTATACAAAAAAAAAAAAAAAAAAAAATTAGAATAGCGTTTGATCTAGGTCAGTGTTAGGGTTAAAAGGTCAGGGTCAGTGTATTTTGGGTAAAAAAAAATAAAAAAATAAAAAAAAACAGCATTTTTCAAATTTAGAATCGGTGTCAGTGTTTTAAGTTGAAGAACAAAAAAAATAAAAATAAAAAATGCACTATTGTTTCTGGGCATCTGTATATAATATTCACATATGTGGTAGTTTTGTTATTGTCAGGAGCCGAAAAAATTATTTTGAGTTGCTTCTTGGTGGTATGTTATTGGAATAGCAAGAAATATACAGCTGAAAGACCCCTTTCACACCGAGCCGCCTATAGCGTGGGCGGTAAAACGGCGCTATTCTTAGCGGCGTTTTACCGTCGGATTCGGGGCGCATTTCGGCCGCTATCAGTGCTCTTTTACCCCCGCTAGCGGCCGAGGAAGGGTTAAAACCACCCGCAATAGCGGCGTTTTGCCGGCGGTATTACAGCGCTGCCCCATTGATTTCAATGGGGAGCAGCGGTGGAGGAGCGGTAAACACACCGCTCTCTTAGGCTGGATTCACACCTATGCATTTTTAGTGCTTTTTGCATATTTGCACTAAAAATGCATAGGTGTGAATCCAGCCTTACCGCTCCAAAGAAGCTGCTGGCAGGACTTTTCCTGGCGTCCTGCCAGCGCACCGCTCCAGTGTGAAAGCCCTCCGGCTTTCACACTGGAGACAATGGTGCAGCTGTTTTAGGGCGGATTGCAGGCACTATTTCTAACGCTATAGCGCCTGCAAAATGTCTTAGACCCCTTTCACACCACACCGCCCATAGTGTCGGCGGTAAAATGGCGCCATTTCTAGCAGCATATTTGCGCCGCATTTCGGCAGCTAGCGGGGCGCTTTTACCCCCTGCTAGTGGCCGAGAAAGGGTTAAAACGCTGCAGTAGCTGCGTTTTGCCGGCGGTATTACAGCGCTGCCCCATTGATTTCAATGGGGAGCAGCGGTGAGTTTACCGCTCCAAAGAAGCTGCTGGCAGGACTTTTTTTTTTGTTACTTTTTTGTACACATTTGTTTTTGTTTACATTTTACCCTTTGGCAAAGAGAAAATGATACAATGCATTCTTTTCTCTATTCAAAGGGAGAAAAAAAAAAAAAAACACGGGCAGGCTGAACAGTGACTGATCACTACTGTGATAGCCGATCAGAGGCTATCATAGCAATCGGGTGTTTGGGGATCTGGGACTCTTGGTTCTCAATCATTGGGCTTTCACACTGCAGACAATGGAGCAGCAGTTTGAGGGCGGATTGCAGGCGCTATTTCTAACGCTATAGCGCCTGAAAAACGCCCTCGGTGTGAAAGGGGTCTTCGAGTCGGTTCACACTGAGGCAGCACGACTTGCAGCGCAACTGCCTCAGGCGACCGGCATCCGACTTCAGCAGCGGCTTGTAAAATGACTTCTGTATAGAAGTCAATGCAAGTCGCCTGAAGTTGCCCCCAAAGTAGTATAGGAACCTTTTTCTAAGTCGGAGCGACTTGTGTCGCTCCGATTAGAACGGTTCCGTAGTACAGAACGGGACGTGACTTGTCAGGCGGCTAAGTCGCCTGACGAGTTGTCCCAGTGTGAACCGGCTCTAAATGATATATTATTTATTTTTCCCTGGTATATACAATAAATTCAGGAGATGTCCATTACTGTTTACCAACAAATGAAAGCCCAATTTGTCCTGAAATAAGGTATAATCCATCTGGATAGTTGCAATTGAAGTTGCAATACTACGTACAATTTTACTAACACATTTCAAAGTTGCAAAACTGTGTTCAGAAGTTTAGGATTTGCTTTACCTTCCATCATGAAGAGGTTAAAGTATAATTGAACGTCTGATTAAATGTAGGTACAGAAATAGTTAAACTATTTTCTACAACTTCATTATAATGTGGTACCAGATCTGTAGTAAAAACCCTATTTTTAGAATGGCTTCTTTGGTTTTCTATTGGCCCGTTTACATTGCACAGCTGCTGAAGACCAATCCTGCATCCACCCCTAATCTCCAGTACAGAGAGAAGGAGGGGGGGGGGGGGGGGGGGGGTCTCTCTCACAGTTATTACTGTCCAGCTCTGGCCGACACAAGAAGTGTTTTCTAAACTTCTAATAGAAGTAAGGCCCCTTTCACACTTATAAGACTTGTCCCACGATTTGGGACTGCAAAGTAGCGTGACAAGTCGTTCCCCATGATTTCCAATGACAGCCATTCATATTAGTACGACTTCAAAGTAGTCCCTGCACTACTTTGGTTCCGATTTTGATGCCACTTACACAGGCATTCCTTGAAATCGCTGCAAAAATTGCTTTGAAGTCGCACAAATGTGAAAGGGGCCTAAGACTACTTCTATCTTCCTAGCTAGAGACTACAGTTGGGTGTGGACAGGGCTGGTGCAAGGATTTTTGACACCCTAGGCGAAACCTCATTTTGCTGCCCTCCCTTGGCTCCACCCCTGAGCCCACTCCCTTTTCCCTGCCCACGTAAACCCCACCTTTTTTAATGAAGTGCCCATCAAATGCAGCCTCACCAGCGCCCATCAAATGCAGCCTCACCAGCGCCCATCAAATGCAGCCTCACCAGCGCCCATCAAATGCAGCCTCACCAGCGCCCATCAAATGCAGCCTCACCAGCGCCCATCAAATGCAGCCTCACCAGCGTCCATCAAATGCAGCCTCACCAGCGTCCATCAAATGCAGCCTCACCAGCGCCCATCAAATGCAGCCTCACCAGCGCCCATCAAATGCAGCCTCACCAGCGCCCATCAAATGCAGCCTCACCAGCGCCCATCAAATGCAGCCTCACCAGCGCCCATCAAATGCACCTCACCAGCGCCCATCAAATGCAGCCTCACCAGCGCCCATCAAATGCAGCCTCACCAGCGTCCATCAAATGCAGCCTCACCAGCGCCCATCAAATGCAGCCTCACCAGCGCCCATCAAATGCAGCCTCACCAGCGTCCATCAAATGCAGCCTCACCAGCGTCCATCAAATGCAGCCTCACCAGCGTCCATCAAATGCAGCCTCACCAGCGTCCATCAAATGCAGCCTCACCAGCGCCATCAAATGCAGCCTCCCAGCCCCCATCAAATGCAGCCTCACCAGCGTCCATCAAATGCAGCCTCACCAGCGTCCATCAAATGCAGCCTCACCAGCGTCCATCAAATGCAGCCTCACCAGCGCCCATCAAATGCAGCCTCACCAGCGCCCATCAAATGCAGCCTCACCAGCGCCCATAAATGCAGCCTCACCAGCGCCCATCAAATGCAGCCTCACCAGCGCCCACCAAATGCAGCCTCACCAGCACCCATCAAATGCAGCCTCACCAGCGCCCACCAAATGCAGCCTCACCAGCGCCCACCAAACGCAGCCTCACCAGCGCCCACCAAACGCAGCCTCACCAGCGCCCATCAAACGCAGCCTCACCAGCGCCCATCAAAAGCAGCCCACCAGCGCCCATCAAACGCAGCCTCACCAGCGCCCATCAACGCAGCCTCACCAGCGCCCATCAAACGCAGCCTCACCAGCGCCCACCAAACGCAGCCTCACCAGCGCCCATCAAACGCAGCCTCACCAGCGCCCACCAAACGCAGCCTCACCAGCGCCCATCAAAATGCAGCCTCACCAGCGCCATCAAATGCAGCCTCACCAGCGCCCATCAAATGCAGCCTCACCAGCGCCCATCAAATGCAGCCTCACCAGCGCCCATCAAATGCAGCCTCACCAGCGCCCATCAAATGTAGCCTCACCAGCGCCCACCAATGTAGCCTCACCAGCGCCCACCAAATGCAGCCTCACCAGCGTCCATCAAATGCAGCCTCACCAGCGCCCATCAATGAATGTTTGCTTGCTTCCATTTATTCGGGAGTCAGAAAACACAGACACAGTCCTCCGCCACCGATGCGCATCTGACACTATGTGCAACTGGAGCGGTGGCTGCCTGCTAAAGCTGAGACTTAGTTGCTTGTGCAGAGAGAAGAGAGAGTAGGAGCACCAGTGGCCGGGTGCCCTAGGCAGCAGGGCGCCCTAGGCGGCTGCCTAGTTTGCCTAGTGGTAGCACCGGCCCTGGGTGTGGATTAGAGCTTCAGAAGCCATGCAAAGCAAACCGTACAAAGAACCTATACAGTTCATCCTCGTTTTAAAATGCGTTTATTTTTAGTTGTGTAATTGTGTAAAAACGTATTCCAGAGTTGAAGGAAACAGTTACACCCACCGAAAGCCTAACAACTCAGCTGGAGGGGATCACATACTGTGCATGCCACAGCAAATTCAACTCTGCTTATCACGTTTGACGGACGACACAGCCTGTTAAACTTGCCCATTAGGGCCAATTCACACTGGTCCAACATCAGGGGCGGACTGACAACTCATGGGGCCCCCGGGCAATAGGAGATTATGGGGCCCCCAGGCAATCAGAGATTATGGGGCCACACAGTATACACACGCACAGTATACAATCACACAGTATACACAGACATGTTTCTATTGGCTGAGAAGGTACTGGAGAGGTGGGGCAGCTATAATCTCTGCTATAATCTCTGGATTTTTAGACCAAAAGGATGTCGGTAAGGGACATTTCAGAGACAGATGTAAAAAAAAAAAAAAAAAAAGATTTTTACATACTGTCCCTGGTTTTACTGAGGCTGGCAACCCTGATGGGGCCCCCTAGTGGCCAAGGGCCCTCGGGCAGTCTCCAAGTGGCTGAATGGGCAGTCCGCCCCTGTCCGGCATGCACTCCAACTTCGAGCGCACAAGTTGTATGACATGTCAAAATCAATGGTTCCCTAGGAGAGCCATTTTAACAGGTCCGACTTGTGCATGTCTGACTTGCTGCACTACTTTGGTCCAACGTGGGCACGATTTCAGCCTATTGGTTTGAATGGAAATTGAGATCAGCCTCTTAACTGATCCGACTTGTGATCGGAAGATCTTGAGGTGGAACCCCACGCCAAAAATGTAAACCCCCCCCCCCCCAAATCCATACCAGACCCTTATCCGAGCATGCAGCCTGGCAGGTCAGGAAAGGGGAGGACGAGCGTGCCCCCAGATCCTGCCCCATGTGAATGAGTAGGAGTACATTTATTTGTCAGTGGGCAAAAGTACAAAATCAGCAGGGGAATCAAATACTTTTTCCCCCTCACTGTATGATAGAGAGATATATATATATATATATATATATATATATATAATTAAATTAATATCTCTCAATGGTAGACGCTGCATTTGCTCGTAAAATGCACAGACTCCAGAATTCTGATGTTCAGCACTTTACAATGCTTCTGCCTTCCTGCTCCTCCTCCTCCCAAAGTGATTGGCATAGTATGCAATATTTCAGCATACATTTTAGGTCTATTCACACCAGCCACTCTATTTTAATGCAAGCTTGTGGCAGTGTTGAAACTTGCTGTACACTGTCACTGGTAAGTTGTACACTTGCAGTGCCAGGGCCGGCTGCCCTGGCACTGTGCCATCATGTGAAGTGGTGATGTGATATGATATGATTTGAAGCACCACAAGGAGAGGAGATGTCTGTTGAGAAGGGGAATTTGGAGGGGCAGTAAAAATGTTGCAGTCACAATAAAAAAATCGCTGATCGCCGCCAATATTAGTAAAAAAAAAAAAAAAATATTAATAAAAATGCTATAAAACTATCCCCAATTTTGTAAATGCATAACTTTTGCGCAAACCAATCAATAATCGCTAATTGCGATTTATTTTTACCAAAAATATGTAGAAGAATACGTATCGGCCTAAACTGAGGGAAAAAAAATTTTTTTTATATATTTTTTGGGGATATTTATTATAGCAAAAAGTAAAAAAATATTGCATTTTTTTTTTTAAATTGTCGCTCTATTTTTGTTTATAGCGCAAAAAATAAAAACCGCAGAGGTGATCAAATACCACCAAAAGAAAGCTCTATTTGTGGGTAAAAAAGGACGCCAATTTTGTTGGGGAGCCAGGTCGCACGACCGCGCAATTGTCAGTTAAAGCGACGCAGTGCCGAATCGCAAAAAAATGGGCCTGGTGCTTTGGCTGCAAATTGGTCCGGGGCTGAAGTGGTTAAGGGGTGCCTTGGCAGATTACTCAAAAAACTGTATACAAGCCGGCGTGTGGGTGAAGGCTGCCTTTTTAGCAACCTGTGACTTCATGTATTCATTGTGCACCATCACAACCTTCTAGCTGCCAGCATCCTAACGACCAATGGCATCATCAGTTCATAAGGAGGATGTCAGTCAGTTGCACGGCATCCTTGTTTGACCCTCCCCTGGCCCTCTCTATCAGCGATGGGGGAAGAGAAACATTGGAATACTAGTCAGTACCAGTTTTCAATAGTGTATTTGCTTTGGAAGAATAAAATACCCTCCAATGTAGGGTTTGCTACTCGGACTTTTGGATGTTGCTGCGTTACATAAAACTATTAGAATAGTTTTTACATTTTAGAATAGGGTGCCTGGAGACTGTCCATACATTTTTAAAAAGGTGCCTCGAGTTTCTCCCTAATTTTTAAAGGGTGCCTTGACTGAAAAAAGGTTGAGAAACACTGGTCTACAGCAGGAGTTCTGCAAGTCTACAGCATGGAAATTCAGCCACAGTGACCCCTGTGGTGGGATGACTATTGCACAACCAGAACTTGCAGCAGACTTGCAGAATGTTTGCACAGAAAGTTGATCTGGAGTCATGCAATGCGGACTTGCTGCAATTGTGCAACAAACCTGTGAAGCCTGGCAAGTCTAGCAATAGCTTTGCAAGTCATTTTCAAACTTCCTGTCTGGGTAGCATTATTCAATTTTTTTTTTTTTTTATGAACTTTATTGAAATGTCACAGAGTGATGCGAGGTGGTGGGTTGCCTTGCACTATGCTACACTTGGGCTATATTTATTGGTACTTCCAACAAAATCAGTGTTTAAACATTAACACGTTAAACAATTAAAACGTTTGGACAATATAACACGAGTTTGGTGGGCACAGTGGCAGCATTTGGGCACAGTGGCAGCATTTGATGGGCACAGCGGCAGCGTTTGGGCACAGTGGCAGCATTTGATGGGCATAGTAGCTGCATTTAATGGGCACAGTGGCAGCTTTTGAGGGGCACAGTGGCAGCTTTTGAGGGGCACAGACAGTGGCAGCTTTTGAGGGGCACAGTGGCAGCTTTTGAGGGGCACAGTGGCAGCTTTTGAGGGGCACAGACAGTGGCTGTGTTTGATGCACAACTTGAACTTACTTAAGTAGACATTGTTAGACTTACTACGTGCAGTACAGTGTGTCACTCACAGCAGCAAGGCAGCGCCAGCTATCAAGGGCCGTCTTTCTGCTCCCTCTCCATGTTGTCTGAAGAACATGGCAGAGGTGGGCAGAGCCTGTTTACTAGCCACTGGGGCAGCCGTGGTGCGCTATAAATGCTGGCGCAGCTGCGGCCTCCGATTGACATCACTGGTTGCTAGATAGATGCCGGCCGGTGAAGTGAGCAACCAGTGCAGTCAGTCAATTTAAGCAGCAAATTGCAGCGCTGAGGATCAGCCCTGGATGGGGCCCCCTAGACAAGTGGGGCCCTCGGGCAACTGCCCAGCATGCCCAGTGGAAAAAACGGCCCTGTTCGTCGGGGGCTCCTTTACTTTATTGAAGAGCTCTGGACACTGCTGACTAAAGCCTCATACACACGATCAGACTTTGTACCAACTTTCCCGTGGATTTTTGTACAAAGGGCGTTGACCCCAAGTTGGTATTGCATACACACAATCTGACTTTTTAGGCAACAAACACGAACGTAGTGACATTTCAACGTACTGACGACACTCCAAAAGAGGACGTTCGAATACTCCAGCGCCACCTTTGGTCAACTTCTGTATTGTTGTCTGATCTTTTGCATTGGTTCTGAGCATGCGTGTTTGTACTTTGTACAAAAGTCCGATGGTTTTGTGTACACACGGACGGACTTTGCTCCATCTGACTTTTGTTGGCAGAAAGTTGGTCCGTTCACACAGCCAACAAAAGTCCAATGAAAACTGAAAAAGTTGGTCCGATGGAGCGTACACACGGTCGGATGTTGGTCCAAAACAGCTAATTTGCATGTTTGTTGTCAAAAAGTCTGATCGTGTGTACGGGCCTTAAGGATGAGCTCCCGCGTATTCACAACCCGCACGTGCAGAGCCCGCCAGGAAGTCGGCACTGCACAGCGCTAATCACAGGCAGCCAGACATTTCCCTATCCGCGGGGGGCAGAGATTGGGAAATGTCTCACTGCCTGCGATTAATGATGTGCAGTGCCCATTTCCTGGCGGGCTCTGCACGTGCGGGTTGTGAATACGCCTGAACTCATCCTTACTGCTGACACTTTCAGGTGTCTACCACTCCCCCCCCACCTGCGAGTTCTGTGGTTCCTCCCGCTGACCCCTATGTCATTATTGTGATGTAGGGGTCAGCGGGAAATACCACAGCACCCGGGGGGAGGGGGGGTGCACGCTATAGTACACACCTAGCAGTGTCTGGAGCACTGGGTGATTTGCCTTTAGTTTCTTTCCTGCCTACAGATGGAATGACACTCAGGAGGTCATAAACTAAAAATGAGTCTGTCTCAGGCCCCTTTCACACTTGTGTGACTTCAAAGTCGCTGCGATTTTTGCCACGATTTCAAGGAATGCCTGTGTAAGTGGCATCAAAATCGGACCAAAGTAGTGCAGGGACTACTTTGATGTCAGAACGACTTGAAGTCGTACTAATATGAATGGCTGTCATTGGAAATCATGGGGAACGACTTGTCATGCTACTTTGCAGTCCCAAATCGCGGGACAAGTCGTATAAGTGTGAAAGGGGCCCCAGGCTAAAAATATCAGCTTTCACTTTTCTCCTTTACAAAATGATAGATAATATTTATATTTGAATATATATTTATATAATAATAATATTTGAATTAAAAACAAATACGTTTATGGTTTGTGTGTTTGTTTTTTTATATATTATTATTGTATAAATTTTATTTCCATGGTAGATTATCATTGTATGGCTTTGCTGACATTTTGGTAATAATTCTGTTCCTGGTTCCCCGATTAAAATATTGAAGAATCATTTCCTAATGCTTTATAAAAGAAATTAGAATATGTTTCGGCTTAAAACCGACTTTCACTTCATGAAGGTCGTTTTTCTTTTTGCATCCTACCTCATCAAAAAAAAATGCACTCTACACATAGCGCACCCCTGAACCCTGCGCTCTGTACGTGGCACACCCCTGAACCCTGCGCTAAGTATCACACCGCTGCGCTATGTACGTGGTGCACACTTGAACCCTGCGCTCTGTAAGTAGCACACCCCTGAACCCTGCGTGCACCTGAACCCTGCGCTCTGTAAGTAGCACACCCCTGAACCCTGCGTGCACCTGAACCCTGCGCTCTGTACGCGGCACACCCCTGAACCCTGCGCTCTGTACGCGGCACACCCCTGAACTCTGCGCTCTGTACGCAGCACACCCCTGAACCCTGTGCTGTCTAAGTAGCACACCGCTGCGCTCTGTAAGTAGCGCACCCATGAACCCTGCGCTCTGTAAGTAGCGTACCCCTGAACCCTGCACGCACCTGGACCCTGCGCTCTGTACGCGGCACACCCCTGAACCCTGCGCTGTCTAAGTAGCACACCGCTGCGCTCTGTAAGTAGCGCACCCATGAACCCTGCGCTCTGTAAGTAGCGTACCCTTGAACCCTGCACGCACCTGAACCCTGCGCTCTGTAAGTAGCGTACCCTTGAACCCTGCACGCACCTGAACCCTGCGATCTGTACGCGGCACAACCCTGAACCCTGCGCTGTCTAAGTAGCACACCGCTGCGCTCTGTAAGTAGCGCACCCCTGAACCCTGCACGCACCTGAACCCTGCGCTGTCTAAGTAGCACACCAATGCGCTCTGTAAGTAGCGTATCCCCTGAACCCTGCACGCACCTGAACCCTGCGCTCTGTACGTAGCACACCCCTAAACCCTGTGCTCTGTATGCAGTGCACCCCAAATACAGCTGGCCCTTTAAGGGCAAGCATACTGCTGATGCCATCATGGCACCACAAGCAAGACTTGTGTCTTTCAAACAATTGAGTTAAAAAAAAAAAAATTATGATATATATATATATATATATATATATATATATATATATATATATATATATATATATTAAAAACACAACCAAATATATTTCTTTTTTTAACTTGAAGACATAAGAAGGAGAATAACCGGCAGAAAGTTGGAGAGAGGGGAGTGCAGAGCTCATGGAGGGAACAGATCGCAGCATGTTGGGAGGATGGTGAGCGATCTGCCTCGTCCGATCAGAGAACACACAGATGAGGATCGCTGACAGCTCCATGGACTAGACTCTGCCTGCAGCCCCCCCTCACCTGGAGGAATGACATACCTGAGTGTGGGGGGGGGGGGGCGATCAGGGCGTTTCCCTCGCAGACATACACAAAGTATGGAGCGATAATACAAGGCATGTAAACACACACATCCGATAAAGTCACACCGATCTGGCCACTTACCTTCTCCACCGATCCCGGCAGCAATCGGCTCATCAGCTTGCACAGAACCACTCCGTCTTTTAGGGAGCATTTCAGGAAGTCCTCGGGGTCACAGATGTTCTTCTTGGGGGAGTTGAGGACCCCCAGAGAAATGAGCCAGGTGACGGTCTGCTCCTCCGGGTTCATGGCTGGGCTGGGCTGTGTTGGGGGCCACACACGATGAGCGCACGATCTGCTACAAGAGCCACATCCGATCACATCTCCGCTCCTTCCTATTTCTCAGCACAAGAAGAAGTCCGTCCGCTCACCCAACACACAACAGGAAGCGATCATTAGATCAGCAGCAGCTCTCATACACAACACACACACAGGGCTCCCAGCCGGGCTACATTCACTATACATTCACTCCTACATTCACTTATACTCCTACATTCACTCCTACATTCACTATACATTCACTTATACTCCTACATTCACTCCTACATTCACTTATATATTCACTTATACTCCTACATTCACTCCTACATTCACTTATACTCCTACATTCACTCCTACATTCACTTATACTCCTACATTCACTCCTACATTCACTTATACTCCTACATTCACTCCTACATTCACTTATACTCCTACATTCACTCCTACATTCACTTATACTCCTACATTCACTCCTACATTCACTTATACATTCACTTATACTCTTACATTCACTCATACATTCACTTATACTCCTACATTCACTTATACTCCTACATTCACTCATACATTCACTTATACTCCTACATTCACTTATACTCTTACATTCACTCCTACATTCACTTATACTCCTACATTCACTTATACTCCTACATTCACTTATACTCCTACATTCACTATACATTCACTTATACTCCTACATTCACTTATACATTCACTTATACTCCTACATTCACTTATACTCCTACATTCACTTATACTCCTACATTCACTCCTACATTCACTTATACATTCACTATACATTCACTTATACTCCTACATTCACTATACATTCACTTATACTCCTACATTCACTATACATTCACGTATACTCCTACATTCACTTATACATTCACTCCTACATTCACTTATACTCTTACATTCACTCCTACATTCACTTATACTCCTATATTCACTCATAGATTCACTTATACTCCTATATTCACTCATAGATTCACTTATACTCCTATATTCACTTATACTCCTACATTCACTTATACATTCACTATAATACTCATACATTCACTTATACATTCACTCCTACATTCACTATACATTCACTTATACTCCTACATTCACTTATACATTCACTTATACTCTTACATTCACTCCTACATTCACTTATACTCCTACATCCACTTATACTCCTACATTCACTTATACATTCACTTATACTCCTACATTCACTTATACTCCTACATTCACTCCTACATTCACTCCTACATTCACTTATACTCCTACATTCACTTATACTCCTACATTCACTTATACTCCTACATTCACTCCTACATACACTTATACTCCTACATTCACTTATACATTCACTATACATTCACTTATACTCATACATTCACTATACATTCACTTATACTCCTACATTCACTTATACATTCACTTATACTCCTACATTCAGTATACATTCACTTATACTCTTACATTCACTTATACTCCTACATTCACTTCTACATTCACTTATACTCCTATGTTCACTCCTACATTCACTATACATTCACTTATACTCCTACATTCACTATACATTCACTTATACTCCTACATTCACTCCTACATTCACTATACATTCACTTATACTCCTACATTCAGTATACATTCACTTATACTCTTACATTCACTTATACTCCTACATTCACTCATACATTCACTTATACTCCTATGTTCACTCCTACATTCACTATACATTCACTTATACTCCTACATTCACTTATACGTTCACTTATACTCCTACATTCACTTATACTCCTACATTCACTTATACATTCACTTATACTCCTACATTCACTCCTACATTCACTTATACATTCACTTATACTCCTACATTCACTTATACATTCACTTATACTCCTACATTCACTTATACTCCTACATTCACTATACATTCACTTATACTCTTACATTCACTTATACTCCTACATTCACTACTACATTCACTCCTACATTCACTCCTACATTCACTTATACTCCTACATTCACTTATACATTCACTTATACATTCACTCCTACATTCACTTATACATTCACTTATACTCCTACATTCACACCTACATTCACTATACATTCACTTATACTCCTACATTCACTTATACATTCACTTATACTCCTACATTCATTTATACATTCACTTATACATTCACTCATACATTCACTTATACATTCACTTATACTCCTACATTCACTCCTACATTCACTTATACTCCTACATTCACTTATACTCCTACATTCACTTATACATTCACTTATACTCCTACATTCAGTATACATTCACTTATACTCTTACATTCACTTATACTCCTACATTCACTCCTACATTCACTTATACTCCTATGTTCACTCCTACATTCACTATACATTCACTTATACTCCTACATTCACTTATACGTTCACTTATACTCCTACATTCACTCCTACATTCACTATACATTCACTTATACTCCTACATTCACTTATACTCCTACATTCACTATACATTCACTTATACTCCTACATTCACTTATACATTCACTTATACTCCTACATTCACTTATACTCCTACATTCACTTATACTCCTACATTCACTTATACTCTTACATTCACTTATACTCCTACATTCACTCCTACATTCACTCCTACATTCACTTATACTCCTACATTCACTCCTACATTCACTTATACTCCTACATTCACTTATACTCATACATTCACTCCTACATTCACTCCTACATTCACTATACATTCACTTATACTCCTACATTCACTTATACATTTACTTATACTCCTACATTCACTTATACATTCACTTATACATTCACTTATACTCCTACATTCATTTATACATTCACTTATACTCCTACATTCACTTATACATTCACTCATACATTCACTCCTACATTCACTTATACTCCTAGATTCACTCCTACATTCACTATACATTCACTTATACTCCTACATTCACTTATACTCCTACATTCACTCCTACATTCACTTATACTCCTACATTCACTTATACATTTACTTATACTCCTACATTCACTTATACTCCTACATTCACTTATACATTCACTATACATTCACTTATACTCCTACATTCACTTATACTCCTACATTCACTCCTACATTCACTCCTACATTCACTTATACATTTACTATACATTCACTTGTACACGGATCTCTGGGCACTCATCTACATTATGGACGGATTGTAGTAGTGAGAGATCTGCTCATTATCACACATGACATGTAATACACATGTGTGTGATTAGATCAGAAGAGGAAGTGGACCTGCAGGGTCTTACAACATGTCATATACATTGTATTTAATGCATAGAACTTTGCCCTGTGTGGACGTTTATTACATATACACTATATTACCAAAAGTATTGGGACACCTGCCTTTTCGGGCCGGTGTCTTGCCGAGAAAGTTCCCCCACGGCGGATAAGGACCCCCCTGTACTGCGCAGGCGCAGTAGGAAAAGCACAACAGAGTTTACGAAAATAGCCGAAGCTGAACACAGTCAGTCAGCTGTACACATTGCGCCTGCGCACTACACTAACCTATGTCCAGGTTCGAGCCCCACCATCCAAGTGGACACAGAGTTTGAATAAAAATATGCAGAGCGCAGCGAGGCCGCGCCCGAAAGCGTGGCGAGCCCGCAAGGGACCCTGTTACAGGCGCCGTGTACAGCTAATTCACTGTCTTCTGCTTCGGCTATTTCCGGCGGCTTCGTTGTGCTTCGTACTGCACAAGCGCTGCGCCTACGCAGTACAGGCCCTCAGAGACAATACAAGAGGTGGGGGACAGAGGCTGCGGACATGGTAATGGAGGTGGGGGGGACAGAGGCTGCGGACATGGTAATGGAGGTGGGGGGGACAGAGGCTGCGGACATGGTAATGGAGGTGGGGGGACAGAGGCTGCGGACATGGTAATGGAGGTGGGGGGGACAGAGGCTGCGGACATGGTAATGGAGGTGGGGGGCAGAGGCTGCGGACATGGGGGGGGGGGACAGAGGCTGCAGACATGGTAATGGAGGTGGGGGGCAGAGGATGCAGACATGGTACAAGAGGTGGGGGACAGAGGCTGTGGACATGGTAATGGAGGTGGGGGGACAGAGGCTGCGGACATGGTAATGGAGGTGGAGGGCAGAGGCTGAGGACATGGTAATGGAGGTGGGGGAAGAGGCTGCGGACATGGTAATGGAGGTGGGGGGCAGAGGCTGCGGACATGGTAATGGAGGTGGGGGGGCAGAGGCTGCGGTCATGGTACAAGAGGTGGGGGACAGAGGCTGCGGACATGGTAATGGAGGTGGGGGGGACAGAGGCTGCGGACATGGTAATGGAGGTGGGGGGCAGAGGCTGCGGACATGGTAATGGAGGTGGGGGGGCAGAGGCTGCGGACATGGTAATGGAGGTGGGGGGGCAGAGGCTGCGGACATGGTAATGGAGGTGGGGGGACAGAGGCTGCGGACATGGTAATGGACGTGGGGGGGACAGAGGCTGCGGACATGGTAATGGAGGTGGGGGGACAGAGGCTGCGGACATGGTAATGGAGGTGGGGGGGACAGAGGCTGCGGACATGGTAATGGAGGTGGGGGGGCAGAGGCTGCGGACATGGTAATGGAGGTGGGGGGGACAGAGGCTGCGGACATGGTAATGGAGGTGGGGGGGACAGAGGCTGCGGACATGGTAATGGAGGTGGGGGACAGAGGCTGCAGACATGGTGGAGGGGGGGCAGAGGCTACGGACATGGTAATGGAGGTGGGGGGGACAGAGGCTGCGGACATGGTAATGGAGGTGGGGGGACAGAGGCTGCGGACATGGTAATGGAGGTGGGGGGACAGAGGCTGCGGACATGGTAATGGAGGTGTGGGGGACAGAGGCTGCGGACATGGTGGGGGGACAGAGGCTGCGGACATGGTAATGGAGGTGGGGGGGGGGCAGAGGCTGCGGACATGGTAGTGGGGGGGGGGCAGAGGCTGCGGACATGGTAGTGGGGGGGGGGCAGAGGCTGCGGACATGGTGGGGGGGGGGACAGAGGCTGCGGACATGGTAATGGAGGTGGGGGGACAGAGGCTGCGGACATGGTAATGGACTTGGGGGGGACACAGAGGCTGCGGACATGGTAATGAAGGTGGGGGGGTCCTTATCTGCCAAGGGGAACTTTCTCGTCAGAACACCGGTTCACACTGCTGCATGGTGCGAGATCACGTGATTTCCATCGCACTGTGGTTCGCACCGCACAAATCACATGCAATGTCCGTGCGATGCAAATTCAACCATACAAGATAGTATCGCATCGCATTCAGGCCAAACTCACACAGGACCCTTCTTTTTTGGACCGCAGCAGAATCAGATCGCATGAGTCCGATTCCTGTCCGGTTTTGCAGGACGCACTGCGACATGCCAACTGATTTGGGAGTGTCGGTAACTTTCAATTGTCACTCCCAGCAGTTCACATAGTGAACATAGAGACATGCGATGCAGGAACCCATAGTGGATTCGCACAATTCACACAGCAAGAGATTGTGACCAGCTCTTTATGGAGCCGTTCACATATCTCTGCAGTGGCTCCGGTGCGATTTGCACAGGACCTCTGTGCGTCTTTTAGTCCGTTTCAGGTCCAAATTCAGCCGAAAATTCAGACTGAAACGGTGAACAAGGATGCACCGGATTCCTGCTGTGAGCTGCTGCGTGCTCATATGTGAAGCCTCAATAAAAGGCACAGGGACAAGTATACCCGATCAATGAGATACTAAAGGCCCGTACACACGATCGGACTTTTTGACAACAAACATGCAAATAAGCTGTTTTAACCACTTTAAGACCAGCCTCGTTTTGGATTTTAGGTGTTTACATGTTTAAAACAGGTTTTTTGGCTAGAAAAAAACTTAGAACCCCCAAACATTATATATTGTTTTTTTTTCTAACACCCTAGAGAATAAAATGGTGGTCGTTGCAATACTTTTTTTCACACCGTATTTGCGCAGTGGTCTTACAAGCGCACTTTTTTGGGAAAAAATTCACTTTTTTGAATAAAAAAATAAGACAACAGTAAAGTTAGTCCAATTTTTTTATATATTGTGAAAGATAATGTTACGCCGAGTAAATTGAGACCTAACATGTCACGCTTCAAAATTGCGCCCGCTGGTGGAATGGTGACAAACTTTTACCCTCAAAAATCTCCATAGGCGACGTTTAAAAAATTCTACAGGTTGCATGTTTTGGGTTACAGAGGGGGTCTATGGCTCTCTATTATTGCTCTCGCTCTACCAATCGCGGCGATACCTCACATTTGTGGTTTGACCACTGTTTTCATATGCGAGCGCTACTCACGTATGCGTTCGCTTCTGCGCGCGAGCTCGTCGGGACGGGGCGCTTTAAAAAATTATTTTTTTTTTTTCTTATTTATTTTTCTTGATTTTATTTATTTTTACATTGTTTTTTAAAAAAAATAAATTGGCTCACTTTTATTCCTATTACAAGGAATGTAAACATCCCTTGTAATAGAAAAAAAGCATGACAGGTCCTCTTAAATATGAGATCTGGGGTCAAAAAGTCCTCGGATCTCATATTTGGACTTAAATGCAAAAAAAAAATGACATTTGGAAAATGTTCCTTTAAGAGGTATGGGCGGAAGTAACGTTTTGACGTCGCTTCCGCCCTGCTATGGTATAGAGACGGGTGGCGGCCATCTTAGTCTCACTCGTCTCTATACCCAGCACGGAGGAGGACCCGATCGCTTCTGCCGCTGCTGACGGCTCCGGTAAGCGGCGGAAGGCGGGGAGAGCGGCGGGAGGGGGGGCACCTCTCCCGCCGCCGATAATGGTGATCTCGCGGCGAATCCGCCGCGATGACCACCATTATCGGAATGCCGGCCGGCGCCTGAAGAGATGGATATCTCGGTTGTGGCAGCAGCTGCTGCCGTTACCGAGACATCCCTCTTCAAAAAAGGGGCGTACATCGTTGTGCGCTGGTCGGAAAGTGGTTAAGGCAACATCCGACCGTGTGTACGCTCCATCGGACAAACTTTTTTTGGTTTTCATCGGACTTTTGTTGGCTGTGCGAACAGACAAACTTTCCGGCAACAAAAGTCCGATGGAGCAAAGTCCTATCGTGTGTACACAAAACCATCGGACCTTTGTACAAAGTACAAACACTCATGCTCAGAACCAATGCAAAAGATCAGACAACAATACAGAAGTTGACCAAAGGTGGCGGTAAAGAGCAGAAAAACACATACTTTGGTGAAAGTTAGAAATATAGGGAGAGTACTCAGCGCTGTCAGAAATAAATAAATAAATAAAACTAAAAAAGATGCCTGCTGCAACCTTAAGGTTAATTCAAGAAATGCCTCATAAGTACAATATAATAAGATAGTTCAGTGCAAAAAATAATAAATGGTAAAATGAATAAATCAATGTGATTTTAAATAGTCCCAGAATACAGTCAATGAAAGTTCCAGTATAAAGTGCATGTGCAAAACTACAGCAGCTTCAAGTGGAAATGGTGACAAAATCCAGTAACAAATCACTGTGGTGGTGGTCCCTTCACCGAAAGTAAGGATGGCCTCTCACCTCCCTGCTTCGACCTACAATAGGTCACAAAGCGATATGTAGCTACTTAAAACTCTGGTCTCCACCGTCAGGATTTCATCTCAAACGTCAAAGGAAACAACCAGGTCCAAGTGGTATCCAGCATAAATATGTAAAGGTAAAGAAGGGGACAACCTAGTGCTCTCTGTTTCAAAAGTAATTTAATATGCACAAGAAATAACATAAATTGAACTCACATTCTCCAGCACTCAGTCCCGAGTGCTGGCGCTGTGTGTATAGTAAATCCAAGATGGCCACGGGTGACGTCACTCGTGCTCCCTGACCCTCGTACACGTTACTTCCAGGTGGGACTTCCTCAGCGTGGGGCAGGGTAGCAACGAGAGGACCCGCTTGAGCTGGAACTTTCATTGACTGTATTCTGGGACTATTTAAAATCACATTGATTTATTCATTTTACCATTTATTATTTTTTGGTGAAAGCAGGTTGAAAAAGTCCTGCCGTGTGTATGCAATACAAGTTCAGGGCCGACGCCCTTTGTACAAAAATCCACGGGAAAGTTTGTACAAAGTCCTATCGTGTGTATGAGGCTTAATACCATCCAGTAATATGGCAGCAACAAAAATCAAAATGTTCATTTAGTTTACCTTCAGTTGACTTTTACAAACCACCCAACAGGGTCAGTGCTCCATCGGACAAACTTTTCCGGTTTTCATCGGACTTTTGTTGGCTGTGCGAACGGACAAACTTTCTGGCAACAAAAGTCCGATGGAGCAAAGTCCGACCGTGTGTACACAAAACCATCAGACTTTTGTACAAAGTACAAACACGCATGCTCAGAATCAATGCAAAAGTTCAGACAACAATACAGAAGTTGACCAAAGGTGGCGCTGGAGTAATTGAACGTCCTCTTTTGAAGTGTCGTCAGTACGTTGAAACGTCACTACGTTCGTGTTTGTTGCCTAAAAAGTCCGATAGTGTGTATGCAATACAAACTTGGGGCCAACGCCCTTTGTACAAAAATCCACGGGAAAGTTTGTACAAAGTCTGATCGTGTGTATGAGGCTTATGGGTGACATCACTTCCCATTTATTTCACATCCGTCGGCTGTCTGCTCTTCCACCGCTGGAGACCGGATCAGATCGGCTTCAAAAAAGATATGTATACTGATTTCTTCTTTACAGGGCTAGGTTAGTCTTAAGGCCCGTACACACGATCAGACTTTTTGACAACAAACATGCAAATTAGCTGTTTTGTGGCAACATCCGACCGTGTGTACGCTCCATCGGACAAACTTTTTCGGTTTTCATCAGACTTTTGTTAGCTGTGAGAACGGACAAACTTTCCAGCAACAAACGTCCAATGGAGCAAAGTCCGATCGTGTGTACACAAAACCATCGGACTTTTGTACAAAGTACAAACACGCTCAGAACCAATGCAAAAGATCAGACAACAATACAGAAGTTGATCAAAGGGTGGCGGTAAAGAGCAGAAAAAACACGTGATTTGGTGAAAGTTGGCAGAAAAAGTCCTGCCGTGTGAATGCAATACAAGTTCACGGCCGACGCCCTTTGTACAAAAATCCACAGGAAAGTTTGTACAAAGTCCGATCGTGTGTATGAGGCTTTAAATCGTGGATGCCTGTAGATGTATCGATTTTAGTGTTAGGGTGGACTTCCCCTTTAATGGCATCCCAGTCTTAGTCCGTAGGGTTCAATATTGAGTTGGCCCACCCTTTGCAGCTATAACAGCTTCAGCTCTTCTGGAAAGGCTGCCCACAAGGTTTAGGAGTGTGTCTATGGGAATGTTTGACCATTCTACCAGAAGCGCATTTGTGAGGTCAGGCACTGATGTTGGATGAGAAGGCCTGGCTCGCAGTCTCTGCTCTAATTCATCGCAAATGTGTTCTATTGGGTTGAGGTCAGGACTCTGCGCAGGCCAGTCAAGTTCCCCCACTCTAAACTGGTGCGCAGTCATGTTGGAACAAGAAGGGGCCATCCCCAAACTGTTCCCACAATGTTGGGAGCATGAAGTTGTCCAAAATGTCTTGGTATGCTGACGCCTTAAAGTGTTACTAAACCCACAACAGTAAAATCATCAATCTGTATATGCAGTAAAGCATGCTTGTTATATCCACTGTGGAACCTAAGGGTTTAATCCCCTGCATTGTTTAAAAAGGCTGTTTGATCTTGTATGCACAGCTCCTCCCCTCCCTGCCCTGTCCCCCTGGACAAGTCAAGATAAGACAGAGCCTTTGGAGTCAGTATGCACATGCTCAGTTTGGTGTGTATTGCTAAAGAGGTTTTTTTTTTTCTTGGGAGAGTGCATGTGATCAGCACAGGGCCAATCAGCACTGTCCAGACAGAGAGTCAAGAGCCCTGCAGCCGTATAGGACAGCTGAGTGCAGTATAAAAACTCCTCCTACAAGCTTCACCAGGAACTGATATATACTGTTGAGGAGAAAAAGTATTTAGCAGTTTATATTTACTAAAATAATTGCATTTCCATGTTCTGTGTACTGTGGGAGACCAGATATAGTGTATAGTGTCAGTATTACATTGTATACCCCTGTATTTTGTGGTCGTTCAGGTGCTTATCAAATAGCTTTTTAAAACTACAGAGGCTCCCCGCTGAAACCACATGTGGAAGGGAATTCCACAGCCTTGCCGCTCTTACAGTAAAGAACCTTCTACGCAGTTTAAGGTTAAACCTCTTTTCTCAGAACTGGACAGCATACTCCATGTGCGGCCGGACCAGAGTCTTATAGAGTGGGAGAATTATCGTTTTATCTCTTGAGTTAATCCACTTTTTAATGCATGCCAATATAGTTTGCGTTGTTAGCAGCAGCTTGGCATTGCATGCCATTGCTGAGCCTATCATCTACTAGGACCCGCAGGTCCTTTTCCATCCTTGATTCCCCCAGAGGTCTCCCCCCCCCCCCCCAGTGAGTAGATTGTATTCACATTTTTGCCACCCAAATCATTATTTTACATTTTTCCACATTAAACCTCATTTTCCATGTAGTTGCCCACCCCATTAATTTGTTCAGATCTTCTTGCAAGGCTTCCACATCCTGCGGAGAAGTTATTGCCCTGCTTAGCTTAGTATCGACCGCTAATACAGAGTGTGTACTGTTTACCCCATCCTCCAGGTCATTTATGAACAAATTAAATAGGATTGGTCCCAGCATTGAACCCTGGGGGACCCCACTTTCCACCCCTGACCATTCCGAGTATTCCCCATTTATCACCACTCTCTGAACTCACCCTTGTAGCCAGTTTTCAATCCATGTACTCACCCTATGGTCCATGCCAACGGACCTTAGTTTGTATAGTAAACGTTTATGGGGAACTGTGTCAAATGCTTTTGCAAAATCCAGATACACCACGTCTACGGGCCTTCCTTTATCTAGATGGCAGCTCACCTCCTCATAGAAGGTTAATAGATTGGTTTGGCAAGAACGATTCTTCATGAATCCATGCTGATTACTGCTAATGATACCATTTTCATGACTAAAATCTTGTATATAGTCCCTTATCATCCCCTCCAAGAGCTTGCATACTATTGATGTTAGGCTAACCGGTCTGTAATTCCCAGGGATGTATTTTGGCCCTTTTTGAAATATTGGTGCTACATTGGCTTTTCTCCAATCAGCTGGTACCATTCCAGTCAGTAGAGTGTCACTAAAAATTAGAAACATGGTCTGGCAATTACTTGACTTCCCTAAGGACCCTCAGGTGCAAGCCATCTGGTCCTGGTGACTTATTATTGTTAGTTTTCCAAGTCTATTTCTAATTCTATCCTCTGTTAGCCATGATGGTGCTTCCTGTGATGTGTCATGAGGATAAACACTGCAGTTTTGGTTACTGAAGCCCCCGTTTCCCTTGTGAAGACTGAGGAGAAGAGTAAATTCAATACCTTCGCCATCTCAACATCCTTTGTAACCACATTCCCTTCACCATTCTTTATGGGGCAAATAAGGTCTGGCCTCCCTCTTTTACTGTTTATATACTTAAAGAATTTCTTGGAATTTTTTTTTTGCTCTCCTCTGCTATGTGTCTTTCGTGTTCTATCTTAGCTGCCTTAATTGCACCCTTACATTTCTTGCTGCATTCTTTGTAAAGTCTGAATGCTGATGATGATCCCTCAGCCTTGTATTTCTTGAAGGCCTTCTCCTTTGCTTTTATATGCATTTTTACTTTGGAATTAAGCCATCCAGAACTTTTGTTCACTCTTTTAAATTTATTTCCCAGTGGGATGCACTGTTTAATGCCCTTATTTAATATGCTCTTAAAGCAAACCCATCTCTCCGTGTTCTTTGTTCCTAAGATTTTATCCCAATTGATATCTTCTAGCAAGGTTCGTAGTTTAGGGACGTTGGCTCTTTTGAAATTCAGTGTCTTTGTATTCCCCTTATGTTTCATATTTGTGTGATTTATACTGAAGCTAATTGACCTGTTATCGCTGTTTCCTAAATTGCCCCTTATTTCCACATCCGTGATCAGGTCTGTATTGTTGGTAATCAGTAGGTCTAGTAAAGCTTTGTTTCTTTGTTTGGCCTTCTCGTCCAACATCAGTGCCTAACCTCACAAATGTGCTTTTGGAAGAATGGTCAAAATTCCCATAGAAACACTCCTAAACCTTGTGTACGGCCTTCCCAGAAGAGTTGAAGCTGTTAGGGTCCATGCACACTGAAGCTCATAAATAGATGTTTTTGGTAGTTTGGGTGTTTCTTTTTACCAGCCCATGAACTCCCCTCTATGTTATCCTATGTGCCCATGTTTTTGGACGTTTATGTGCAGGGGAGTTTATGAGCTGTTGTCTGAACGCCCTAAAATTGCGTTAAAGAGCAGTCCTGAAAACGCCAGACGCAGGTAAAAGCTGTTAAACTCAGCTTAACGCTGTATATAGAGCGTTAAGCCTCGTCAGGTGTTTCTCTACCTCTATTCAAAAATCAATGGTTCCCTATGGGAGCCCATTGATTTGAATAAAAGTCGCACCAGAAGTCGGCTCATGATGACATCACATCTTTGTGACCTCACCACCCGGGGCATGGGACGATGTGTTTATTTTTTACACTTTTTTTAGGTGAATGGGTAGGGGTACAATGTACCCCATACTCATTCACATAGGGTGGAGGTCCAATATCTGGGGTCCCTCTTGTTGGGCTTCCAGAATCCGATAAGCCTGCCTACAGACCCCGACAACCACCGGCAAGGGTTGTCGGGAAGAGGCCCTTTTCCTCATCAACATGGGGACAAGGCCCTCCCTGTCCCAAAGCACCCACCCCCCCATGTTGAGGTCATGTGGCCTCACCTGCCTCCCCTGACTGCACGTCCCTGACACAAAACATAGGCAAGTACACCCCAAAACATATTCTTCTATGTCTTCAGAGTATGGGGATACCACATGTGTGGGTCTTTTTCACAGCCTAGATGCATAGACAGGTCGAAGATCCAAGCAGCACATTTAGACTTCCAAGAGCATTAATTAATTAATATCTAATTTTCTGACTGCCTATCATATTTCTTGAGTCCCTGAAAGTGTCAAGTTTTAGAGAATGCGGAATGAAAAACACAAAGTTGTCAATTAATAAGATACTTCAAACAGACAGCATAGGCGTACTTAGATATACACCCCAAAACACATTCTGCTACTCTTTCCGAGTGTGGTGATACCACAGGTGTGAGATTTTTTCAGACTAACCACATAGAGAGGCCCAAAATCCAAGGAGCACCTTCAGGCTTCCTAGGGGCGTAAATTAATTAAATCTAAATTCCTAACAATCTATCACCAGAACAGTAGAAACACCCACAGTAGAACAGTAGAAACACCCACAAAATGACCATCTTTTGGGGAATACACACTCCAAGGTATTTTTTAAGAGGCAATTTGAGTCCTTTGAAAACTTTTTTTATTTTTTGCCAGAAGCTTTTGGAAAATGTGGAAAGAAAATTTTATTTTTTTAAATTTTTTTTATGCAAAGCTGTCAACGTTATACAATATTTTTCACACACACAGTATGAGCATACCCCAAAACACATTCTTGCTCTCCTTACGAATATGAAATTACCACGTGTTAGACTTTTTCAATGTTTGACCTGATTATATACTGGACATTGTATCTTGTGTATCACACAAATCAACCAATTATATCAAAACCATTTTACTGCAATGGTCACCTCTATACGAGCGATCAGGGATTACAGCTTAGTGTAGCGTTACCTATAGCAGTCCCTATTCCTATAAGCCAAGCAAGCCTAGCCTACTGGTATGTGGCTGCCCCCAGAAATGCCATGTTCACTGGCCAGGAAGTACAGGAGGCTGAAGAATGAAAAAAAACAGGAGTTTTTGTGGTTTCAGGAACATGGTTGTCTGCAGGGGATGGCTGGGACTGGTGTCTCTCAGGAACATAGTCAGTTGGACATGTAGATGGATCAATTCAGGTGGCAGGCAGAGACATGGACAGCAAACAGGCAAAGGATAGCTCCAGGCAGCAGGCAGAAACATGGTCAATAAACAGGCTTAGGCCCCTTTCACACATGTGGACCGTTCAGCTACGCCTGTCAGTTTTCTCAGGCGGACCTGAATGAATCTCTATGGAGCGATGGATGTCAGCGGTGACATGTCAGCTGCCATCCGATCAGATGAGCTCCGCTAACTCCAGACTGACGGTGGTCCTATTTTCCATCCATCTGGCGGACAGGCGGTCCGTTTTTATCCAATCTCCCCATAGAGGAGAGCGGAGATCTGACAGGTCCGTCTCTACACAGTGAGGCTCAACGGGTCGATTCCTGCTGAACAAGCAGAATCCGTATAACCGATCCGCATTTGAAAGGGGCCTAAGTCAATACAGGCAGTGGCAACACTGTACTGGTGAGTCGTGATCAGGAACACTGTTGGCTGCACTGGTCTGGTGACACTGGGACTGGTGTGAAGGTGATCAAGAAAACTGTTACTGGCTGCTCTAGTCTGCTATGTTGACAAACAGCTACACTGGTCTGACAACACTGTGACTGTCTGCACTATTAGGGCTTAATCAAACATGAGATTCAGGGGTGGTTTTACAGGCCCTAAATTGCTACTGCAAGGTGTACATATTCCATGGCTGTGATGCTTTGCAGCTTTGCAGACGTGGCAGGTTATACCCTCCAGCTATCATAAACTGTTTGTTTTTTATACTGCCTTCTTTTATACTCTTTGAGGCTGGGTTCACACATATGCGATGCGGGAACCAGAGCGATTCCTGTGCAGGTTCCCGCATCACATCTAACTTGCAGGCAGTTCACACTGCTCTCTACGAACCGCTGCAGATGTCAATAGAAAGTTAATGACACCCCCAGTTTGCAGAACGCAGCTGAATGCAGTGTGAACTGTGGAATTGGATTGCATTGAATCGATACCAGTGCGGACCAAAAACAGGATCCTGCACCATTTTTGGTGTGAATGCAATGCGATTTCAGCCATACAAACTGTTTGGTTGAACTCGCATAGCACAGACATCACATGTGATGTGCACAGCAATGCGGTGTGAATTACTGTGATGTCTGACATTGCATATGTGTGAACTCAGCCTTAGGCCCCTTTCACACTTGTGCAACTTCAAAGTCGCACAATTTTACCGCGATGTTGCCGCGATTTCAAGGAATGCCTGTGTAAGTGGGACCAAAATCGGACCAGGGACTACTTTGAAGTCGGAACGACTTGAAGTCGTACTAATATGAATGGCTGCCCCGTGATGACGTCCTTTGAGTGACGAAACGACGTAGGGAGGAGGAGCGACGTCCTAACGCCACCGCAGTACGTTTAAAGTCCAGGATACACGGGCTGCTTAGCGAGACCGGCCGGCTCGCCTTTTCTGCTGTTTTTTCCGATATCCTGTAAGTGTTCAGTTGTCTTTTTATTTTAATAAAAACCATAAGGATTTTACGCTAATACGCTATGTGAAGCACTTTATTCCCCTCGGTACCGGTTTACATTGTGTGATCCTGACCTGAGATTTATCTGAGTGGGCGATATTCCCTGGCTGTTGATAGCGGTATATGTGAGAGTGAGAGAGTCCGTTTATACCTGAAGGAACAAGATCAAAGTCGAGCTGTCTCCCTGGCTGGGGTTAAGAGCCACCCGCATAGAGAGGTCCCCTTAATAAGGGACCACTCAGTTCCGGTAAGCAGGCATTGTGTTCCTTTGGTGGCGGTCCTTTCACCCTTTTAGTGTGCTGTGGACTCACTGTTCATGTTGGCAATAGAGGATCGTGGAATTATCACTATTACAACATTCCTTCATCCTACCTCACAATTGGAATTTCTTCTTAATTTGGGACATTGAGTTTTGATTTTGATTTTTATTTTTTATTTTTTTGTATTTTATTTGGCTCTGAAATTTACACATGGCGGTTTCTTTGATCCCTTTCAATCAAATGTGTGGTGATTTTCAATGTATATTTAGAAGCTATTTTGAGTCACTTTCAATTATTTCTTTAATAATAATATAATCACTAATTGTCGCAACAGTCGATATGCACTTATCTTTTATGTGTTTGTGCACTTCTATATTTTTAATAATCACTATTCAGTGCTCTGTATATGATACATTATATGTGTGACACATATGAGTCTCTCCAAATCAATATAGCGCAGCTCCACTTTTTTAATTTGTTTATTGATGTAGTATAACATTTTGAGCAGCAGCTTGTTTTACACCACGGATAGCGCAGTTTTTTCTCTAATCACTTAATATGAATGGCTGTCATTGAAAATCATGGGAAACGACTTGTCACGCTACTTTGCAGTCCCAAATCGTGGGACAAGTCGTATAAGTGTGAAAGGGGCCTTAGGTTCAAAAGACAGTTTTTGAAGAACCAACTGAACCAGGTTGCATTTTTTGCAGAGTACCACAACGCACACTGAAGCGAAAGTGTGGGTTAAAAAAGCCCCATTGTTTTCAGTAATAGTAACTCCCAACATCTGCCAACATTGATGTAAGTGATTGCAATAATAACTCCCAACATTGGTGTTCTTGACTACAAAAATAGCCCCCAGCATTGGTACCAGTACTATAAACCCATTCCAACATTGGTGGTCAGTGGCAATGCTGTTACACGTTGCCATTGGTGGTAAGTGGTAGTGTTATGTTACATCCTTCTTCCCCCACATTTGTGGCAGTGTTATTTACACCCCCAGCACGTGTATTTTAAAAATTACTTTCAGCGTATCTTCTCGGTTACTGTTGTCTCTAGAACTCGCAAAAGCCAGGGAATTACCACAAAATAAATTTAGTTTCCTGATACAGGCCCAAACATTTTGTAACATTAATATAAAACATTCAAAAATAAAAAAGCAACAGGCAAATAGCTTTTTATTTATTGGGAGGCAAATAGCTTTTTATTTATTGGATCTGTAATTTGCCCTTGCTCAGAATTTTTCAACCTATCTGAAAGTCTGTTAGATGTTGTTGTAGCTGCATCTAAATGCAGTGTTTGGACTAAGTATCTTATGACAAAAAACAGACCTGTCATGGCATCAACAGAAAATATGTCAGCAATGCACTTGTAGCTTGTATCATGCCATACAATATTAACATCTGTAGGCAATGCACTTTTAATTCATTTAGGAAAGGAAGGTTTTGACCTTCATCAATGCTGAACCAGTCCTGGTTAGTACAAAAACACAAAGTTGTTGGAAAACACTTATATCCTGTTGTGTGTTTTTCCATAAATATTTAAACTGTGCCCCTTTGTCAACAACTATATTGCTTTTATTTCATTCATTTTACTCATAAACCTGTTGATTAAAAAGGTACTCTTTATTGGGAAACAAACTATTGCTGAGAATATGCCAGTCCAATTAGCTGCATAAATGGACCAGCTCAAGCAGCCTGCAAACAGTCTTGATTCAAGATGTTTAAAGAGGAACTGCAGTCTGCTCACATAATTTGTAATAAAAACATCTTTTCCATTCTGAAGCTTCCCTCCAACCACTTTGCATATTATTTTATATATACTCTGATTCTGTACTTGCCAAATATGCTGCAGCAATCTCCCTCCATTGAGTCTGGCTGCAGCCATTTTAAATGTGTGCCGCTGAAGCTGCTGCCTGTTCACTTTCTGGATTTACACAGACACACACATAGAGGCACACCTCCAGCTCTGCAGCTTTCATTGGCCCTCTTATGACTCATCCCCCCTCCCTTCTTGGCAAACTCTCACAAGAGTAAGAGAAAGAGAGCTGTGCATAATGTCATAAGCCTAGGCCATGACCAGACAAGAAACAGGAAGTGGGCTGTATAAGGTATTTACTGGCAGAAAAAAACATGTTTTACTATCCAAAGTTAAAACAACAAGGGCAGACGATTTAATAGATGGAAATCTGAAAAAGGTCAGCTTTAACTGTTTTACATAGTCTGGTTGAAATAAGACACAAGTCCATATAGTTTAACCCATAATGGAAAAAATAATATCAGTGCCCATCTGCAGCCTCACCATTGCAGCCTGATCAGTGCCCATCTGCAGCCTCGCCATTGCCCATAATTGCAGCCTGATCAGTGCCCATCTGCATCCTCGCCATTGCCCATCAATGCAGCCTCACCAGTGCCCATCGGCAGCCTAACCATTGGCCATCAATACAGCCTCGCCATTGCCCATCAATGCAGCCTGATCAGTGCCCATCTGCAGCCTCACCATTGCAGCCTGATCAGTGACCATCTGCAGCCTCACCATATCCCATCAATGCAGCCTGATCAGTGCCCATCTGCAGCTTCAGCATTGCAGCCTGATCAGTGCTCATCTGCAGCCTCCCCATTGCCCATCAATGCAATCTGATTAGTGCCCATCTGCAGCCTCGCGATTGCCCATCATTGCAGCCTCACCAGTGCCCATCTGCAGCCTAACCATTGCCCATCAATACAGCCTCGCCATTGCCCATCAATGCAGCCTGATCAGTGCCCATCTCTGTAGCCTCACCATTGCAGCCTGATCAGTGCTCATCTGCAGCCTCGCCATTACCCATCAATGCAACCTCACCAGTGCCTGATTACACAGAGCCGGGATCTCCTGTGTACTTGGCTCTCACAGTCACACACAGTCCCGCCTCCTGGAGCCAGTCTGGTGTGACTGCGAGCACAGAGTACATAGGAGATCCTGGCTCTGTGTAATCCTGCAGCCTCACCATTGCCCTGATCAGTGCCCATCTGCAGCCTCGCTATTGCCCATCAATGCAACCTGATCAGTGCCCATCTGCAGCATCACCATTGAAGCCTGATCAGTGCTCATCTGCAGCCTCACTATTGCCCATGAATTCAACCTGATCAGTGCCCCTCTGCAGCCCCGCCATTGCCCATCATTGCAGCCTGATCAGTGCCCATCTGCAGCCTCGCCATTGCCCATCAATGCAGCCTCAACAGTGCCCATCTGCAGCCTAACCATTGCCCATTATTGCAGCCTAATTAGTGCCCATCTGCAGCCTCACCATTGCAGCCTGATCAGTGCTCATCTGCAGCCTCCCCATTGCCCATCAATGCTACCTGATCAGTGCCCATCTGCAGCCTCGCCATTACCCAACCCATCAATGCAACCTCACCAGTGCCTGATTACACAGAGCTGGGATCTCCTGTGTACTTGGCTCTCACAGTCACACACAGTCCCGCCTCCTGGAGCCGGTCTGGTGTGACTGCAAGCACAGAGTACATATGAGATCCTGGCTCTGTGTAATCCTGCAGCCTCACCATTGCAGCCTGATCAGTTCCCATCGGCAGCCTCACCATTGCCCATCATCGCAGCCTGATCAGTGCCCATCTGCAGCCTCACCACTGCCCATCAATGCAGCCTGATGAGTGCCCATCTGCAGCCTCACCATTGCAGCCTGATCAGTGCACATCTGCAGCATCACCACTGACCATCAATGCAGCCTGATCAGTGCCCATCTGCAACCTCACCATTGCAGCCTGATCAGTGCTCATCTGCAGCCTCACCATTGCCCATTAATGCAACCTGAGCAGTGCTCATCTGCAGCCTCACCATTGCCAATTAATGCAACCTGATTAGTGCCCATCTGCAGCCTCACCATTGCCTATTAATGCAACCTGAGCAGTGCTCATCTGCAGCCTCGTCATTACCCATCAATGCAGCCTCACCAATTGCCTGATTACACAGAGCCGGGATCTCCTGTACTTGGCTCTTGCAGTCACACACAGTCCCGCCTCCTGGAGCCAGTCTAGTGTGACTGCGAGCACAGAGTACATAGGAGATCCTGGCTCTGTGTAATCCTGCAGCCTCACCATTGCCCTGATCAGTGCCCATCTGCAGCCTCGCTATTGCCCATCAATGCAACCTGATCAGTGCCCATCTGCAGCATCACCATTGAAGCCTGATCAGTGCTCATCTGCAGCCTCACTATTGCCCATGAATTCAACCTGATCAGTGCCCCTCTGCAGCCCCGCCATTGCCCATCATTGCAGCCTGATCAGTGCCCATCTGCAGCCTCGCCATTGCCCATCAATGCAGCCTCAACAGTGCCCATCTGCAGCCTAACCATTGCCCATTATTGCAGCCTAATTAGTGCCCATCTGCAGCCTCACCATTGCAGCCTGATCAGTGCTCATCTGCAGCCTCCCCATTGCCCATCAATGCTACCTGATCAGTGCCCATCTGCAGCCTCGCCATTACCCATCAATGCAACCTCACCAGTGCCTGATTACACAGAGCTGGGATCTCCTGTGTACTTGGCTCTCACAGTCACACACAGTCCCGCCTCCTGGAGCCGGTCTGGTGTGACTGCAAGCACAGAGTACATATGAGATCCTGGCTCTGTGTAATCCTGCAGCCTCACCATTGCAGCCTGATCAGTTCCCATCGGCAGCCTCACCATTGCCCATCATCGCAGCCTGATCAGTGCCCATCTGCAGCCTCACCACTGCCCATCAATGCAGCCTGATGAGTGCCCATCTGCAGCCTCACCATTGCAGCCTGATCAGTGCACATCTGCAGCATCACCACTGACCATCAATGCAGCCTGATCAGTGCCCATCTGCAACCTCACCATTGCAGCCTGATCAGTGCTCATCTGCAGCCTCACCATTGCCCATTAATGCAACCTGAGCAGTGCTCATCTGCAGCCTCACCATTGCCAATTAATGCAACCTGATTAGTGTCCATCTGCAGCCTCACCATTGCCTATTAATGCAACCTGAGCAGTGCTCATCTGCAGCCTCGTCATTACCCATCAATGCAGCCTCACCAATTGCCTGATTACACAGAGCCGGGATCTCCTGTACTTGGCTCTTGCAGTCACACACAGTCCTGCCTCCTGGAGCCAGTCTGGTGTGACTGCGAGCGCCAAGTACATAGGAGATCCCGGCTCTGTGTAATCCGGAGGCGCTCGACCCCTCCTAAGCAGCCAGGTAAATATCGGCATATAACACACACGCCCACACATGATTTGCACCCTATTTTCAGGGGGGGAGTGTATGTTATACGCTGATAAATACGGTATTAGTATATGTTAATCATATCCCCCTTAATCTCCTCTTCTCAAGAGAAAATAAATTCAGTTCCTCTAATCTTTCCTCATAGCTGAGCTCCTCCATTCCTCTTATCAGTTTGGTTGCCTTTCTCTGCACTTTCTTCAGTTCCCCCGTTATCCTTTTTGTGAACTGGTGCAAAAAATTTAACTGCATATTCCAGATGAGGTCTTACTAATGATTTGTACAGGGGCAAAATGATGTCTTTCTCTCTCTAGTCCATACCTCTCAATACAAGAAAGGATTTTGCTCGCTTTGGAAACTGCTGCTTGCCATTGCATGCTATTATTAAGCTTATATTTTTTTTGAAAAGCCAGTGGCGTGTGAAACACACCCAAAAACTCCACCTGGTGCCAAAAAAGTGCGCACACATAAAGAGTGAAACACAAAACGTGCAACGGGTGTAACACTTGTCCTCCACATGGAAGGACCTTAACCCTGATCCCCCGGGGCATTAGGCTCCAGACAGGGACTGAGGTACTTCACTTGGTCCATCTGGCCGAAACCAGACGGACCCCTTTCTCTGGAGGGTCTGCCGAAACAGACCCACCCAAGTACTTTTATGGGGCTCCCCCGAAGGGAGACCCTATGAGAGAAGGCGAACTAAGCCAGAAGGCCATGTCCACCTCCATCCCAAGACGTTCAGGGCAGGCCCGAGGACCTACACCCTACTAATCACACAGCGACAAACGTGATACACATCAAACAAAAAATACAAAAAAATTACAAACAAGGGGGTTAAATAAAAAGAAAGTGGGGAAAAGGAAGTGGTGCTTTACCAGAACACCCAGATCCTTCTCCACCATCGATTCTCCCAGTTGCCACATAGTTGCACAATTAAATAATGCATTGAGGTCTGTTTGAAAGTTGGAGGCGTCCTATAAGGATGTTATTCCACTGCATAGCTTGGTGTCATCTGCAAAGACTGAAATTGTATTTTTTTAAAATCCCAGACCCTATATCAGGGGTGTCAAACTCAATTTCATCGTGGGCTGCATAAGCATTATAATTGCCCTCAAAAGGGCCAGTTGTATCTGTAAGATTAGATGTCCAGCGCATCCCCTCCCCTTACATTAGATGTCAAGAACCACCCCACCATCGGAAGTTGAGTTTATCACTCTCCCTTACATCACAGTGCATCCCCTTTCCTTATGCTGCTGCTGGGAAGAAGCTGGATGCATTGTTTGAAAGCAGAAAGTAGGGGTCAGGAGGAGGACCAGAGGAGGGCTGGAGCATAAGGAAAGGTGCGAGGGCCACATAAAATGGCCTGGAGGACCGGATTCGGCCCGCGGGCCTTGTGTTTGATACTGTCACGTACCTGGTGGTGCGAGCCCAATTTTGCAGAGAGTGACCTCTCTTGCGTCTCCCACTCCTGGTTCCCTGGTAGGGTGACAGGAGACCCAGGAGTGAGGAGGAGCACGGGTGCCTGGCAGGATCAACAGACCGGTGGAGCGACACAGGGTCAACTCAGCGGACAAGGTGGGTGAACTGGATCAGCACAGCAGACTGGATAGCAGAGTAGACTGGATAGCAGAGCAGGCTGGATCTGGACAGGTAAGCTGGTTTAGCAAAGCAGACTGGATAGCAGAGCAGGCTGGGTCTGGATGGACAGGCAGGATCAGCACAGCAGACTGGATAGAAGAGCAGGCTGGAGCTGGACAGGTAAGCTGGTTCAGCAAGCAGACTGGATAGCAGAGCAGGCTGGGTCTGGATGGACAAGCAGGATCAGCACAGCAGACTGGATAGCAGAGCAGGCTGGGTCTGGATGGACAGGCAGGATCAGCACAGCAGACTGGATAGCAGAGCAGGCTGGATCTGGACAGGTAAGCTGGTTCAGAAAAGCAGACTGGATAGCAGAGCAGGCTGGGTCTGGATGGACAGGCAGGATCAGCACAGCGGACTGGATAGCAGAGCAGGCTGGGTCTGGATGAACAAGCAGGATCAGCACAGCAGACTGAATAGCAGAGCAGGCTGGATCTGGACAGGTAAGCTGGTTCAGCAAAGCAGACTGGATAGCATGGCAGGCTGGGTCTGGATGGACAGGCAGGATCAGAACAGCAGACTGGATAGCAGAGCAGGCTGGATCTGGACAGGTAAGCTGGTTCAGCAAAGCAGACTGGATATCAGAGCAGGCTGGGTCTGGATGGACAGGCAGGATCAGCACAGCAGACTTGATAGCAGAGCAGGCTGGATCTGGACAGGTAAGCTGGTTCAGCAAAGCAGACTGGATAGCAGAGCAGGCTGGGTCTGGATGGACAGGCAGGATCAGCACAGCAGACTGGATAGCAGAGCAGGCTGGATCTGGACAGGTAAGCTGGTTCAGCACAGCAGACTGGAACAATACAGGTAATCTGGTTCAGCACAGGAAACAGGACTTCAGAGCAGACTGGATCAATACAGGTAATCTGGTTCAGCACAGGAAACAGGACTTCAGAGCAGACTGGAACAATACAGGTAAGCCTGGGACGTCAGAACAGGCCGGGTCAGAAGTCAGGCTGGCAGCAAGGTACAAGGGGATAAAGCAGAAGGGTGGTCACAAACAAGCCAAGGTCGGGTGCAGGCAGATAGCTGAATAGACACAGGCAGGCCGGGTCAAACAGGACAGAGGTATCAGGATCAGGTTACAGTCACCACAACGCTGTAGAGCAGACAGCGGGGACCGTCTGCTTAGGCCGGGTTTAAATAGGCTACCTGGCGCCAACAAGAGCGCGCACCTGCCTACCTGTGCGCGCGCCCATGCGCGGCCGCACACGTGCACGCGCACCGGCGCGCATGCGCAGTGGCGCCTGTGGGCCAGGACGGCCAGGGTTCAGGTTTCTGGCAGGATCTTCATGACATTGCCCCCCTCCTAGGGGCAACCTCCGGGTGCCCCTCTGGGCAAACTTCTCAGGATGGGCTCTCTTGAAGGCTTGAACTAGACTCTTAGCGTGGATATTGCACTCAGGCTCCCAGGAATTTTCTTCAGGACAGTAGCCCTTCCATTTTATCAAGAACTGGTTCTGATTCCTCCTCTTCCTATAATTCAGGATGGCTTCCACTTCAAACTCCTCTTTGCCATCTACTAGAACTGGATCAGGGGGTACCGTTCTCCTGTTGGAAAAGGGGTTGGGAGTGGAGGGCTTCAGCAGGGAAACGTGAAAAACCGGGTGGACCTTGAAAGAATCTGGGAGTTCCAACTCATAGGCCACTTCATTTATTTTCCGTTTGACTGGGAAGGGTCCTAAGAACTTGGGGCCCAGTTTCTTTGAGGGACATGCCATCCTCAGATTTAAAGTAGAAAGCCACACTGCGTCACCTGGTGCCAATACCAGCTCCCCTCGCCTCTTCCTGGGTCCGGGCCATGGTGTCCTGCAGGAGTTGGTTATTGGAAGCAAAGAAATCAATTTTTTCCTCAACCACGGGCACGGTACATTCAGGGAGAGAGTTGGGTAGGAATGAGGGGTGGAAGCCATAGTTGGCGAAGAAGGGCGTCTGTTGGGTAGCAGAGTGGATGGCATTGTTATATGCGAATTCGGCAACTGGTAACAGGGAGATCCAATCATCCTGGGTGAAAGAGGAGAAGCACCGTAGGTATTGCTCCAAGGTCTGGTTCGTCTTTTCGGTTTGCCCATTGGACTGAGGGTGATAGGCGGATGAGAAGGACAGTTCAACATTAAGGGCCTTACAGAGCGACTTCCAGAACCGAGAGGTGAACTGCACCCCTCGGTCTGAAACTATGTTGGCTGGTACCCCGTGGAGCCTGATGACTTCTCGGATAAACACCTGTGTGGTTTCTGAAGCAGAGGGGGTGCCCTTCATGGGAACAAAGTGTGCCATCTTCGACAGGCGGTCGACTACCACAAAGATCGTGGTGTGGTCCTCGGCTGGGGGCAGTTCAACAATGAAGTCGATGGACAGCATCTTCCAGGGACGATCTGGGACTGGTAGGGGCTTGAGTAGGCCCCAGGCCTTGGTCCTGTAACTCTTGCTCCGTATACATATAGTGCATGTGTCTACGAACTTCCTGCAGTCCTCCCTGAGGCCACCAGAAGGTACGTTGTATCAATTCCGTGGTTTTTGTGACACCGAAGTGCCCAGCAAGTTTGTGATCATGGCACAATTCCAGGACGGTTACCCGCAGATCCTCGGGAATGAAAATTTTATCTTCATGCCATAGCAGACCATCTTTGGCTAGCAACCCAGGTCCGGGAGTGGGTATAAGGCCACTGGAGGCCCGCCTGAGCTGGGAAAGTAAGTCTTCCTGAAGCAGAAGAAAATTTCCAGGGGCAAGGATCGTGTCCGGAGGGGAATCATCCTGGGATTTGTGGAACATATGTGACAGAGCGTCCGGCTTCGCATTTTTGGAACCCGGACGATAGGTCACGTGAAAAGTAAAACGAGAGAAAAATAAAGCCAATCGGGCTGGTCTAGGTTTCAACTTCTTGGCGGTCTTCAGATACTCTAGGTTCTTGTGATCCGTGAAGATCAAGATTGGGTGAGTAGCCCCCTCCAGCAGATAGCGCCACTCCTCGAGGGCGGTTTTTATCGACAGCAACTCCCGATCTCCAACATCGTAGTTCTTCTCGGCCGGGGATAGTTTACGTGAGAAGAAGGCTACGGGATGGAGCAAAGCTTTGGCGCCCTGTCTCTGGGATAGGATTGCCCCCACCGCTATTTCGGATGCGTCCACCTCCAGGACGAAGGGTAAGGAAGAGTCCGGGTGCTTCAGGATTGGAGCGGAGGTAAAGAGCCCCTTGAGGGCCTCAAAGGCCCCTTGGGCTTCAGGGGACCAGTGGAAGCGGGTACCTTGTTTGGTGAGCCGTGTAATGGGCGCCACTATGGCCGAGAACCCTCTGATGAACTTGCGATAAAAATTGGCAAAGCCAATAAATCGCTGGATACCCTTTTTATCCGCAGGAGTAGGCCAGTCCAGGATGGCTGCTATCTTCTGGGGGTCCATCCGGATGCCCTTGCTGGAAATGATTAAGCCCAAGAAGGGTATGCTCTCTACTTCAAAGAGGCATTTGTCGGCCTTGGCATAGAGGCCGTGTTGCCGGAGGCGGCCTAGTACACTCCTGACATGCCCACGGTGTGACTCTAGGGAGGAAGAGAAAATTAGTATGTCATCAAGGTAAACAACGGCAAACACATCTAAAAAGTCCCGGAGCACATCATTAATAAAAAACTGAAAGGTAGCAGGAGCATTACAGAGTCCAAAGGGCATCACCAGGTACTCGAAGTGCCCGAATTGAGAACGAAAGGCCGTCTTCCATTCGTCCCCATCCTTGATACGGACCAAGTTGTATGCCCCTCGAAGATCCAGCTTGGAGAAGATGGAGGCGGTCCCAAGCCTCTGGAACAGTTCTGGGACCAAGTGAAGAGGGTAGCGATTTTTTATTGTAACATTATTTAATGCACGATAGTCCACACAGGGTCTGAGGGAATGTTCCTTCTTTTCCACAAAGAATATCCCTGCACCTGCTGGGGATGTGGAAGGACGGATGAATCCTTTTCTTAAATTTTCGTCAATGTAGTCTTTGAGCTTCCCCTGTTCCACCTCTGTTAATGGGAAGACCCTACCGAAGGGAATCTTGGCCCCGGGGAGAAGCTCAATGGGGCAGTCGTAAGGCCTGTGGGGTGGTAGCACATCTGCCCCTTGTTTACTGAAGGCGTCCAGATAGGCATGGTAGGCCTCTGGGATAGACTGACGTAAGCTGGTCTCGGCCTCCAGGCAGAGCAGGGCCGGGGTCTTCACAGGAACAGGAGAACCACAGGACTTCTGGCAGTAGGGAGAAGGAAAAGACACTTCTCCGGTGGCCCAGTTGATGGCCGGATTGTGTGCCTGTAGCCAGGGGATGCCCAAGATCACTGGAAACAGAGGAGAGGAGATTATGTCCAAGCGTAAGAGTTCCTGGTGTGAACCGGAGATGATCGTGGGTAGTGGGGCAGTCTTCTGAGTCACCAGGCCTGATTTAATGACGGACCCGTCGGCCAAATGGACGGATAGTCCCTGGGCCCTTGGAAGAAGGGGGACCTGGTGCCGGGCAGCAAAATCAGAGTCCATAAAACAACTACAAGCCCCAGAGTCAATGATAGCGGTTGTCCGTGGGGTCCTTCCCGGGAGCTGAAAGGAAACAGAGAGGGCAAGATGAGAAGAGACCCCGGTCACCGGATCAACGTAACTTGACAGCACGGTCGGGAACTTACGGAGCTTAGCCGGGCAGTTCCTGACAGGTAAGACTGGTTAGTGCTGCGTCTTTTTGTTCTAAGAGACGGTGGGCCCAAATCTGGGGGTCCCCGGTAAGCAGGGCTACCACGAAACCCACCTTAGTGGCCTCTAAGGAAAAGGTCCGTGGCTGTAGGGCAAAATGAAGTTCACACGAATTGCGGAAGGTTCTAAAGCTGCTACGGGTGCCCGAAAACTTTTCCGGAGTGGGAACCTTGGGTTCGGGTGGTAGCATCACCACAGTCGGGGCAGGTGCTGCCCCCATCGGGGGGGGGGGGGGGGGGGGGTTGCTGGGTATGAAGTCCCTTGGGTACTAGCGGGACTGGACAGGACCAGTACCCGTTCTTCCAGCCGGGTGTACCCCTGTTGAAGGTTCTTCACCGCCTCGGTCAGACCTGCCAGGTGTTGGCATAGCCCCTCCATGGCGGAGGCTCCCTGCTCGGGCTCAGACATGGCTGTCTGCTACTGTCACGTACCTGGTGGTGCGAGCCCAATTTTGCAGAGAGAGACCTCCCTTGCGTCTCCCACTCCTGGTTCCCTGGTAGGGTGACAGGAGACCCAGGAGTGAGGAGGAGCACGGGTGCCTGGCAGGATCAACAGACCGGTGGAGCAACACAGGGTCAACTCAGCGGACAAGGTGGGTGAACTGGATCAGCAGACTGGATAGCAGAGCAGACTGGATAGCAGAGCAGGCTGGATCTGGACAGGTAAGCTGGTTCAGCAAAGCAGACTGGATAGCAGAGCAGGCTGGGTCTGGATGGACAGGCAGGATCAGCACAGCAGACTGGATAGCAGAGTAGGCTGGATCTGGACAGGTAAGCTGGTTCAGCAAAGCAGACTGGATAGCAGAGCAGGCTGGATCTGGACAGGTAAGCTGGTTCAGCAAAGCAGACTGGATAGCAGAGCAGGCTGGATCTGGACAGGTAAGCTGGTTCAGCAAAGCAGACTGGAACAATACAGGTAATCTGGTTCAGCACAGGAAAAAGGACTTCAGAGCAGACTGGATCAATACAGGTAATCTGGTTCAGCACAGGAAACAGGACTTCAGAGCAGACTGGATCAATACAGGTAATCTGGTTCAGCACAGGAAACAGGACTTCAGAGCAGACTGGAACAATACAGGTAAGCCTGGGACGTCAGAACAGGCCGGGTCAGAAGTCAGGCTGGCAGCAAGGTACAAGGGGATTAAGCAGAAGGGTGGTCACAAACAAGCCAAGGTCGGGTGCAGGCAGATAGCTGAATAGTCACAGGCAGGCCGGGTCAAACAGGACAGAGGTATCAGGATCAGGTTACAGTCACCACAACGCTGTAGAGCAGACAGCGGGGACCGTCTGCTCAGGCTGGGTTTAAATAGGCTACCTGGCGCCAACAAGAGCGTGCACCAGTCTACCTGTGCGCGCGCCCGTGCGCGGCCGCACCGGCGCGCATGCACAGTGGCGCCTGTGGGCCAGGACGGCCAGGGTTCAGGTTTCTGGCAGGATCTTCATGACAGACACCTGTGCCTTATATCATTTATAAAGATTTTAAAAAGGGTCCCAACACTGAACCTTGGGACACACCACTAACAACCCTAAACTATTCAGAGTATGAATCAGTAACCACTGGTTTAAACTCTGGTTTAACCACTTGCTGACCACCTATCTGGGAAAATACGTCATTTGTTTGACGTTAAAGGGGAGGGCCAGCTGAAAAATTTGTTTTTAAAAAGTCAGCAGCTACAAACACTGTAGCTGCTGACTTTAATAAGCAGACTTACCTGTCCAGGGTGCCCGCGATGTTGGCCACCCGAGGCCGACCTGTCCCTCAGCTCTCGGGTCCCGGCTCCGCCATTCTATCTAAGCGAAACAGGCAGTGGAGCCTTGCAGCTTCACTGCCCGTTTCCTACTGCGCATGCGCGAGTTGCGCAGCGCTTTGTGAATGGGGCGCACTGTGTTCTGGGACACACAGTTCCCAGAACACACAGCACCCCATTACCCGTAAGGCAACGCGAGTGGTTTAAATCATGGTGTCACACTCTAATCAGCTAATTAACTCAAAACACCTGTAGAGGTTTCCTGAGCCTTTAAATCATCTCTCAGTCTGGTTCAGTAGGTTACACAATCATGGGGAAGACTGCTGACTTGACAGTTGTCAGGAAGAGAGTCATTAACACCCTTCACATAGAGGTTAAGTCACAAAAGGTAATTGCTAAAGAAGCTGGCTGTTCACAGAGTGCTGTATCCAAGCATGTTAGTGGAAAGTTAAATGGAAGGAAAAAGTGTGTTAGAAAAAGGTGAACAAGCAACAGGGTTAACCACAGCCTTGAGAAGATTGTGAAGCAAAGGTGGGAGATTCACAAGGAGTGGACTATGGCGGTTGTCAGTGCTTCAAGAGCCAGCACAGATGTATCCAGGACATGGGCTGCAACTGTTGCATTCCTTGTGTCAAGCCACTCCTGAACCAGAGACAATGGCAGAAGCGTCTTACCTGGGCTAAGGAGAAAAAGGACTGGGCTGTTGCTCAGTGGTCCAAATTCCTCTTCTGGGATGAATGTAAATGTTGCATTTTATTTGGGAATCAAGGTCCCAGAGTCTGGAGGAAGAGTGGAGAGGCACAGAATCCAAGTTGCATGAGGTCCAGTGTGAAGTTTCCACAGTCCTTGATGATTTGGGGAGCCATGTCATCTGCTGGTGTTGGTCCACTGTGTTTTATCAAATCAAAAAAGTCAGTGCAGCCCTCTATAAGGAAATTCTAGAGCACTTCATGCTTCCCTCTGCTGACCAGCTTTATGGAGATGCTGATTTAATTTTCCAGCAGGACTTGGCACCTGCCCACACTGCCAAAAGTACCAATACCTTGTTTAATGATCATGGTATCACTGTGCTTGATTGGCCAGCAAACTCACCTAACCTAAACCCCATAGAGAATCTGTGGGGTATCGTTAAGAGTAAGATGAGGGACACCAGACCCAACAATGCAGACGAGCTGAAGGCCACTATCAAAGCAACCAGGGCTTTCATAACACCTCGGCAGTGCCACAGGCTGATCCCCTCCATGCCACACCACACTGATGCAGTAATTCATGCAAAAGGAGCCCTGTGTGCATATTATACTGTGCATGGACATACTTTTCAGTAAGCCAACATGACTGTATTAAAAATCCATTTTTTTTTTACTTAGAACTTTTCTATTGCAAATTTCCAAGTGTACATATACAGTATAATTGTAACGCTGTATCATTGTGCTACATAAGAATGTGAACTATTGCCAGAATGTAGTCCAATATATTGGATAAGAGCTCCATAGATCTGTGTGTAGCCACTTGTAAGTCCGTTCCAGATGGGGGAGGAGGTAATGGTACTAGGAGATGAAAGTGGGCCACGTTGGTACAGGTAAGGGTGATATTTAGGACGAGCGTAGGAATGTGGAGTGGGAAGAGTAATCCATTTTAATAAGATGGTGTGAAGTTAGTAGATTAAGGAGGTAATATCCAGCTGATTGTACTTAATCCAGGGAGCCCAGTCCTTTTGGAATTTAGGTAAGCTTAGGTTTGCCTTGGCAAACCTAAGCTCCAATTGTAGGTGTTAATGGAGGGTTTGATGAATAAGTTGAGGAGAGGGTAAAGAGTCGTTGTTCCAGTTTCTTGATATAGAGAGCCTAGCTGCAATTAGGATGTGGGTGAGAGTGACAAGATATTGAATGTCCTAAGCTTCCAACCCCAGGCCTAGGAGAGCCAGTTGGGGTGTGATATTTGTGGAGTTGCCAGTAAGGTTGGTGAAGAGGGTTTGAACATATTGCCATAAGGGGAAGAGTTTGGGGCAGGACCACCAAACATGAATATTCGATCCGACGTTGCCGCATTTCCTTCAGCAAGCAGATGATTGGGAGGGTGAAAAACAGGCTAGTTTAGCAGGTGTTTGGTACCATTGGTGGAGCAGTTTTTGAACCGTCTTCCAGTGCAATAGGCACTTAGAAACTTTCAGGGTGAGACTTGATGCCACGTTGTTAAGTTTGCCGAGAAGGGTAGGGCCTGTTCCCACATTTCCATAATTGTCAATTTCTTGTGGTTTGCGGTCCTTGGTGATGCCCTGGAGGAGGGGCCAAACGCCTTGACGCACTTCCTAATGCCGATCAGCTGCGTATCCGGATTGCTGCACTGATGCCAGTTATACCTGCTATTTTGTAAGTGGCGCCCATTGCGCATTTTTCATTAACCAAATGGTATTTCACTATTAGTTCCTTCTCTGTTTCCCGTTTTCCGAGCATGGTCGTTTTACTTGGAATGTGCCTAAAGAGCAACCTTTGAAAGAAAATTCTGAGAATCCATTCGTCCCATACCAGATCATATAGATCACAGCGTTTTTGACCCCAGACTGCAAAGCTGAGGGTCCATGATTTTTGGTGAGTGGAGTCACAAGAGGGGAGTGTGGCACACGACACCAACTATACTTTGAAGCACATATGCACTTTGTTTTGGAGCACCCAGCACTTTATTAATAGACTGCCTTTTAAATATTTGTTCTATATTGATGTCAGTCATATCTTGGAGCACATATACACTTTTTAGGCGCACTTTGTACATTGTAAATAGATTGTGTATATTCATTATTTGTTTTTGATTGTGTATTGCCGCCAGTGTGGACAATTTTTGGGGCACTCAATTTATTTGCATTTCAGGAAGGTGTGTGGTATAATCACATCCTGCAAACGTGGTTTATATCTATCAATTCACCTGTCTTGTCCCATTCGTAATTGCGAATGGGACAGAGGTCATATCGGAAGTCCAAACTCTAGCCAAGGGATGGGAGTATAATGCAAGCACTGCTGTGTAGATATTGCCTATAAATCCAAATTTTTGGAGGATTGCTTTACGGTAGGACCAATTAACTCTGTCAAACGCCTTCTCTGCATCCAAAGAAAGGCGCAGAGAAGGCATTTTGTGGAATTCGGCCCATTGTATGAGGTCTATAAACTTCCTGGTGCCATCGGATGCCTGCCGTCATGGTATGAAGCCAACCTGGTCGGCATGTATTAGTGTGGGGATGTGCTTTCAAATGCGTAAAGTGAGTATTTTTGCGTATATTTTAAGGCCTGCGTTTACAAGTGATATGGGTCGGTAGTTGGCAGGCTGGTCGTGGGGCTTACCAGGTTTTGGGATGGTGACGATGAGGGCCTCTAAGGACTCTTTTGGGATGTTGCCTGTTCGCATAGTGTGATTGAACGATTTGCACAAGTATGGCATTAGAACGTCTGCACATGTCTTAAAGTGGATGTAAACCCACTCTCATCCTTTCTAAACTACTGCAATATTGGTAATCTAGGATATACATGCCTACTGCATGTATACTTATCTGTCAAATGTCTCCCCTCTGTCTGCTATGAGACCCGCAAAAACTGCAGATTTTGTGGGTGGGTCCATTTACCAGGGCTCAGTGGGTGGAGCCGTGATGTCAGTAGACTCCCCACTCACCTCTACACTCCCCTTATCAACATGCATTTTCTCCTGTGTCTTTCTTACCCTGAGCTTGCTATGATCTCCAACATCCAGTCAAAACCCAGAAAAGTCCCCACATGACTTCAGCATGCCAAATCATGCTGGTGTGGAATAGCCAATCCTTGCAAAGCTGGTGAAGAAATGAGTGGGGGTGGGAAATAAAAAATAATGCATGTCTTAGGCTGGCGCACGATATATGTAAATCACCTGTGGATTTGCAGAGTTCCCAAATCGCACCAGTGTGAACAAAGCATACAGCCTACAAATGTCAGCTGACTGCTCCCACCAAGGCTGCGATTCAGGAACCCTGCAAATCCACTGCAGATTCCCACATCGCATCCGACTCGCACAGCAGTTCACACAGCCATATGGAGACTCCTGGGGAGTGTCATTCAATGTTAACGACACCCCCATATCAGCTAGCACGGAGAACGTGGGGAAAGTAGACGGAGGGCGTGGGGAAAGTAGACGGAGGGCGTGGGGAAAGTAGACGGAGGGCGTGGGGAAAGTAGACGGAGGGCGTGGGGAAAGTAGACGGAGGGCGGGGGGAAAGTAGACGGAGGGCGTGGGGAAAGTAGACGGAGGGCGTGGGGAAAGTAGACGGAGGGCGTGGGGAAAGTAGACGGAGGGCGTGGGGAAAGTAGACGGAGGGCGTGGGGAAAGTAGACGTAGGGCGTGGGGAAAGTAGACGGAGGGCGTGGGGAAAGTAGACGGAGGGCGTGGGGAAAGTAGACGGAGGGCGTGGGGAAAGTAGACGGAGGGCGTGGGGAAAGTAGACGGAGGGCGTGGGGAAAGTAGACGGAGGGCGTGGGGAAAGTAGACGGAGGGCGTGGGGAAAGTAGACGGAGGGCGTGGGGAAAGTAGACGGAGGGCGTGGGGAAAGTAGACGGAGGGCGTGGGGAAAGTAGACGGAGGGCGTGGGGAAAGTAGACGGAGGGCGTGGGGAAAGTAGACGGAGGGCGTGGGGAAAGTAGACGGAGGGCGTGGGGAAAGTAGACGGAGGGCGTGGGGAAAGTAGACGGAGGGCGTGGGGAAAGTAGACGGAGGGCGTGGGGAAAGTAGACGGAGGGCGTGGGGAAAGTAGACGGAGGGCGTGGGGAAAGTAGACGGAGTGCGTGGGGAAAGTAGACGGAGGGCGTGGGGAAAGTAGACGGAGGGCGTGGGGAAAGTAGACGGAGGGCGTGGGGAAAGTAGACGGAGTGCGTGGGGAAAGTAGACGGAGGGCGTGGGGAAAGTAGACGGAGGGCGTGGGGAAAGTAGACGGAGGGCGTGGGGAAAGTAGACGGAGTGCGTGGGGAAAGTAGACGGAGTGCGTGGGGAAAGTAGACGGAGTGCGTGGGGAAAGTAGACGGAGTGCGTGGGGAAAGTAGACGGAGTGCGTGGGGAAAGTAGACGGAGTGCGTGGGGAAAGTAGACGGAGTGCGTGGGGAAAGTAGACGGAGTGCGTGGGGAAAGTAGACGGAGTGCGTGGAGCAGTGGGGCAAGTAGACGGAGTGCGTGGAGCAGTGGGGCAAGTAGACGGAGTGCATGAAGCAGTGGTCTAGGGGCTCTGTACCATGTCGGAATGGGGGGGGGGGGGGGGGGGGAGTGGGTTGTGGTATCAAGTTGTTTATTTTCAAAGTAAAAAAAAAATGCATTTACAATTTTATATATTTTTCAGCCCTGTTGAGGGCTTGGGAGATGTTAGGGGTCTCGGTATAGACCCCTGACATGTCACCAATTTGGGACCAAGGATAGATTCCCCAGTCCCTTTCTCTGCACTGAAGATGGAGGGAATTCAGCAGCTCCTCTCCATTCATAAACTGAATAGAGTAACACATGTGTCCCATTATGAAAAGAAAGGGGCTGGTAATTGACATACCAGCCCCTTTCTCCACCCTGACAGATTCTCCCCCCCCCCCCCCGGAGGAAGATAGCGGGGGATGTGGGGTAAAATTGGAGTTTCCAGGAGTAACATGAGTACGCTCTGCTTCTTCACAGAACGCGCTCTGTCACTTCTGCACACCAGTCTCAGAAGGTGCGAGGCTCGTCCTCGCAATGCTGGCTGGTCGTAGGAGTGCAGTGGTGGGCGGAGGAGCCCTCTGCCATCACGACTCCACCCATAAGCTCCAGAAAAAACACCCACATAACTTACGATATTGCGGGGCTCTTGGCAGGGGAGTGGGTGACATTTGGAATATAAGGGTACATGCAGGAGGCATGTAAAGCCTTATATATTAGAAATGTGTTAGTTAAATTTGATGACAGTGGGTTTACATCCATTTTAAGTCCCTGAAACACTGTAGGAGGAAGATAAAAAGGTATGCTAGATTTATATATCTATACATGTGTAAACACTGAAATATCAAGTTAGTCTGAATGTTAAAAGGATGGAAAAGACTAAAAATGTAATGCAAAGTGATAATGTATTCTCTACCACTCTTTTGGATAAATAAAAACAATGTTTGGGGTTCTGTGCAATTCTCTAGCGAAAAATAAATAAAAAAATAAATAATGATTGCTCACATCAAGTCAGAATTGGTCTGGTAGGCAAGTGGTTAAACTGGATGCCCAGAATAGATTGACTTTTTGGAAAAGCAAATATAACCCAGTACACTCTAGGTCAGTGTTTCACCATTTCCAGTCAAGACACTTTAGTACCCACGACACCAGGAGGTGTATCTGCACTTTTTGCACACATTGCATTTTTTGATGAGCTGCTCTCTAGGCAAGTCAAAATTGAGCAGCACCAAAACATAGTATAAGAATTAGTGGCACCCATGTGAATCCAAAAAAGGTAGCACATTTGTGCTGTATGGAAAAGTATGATTTCACACCTGTAACCATACTGTACTTGGTGTGAACAAGCCAAAAAAGAAATAAAAAAACTCTAAAAGCAGAGCTCAGTGGTCTATAGGTTGTAACCCCCTATACCTGCTCCCAAAACCCCAACCTAACAGAACCCCCCCCCAACAGCAGACTGAGTCCCCTTTCACACTTATCCCACGATTTGGGACTGCAAAGTAGCACAAGTCATTCCCCATGATTTCCAATGACAGCCATTCATATTAGTACGACTTCAAGTCCTTCCGACTTCAAAGTAGTCCCTGCACTACTTTGCTCCTATTTTGATGCCACTTACACAGGCATTCCTTGAAATCGCGGCAAAATTGCAGCCGTAAAATCACACGACTTTGAAGTCGCACAAGTGTGAAAGGGGCCTTAGGGGGGCAGGAGGGGGGTGTGCTGTGGTTTCTATTCCCACCCCCCCTTTTGTTTGAACATTTGGCTCTGAGCAATCCGCTGTTAACCTAGCAGAGGAGGGAGAAAGCACTAACATCTGTGTACAGCGGAGGCAGAAAGCTCAGCCCACAGCTCCCCAGAAAGGAGCAGGGGAGGTGCCGGCTGAGGTCTCTGCCTCCTCTACACAGGTGTTCCAGTGCCCGCTCCCTCCTGTAGCACAAGAGCCAACAGGATTGCTCACATCAAGCTGGTGCCACAGCACCCCTGAGGACTCCCAACAGCACCTTTGAGTGCCAAAGTACCCTGGCCTTAAAACACTGCTTACATCACATACAATATAAAAACTATAAATGTAACATTTTATATTAACTTCAAAGAAGAAAGCCATAATAAATTTTAAAGTCTTTTTATTAAAGTGCATTTCAAAAAATATTTATGTTTACGTTCCACTGACAAGTCCCAGCTTTTTTGCTGAATCTTCCACTCATTGCAGACCGCATGCAAGCAATCCTATATGGGCCATTTTAACATTACCACTTACCAAACAAATTCTTCAGGCCTGCAAGATGAACATGGTCAAGAAAAGGTGAGCAAATCATTGGATACCAAGATACTGGGGCCCAGTCTATTGTGAACTTTTATTACCAACCTCCTACCCTGACAAATGCAATAGTGTAAGGACTTGCGTGCAGCATGGGGATTTTCCTACTTTAAAAAATTAATTAGCTGCAAATGATTGCGCAGTTCAAAAAGTTAAGCCTCCAGAAACATTTGACACAAGTAAAAAATGCCACAAATGCTCCATTAACAAACACCACAGCACAGATGGACATGTGACTACTTGTATGTTGACAGCTAGCCCTGCCAGCTGTCAAAGTACACAAATAGTGCCTGCATCTGATTGGATGCAGGCATATTAAGCTAACAATTTTCTGTCCAGCACTTTTTTTTTAAATGGTTTTAAAGTGAGATGTTGGACAGGATGTGGTCTACTGGGCCTCCTACTGAGCAAATTTCAAAGTGCATGCACAGCCAGCTGGATTGTGTATAGGTCTTGAGACAATGGTCTGCAGTTTAACCACTTCAGCCCCGGCCCCTTTTTGTTATTCGGCACTGCTTTGCTTTAACTGACAATTGCGCGGTCGTGCGACGTGGCTCCAAAACAAAATTGGCGTCTTTTTCCCCCACAAATAGAGCTTTCTTTTGGTGGTATTTGATCGCCCCTGCGGTTTTTATTTTTTGCGCTATAAACAAAAATAGAGCCACAATTTTGAAAAAAAATGCTATATTTTTTGCTATAATATGCCCAAAAAAATATATAAAAAAAAAATTCCCTCAGTTTCGGCCGATACCTATTCTTCTACATATTTTTGGTAAAAAAAAAAAAGACTTAGTTAGACTTACCGGTGACGGTATTTCTAAGAGCCTTTCAGGACAACCCTGGAGAGAGCGCAGCTCCGCCCACTTTTCAGGAAACACATGCTTGACCTTTTAAAACCCCTCCTCTTCCACCATGGCCTCAGTTATTGGGGACCTCCGGCATACTGGAAAACAAAGCACAGAGAACCACACAAAAAACCATGACAGATACTTGTATCCTTTTTATGCATTCAGAAACACAAGGGAGGGAACTAGGGGTTGTCCTGAAAGGCTCTTAGAAATACCGTCACCGGTAAGTCTAACTAAGTCTTTCTCAAATCGCCTTTCAGGACAACCCTGGAGAGGATAACCGAGAAGCTTACCTAGGGTGGGACTACTGCCTGCAGTACCTTCCTGCCAAAGGCCTGATCTGCAGCTGACAGCAAGTCCAGTCTGTAGTGGCGAAGGAAGGTCGAGTAGCTTGACCACGTGGCCGCCTTACAGATCTGATCAGGCGTAGCACCGGCCCTTTCAGCCCAAGAAACTGCTGTTGCCCTTGTGGAGTGGGCAGCAATCCCCGCTGGGGGCACTTCCCCTTTGGCCTTGTAGGCCTCTGCAATAGCCCCCCTAAGCCACCTGCCCAAGGTGCTCTTTGAAGCTTTTTCCCCCATGCGGGGTCCTGAGAAGATCACAAAGAGGGCATTAGACTTCCTGAACTCCCTAGTGACCAAAAGGAACTGCAGAAGACATCTCCTTACATCTAGCGTGTGAAACGCCTCCTCACCTGCGTTGGCAGGAGCTGTAGAGAAGGTAGGCAAAACAATTTGCTGGGAGCGATGAAACTTCGAGGAGACCTTGGGCAGAAACGCTGGGTCTGTTTGAAGAACCACTCTGTCTGGGAAGATTCTAAGGAAAGGTTCCGTAACTGCTAGAGCTTGCAGCTCACTAATACGTCTTGCTGACGTAATAGCCACCAAAAAAATAGTTTTCAAGACTAAATCTTTTAAACAAGACCCCTGTAGGGGTTCAAAAGGTGCCTCCATAAGCCCCTGAAGGACAATGGATAAATCCCAACTAGGGAAAAAGGTAGGAGCCACTGGCCTATTTCGAGCCAGAGCTCTAAAAAATCTGGAAATTAAAGTCTCCCTGGACAGGTTTTTTTCAAAATAAACAGATAAAGCTGCTACCTGTGTTTTCAGGGTGCTAGCTGCTAATCCTTTTTCCATCCCCTCTTGGAGAAATTCCAGAACGGACACCACACTTCTGACCTGGAATCCCTTAGAGGTACAGTACGAATTAAATTTTTTCCAAACTTTAAAGTATATCGCCCTAGTCACCTCCTTTCTACTGGACAGGAGAGTTCTGACTACTCTATCAGACAGGCCTCTAGCTTTTAGGAGGTCTTTTTCAGAAGCCAGGCCGTTAGCTGAAGTCTGCCTACTTCTGGGTGAACCACCGTTCCCTGCAACAGCAGGTCCTCCCTGACTGGCAGCCTCCACGGAGGCTCCACTGCTAAGCCTAGGAGAGCCGAAAACCAGGGCCTTTTGGGCCAGTAGGGTGTGATCAGGATCATACCGATCCCCTCTTCCCTGAACTTCCTCAGTACCAACGGAATTAAAGGGAAGGGGGGAAAGGCATAGCACAGGTGGTAGTGCCATGGGTGAGCCAGGGCATCCAGACCCACGGCTCCGTCCTCCCTGTGCAGGGAAAAGAAACTGCGGACCTTGCAGTTCTGCCGATTGGCAAAAAAGGTCTATTTGAGGAGACCCCCACACTTTGGTGATCATAAGAAAGACGTCTTGATTCAGAGCCCATTCTGCCTCCAACAGTCTTTTCCTGCTGAGCATGTCCGCGAAAAGGTTTAAGGAACCCTTCAGGTGGACTGCCGAGAGGGAGGCTACCCATGGTTCCGCCCCACTGAAAAGTTGCTCGGCTAGGACCATGAGAGCACTGCTCCTGGTTCCTCCCTGTCGCTGTACATAAGCCACTGCGGTCGTATTGTCCGAGAGGATCTGGACATGATGACCCCTCACTTCCTCTTGAAAAACTCGAAGGGCTAAGAGAATGGCCCTGAGCTCCCGCCAGTTTGACGATCTTCGCGACTCTGTTTTGGTCCAGGTCCCTTGTGTCGTCAAACCGTCCAGATGAGCCCCCCAACCCCAAGCACTCGCGTCTGTTGTGAGGCGCTTGTCCAACGGGAAGACCCACGGGAGACCTCTGGAAAGGTTGGTCGGACACCTCCACCACCATAGAGCCCTTTTTACTCTTACCGTGAGCCTGATTTGTTTCTCTAGAGAAACCTGATGCGACCAGGACTTCAGGATATTTGCCTGAAGAGGCCTGGCGTGAAACCGAGCCCAAGGTACTGCCGGTATTGCGGCTGTGAGAAGCCCCAGAACCTTCATGGCCGAACGAACTGAGATTGCACAGTTCGTTTGGACCTGCTTCACTGCCGCCTGGACCTTTTCCCGCTTTGCCTGCGGGAGAAAAACTCTCTGGAGGACTGAGTTGATTACATAACCCAGGAAAGTTATTTCCTGGCTTGGAACCAGGCTTGACTTCTCTAAGTTGAGGAGCCACCCCAGGCTTCTGAGGTGGATTTGAGCAACCTGCAAATTCACAGCTACCTGCTCCTCGGAGTCTGCAAAAAATAGAAGGTCGTCTAGATAGGGCACTACGGGAATACCCTTCAGCCTCAGGGGCTCCAGAGCTTCCGCCAAAATCTTCGTGAAGATCCTGGGGGAGGACGAGAGTCCGAAGGGCAGAGCCCTGAATTGCAGGTGCCAAACGGACTCCCCCAGATTGACTGCCAGCCGCAGAAATTGCTGGGAGGTCTGGGCAATTGGAATGTGTAGGTAAGCATCCCTTAGATCTAGGGATGCCAGGAAACAATTCGGCATTAACAATTTCGTTATCGAGTGGATGGTGTCCATACGAAAATGTTTGTACCGGATCGATCGGTTTAGGATCTTTAGGTTTAAGATCAACCGAAATTTTCCTGAGGGTTTTCTGACTAGGAAAATGTGGGAGTAAAACCCCTGCCCTTGTTGATGTTTTGGGACCTCGACAACCACCTCTTGCTGTATCAGATCCTGCAGCAGGTTCGTCATGGCAGAGGCCTTGTCTTGATCCCTTGGGAGGGTCGTGACATAGAACCTGTTCGGAGGAGGTTCTAGAAACTCTAGGTTGTAGCCCTGGGCGACAACACTCCTCACGAATGGGCTCGGAGTCATCCTGTTCCATTGCGGAAGGAAAGCTGACAGCCTTCCTCCTACTGGAACCAGACCGTCATTTGCTTTTGGGTGTATGGTCGGAGGGAGCTCTAAACAGGACTCCTCCCCTACCTCTACCCCTCTGGGGAGCCCAACGGCTTCTGTTATCTTCCCTACTTTTTTGGGACTGCTGAACAGCACGAAAATTTTTCTTCGGTGCCTGTTTCTTCTTAGTAGGGAAGGCCTTCTTTTTATCAGCAGTTCTGTCCAAGATGGTTTCCAGATCTGGCCCAAAAAGTAGGTCCCCAGAAAAGGGAAGGCCACATAGCCTAATCTTTGAGGCCGTGTCACCCGACCAAGTCTTTAGCCAGACAGCACGACGGGCTGAATTAACTAAAGCAGAAGACCTAGCTGCCAACTTGATAGACTCGGCAGAGGCGTCGGCCATGTATTTTACTGCCTTCAGGATCAAAAGGGAAAGATTCCAAGAGGTCTTTCCGAGATGTCCCTGCCTCAATATGACTCTTAAGTTTCTCCACCCAGCATTCCAGGTTCCTCGCTACTACCGTGGAAGCCATGGCTGGTTTGAGGCTAGCTGCCGCAGAATCCCATGCCTTTTTAAGGAGGCCATCAGCCCTCTTATCCATCGTGTCCTTGAGGACCCCCATGTCCTCAAATGCCAAATCAGTGCGGCGTGAGACCTGGGAGAAAGCGGCATCCACCCGCGGCTTTTTATTCCAAACCTCCGACTCTTTATCGTCGAATGGGAAGCGCCGTTTGAGGGTTTTGGAGAGAAAAGGACCTCTCTCAGGGTCCTTCCACTCCCTTTTGACTGTGTCTGAAAGTACCCGATGGACCGGAAAAACCCTGGTTTTGGTGTCATCCAGGCCCTGATACATTCTGTCATGGACTGACAGTTGGACCTTTTCTTCTTGAATGTCTAAGGTAGTATATATACCTTTAAGTAGGTCATCTACTTCTTCTAGGGAAAGTTTGTACCTAGACCTACGGTCCTCATCCTCCTCTTCCCCCTCATCCTCTGAATCCCTGAGGGAAGGAAGAGTGCTTGTCCCCTCGTCCTCTGAATCCAGGATCTCCAGCTGTCTGGAGGTGGATTGTCTAGGACTTAGAGGTGGCTGCTGGCTAGTGCTCTGACCTGCTGGGTTCTGAGCCAACATGGTTTTTACAGAACTCAGGGAACTAGCAATCTCCTTAACAGAGGAGAAGAGGTCCCTGTACTGCTGGGAGGACTCTTCCTCCACCAGCTCCCTAATGCAAGCTTTGCAAAGGGCTTTTTGCCAAGATTCCCGCAATGGTACTTTGCACGAAGGGCATTTCTTCTGGCCTGGAGGGTTAGATCGTTTAGTTTTCCCCAAGACAGTCTCCTAAAAAGAAACCAAAAAAGGAATGTCTTACTGCTACTGCAGAGGGCCCACTAAAACAAACAGTGCTCACACCGACCACCAACAGGGAGAAGACAACACCCCACTGTGACAAACAAAGGGGAAAAGACACAGCCACCATAAACCCACAGGTCTGAGTGACAGTAACCTCAGAAAACCTGAAGGGGCAGGCTCCCCTGAGGGAGGGAATACAGTTCACAAGGGAAAAACATAAGCCCATAAGGGTAAGAATCGAGAGCACCGTTGTGCCCCTCTTACCTGGGCCTGACCGGTGCTCGTGGTGCCTGCCTCCACCGACGCTGACGATCTCTCTTCCATCATGCAGAGAGCGCAGCGGGGACTGAATCTGACACAGGTGATTTTAAAACTCCCGGGCGTTGCGTCATTACGCTAGCCGGAAGCTTGCACACGGTCTAAGGACCCGCCCCCTAGCCCCTGCGTTGTCAGGCGACCGGAACCACTCGTCGCCCCGCCCAAACAGGAAGCCGCGTCACTGGCCGCCGCGTCATCCGCCCTCCAGAGGGGACCCGGAAGCCAACTCAGCGCCAGCGCGCGAGAAAAAAAAAAAAAAAATTGCCATGCTCCCCTAAGCTGGACAAGGCTGGGGACTCCGGAACACCCTCCGAACGTACCAGGAAGGTGCTGGGATGGTCGTTTTGCCGCGAATCGCACCTCACCGAGGTAAGGCCTTTCAGCTCCCCTGGAGAGATCGCAGCCCTGCTGGTTCCCACAAGTGCTTCCACATGGCGGAGGAAACACAAATAACTGAGGCCATGGTGGAAGAGGAGGGGTTTTAAAGGTCAAGCATGTGTTTCCTGAAAAGTGGGCGGAGCTGGGCTCTCTCCAGGGTTGTCCTGAAAGGCGATTTGAGAAAAAATTGCAATTAGCGATTATTGATCGGTTTGCGCAAAAGTTATAGCGTTTACATAATAGGGGATAGTTTTATAGCATATTTATTTTTTTACTAGTAATGGCGGCGATAAGCGATTTTTATTGTGACTGCGACATTATGGCGGACACATCGGACATTTTTGGGATCATTGTCATCTATACAGAAATCAATGCTATTTAAATGCATTGATTCCTGTATAAATGACAGTTGTAGTGAAGGGGTTAACCACTAGGGGGAGGGGTTATGGGCTGTGACGTGTGTGTTTTTTTACATTAGGGGCGGGGCTGACGTCTGAGGTCATTGATCGGCTTTCCCGATGACCGGTAACAGCCAATCAATGACAGGCAGAGGTTTGTTTACACATACCTCTCCCCGTTCTTCAGCTCCATAACCCGATCGCGGGACACCAGCGGCAATTGGGTCCGCTGGTCCCGCGCGCGACCCACGGGCAGGCATTTATAGGATCACGTACAGGCACGTGATTTTGCCTGCCCGTGCCATTTTGCCGCAGTATATCTGCGTTAGGCGGTCGGGAAGCGGTTAAGCGCACGAAGTGTAAAACCTCCTAATGTGTCAAGTAAAAATTACTGCTAACCAAAATTCAAAACGGGGAACTAGGCATTTTGAGGAACCTAAACTTTACATCTCCCCTGAAGCCAAAAGGAGCACTGCTTACACATCCAGGCTGATACACAATTTCTGGATGCAGACATTACCCCCTGGATGTTCTGGTTTACTACACCATTCTTGAATCTGGACATCTAAATACCATTATATATCTGACAGCAATGTAAATAGCAGAACTAGGGCAGCAAGTCTCCTTATTACATACTATGGGGGCCTCAGGTCTATTAAGTTAGATTTTCAATAAACCAGACAGCAGCAAAAGACAGACGGTGTCAAAACACAAATCCATGTCAGTAACATAAAATGAATGCCCCTGCTTGGCACAAATGAAAATATAGGCAACTTTATCAGCCAGAGTGATTTTGACAAAAATCACAGCTACATGGTAAATGTATCAAAGTATTGTTACTATCAAACTAGAAAGGAATGATAAGTCACAAATATGCCCGACTAAGTTTTATAGTCTAATATAAAGACATTAGCAAATATATTTGGTTACGTATAAATTATTGCCTGATGTGCTACTAAAGTGATATAGTTGCCATTTGCACTCTGCATAGGTTTGTGACCCAATAGACTGAGATCATATGGTTAAATCATCTCAGGAATTAGTATTCAAGAGTCTCACCCAAAGCCTTGACTACATAAAACAGTTTAACCGCTTGCCGACCACCGCACACAGATGTATGTCGGCAGAATGGCAGAGGCAGGCAAATGGGCACACCTGTACGTCTTTAAATTTTCCGCCTATCGGGCACGTTCCCCGGCAGCCCGCGATTGCGGTGTGGAGAGGTAGAACAGGGCGATGCCCATGTAAACAAGGCATTTCCCTGTTCTGCCTAGTGACATGACAGGGATCTACTGTTCCCTGTCATCGGGAGCAGCGATTGCCGCCATGCCAGTGGAAGCCCAGCCCATAAAATTATCCTTTATTTTGTAAACGCTATAACTTTTGTGCAAACGCTTATTGCGATTTTTATCAAAAAAAATACATATAGGCCTAAAGTAAGAGAATTTTATATTTTTTTGGGTGATATTTTTTTATAAATTGTCGCTCATTTTTTGTTTATAGCACAAAAAAAATAAAGCAGAGGTGATCAAATACCACCAAAAGCAAGCTTTTAATAGGACACGTGCCTGTCCTGAAATGTCGGCACTACAGCTGATGTTTCCATCAGCTGCTTCCATAGCGGGCAAGGGAACCCGGCAGCGTAGCCTTTTGGCTTCACGCCGCCGGGAACACTACTGCGCATGCGCAAGGCCCCACTCCTCTTACTGGCCTGGTGACAGGGAGCCCCTCAGTAATGTCACAGGCCATAGCCTGGACTCCTGGAAGTGGGAACAGGATATTTGTTAAGACGGGTATGCTGCCCTCCCCATCCACCCTGAAAGGTGCCAATTGTGGCACCGGAGGGGGATAGGAGACAAATGAGTGGAAGTTCCACTTTTGAGTGGTACTCCGCTTTAATGCAGACCACCAAAGCACATGCTGGCAGGAACATAGCCCATGGGAAGATCTTGCCACTGTAGTTTGAGATGCAACTAAAACTGCAGGTGATGGCACCAAGACTAATCTAGGATTAAAATGTGCCTTTGGGGTGTGGCAGTAATTGCTGCATTATGGGCTTTGAATTCTTCAGTTAACCAACTACAGGTAGGGAAACACTTACCAAGAATCCCTACACTTAGAAGAAAAAATAAAAATCTAGCTCAAAGTACACCTAGATCAATATCCGCTCACGGTGATCTTCATATAAAAAAGGTTAATGATTCACAAATGCATGGCAACCACCTGAAAAAACAGAAAGCACAATTACAAGTTGCAGACATTTTCTACATACAATCCAGGAAAATAAAGACTTAATGTACACAGGACGTTTTAAAACCTCATGAATGATGCAACTTGACAGATAGTAACCGATGTTTAAAAACGTCTGTTGTGCCGTGTTTAGAAGCGTTTACATTGGAAATAGTCAAAAATATTTCTCAATTAAAACACCATTAAACAAAACCCACTAAAACACCATGTTTACAAGCATTTGGCTTTTCAAATGCCTCTGAACATCCGTTCTGAATGCATTTTTGCTTTCCAAAAATGCTTCTTAACTGCCTAGAAACCACTATACATTGTACATGTACTGATAAGATGACACTGAGGAGAGTTCAGGGGCAGCTGAAAAGGACACCCAACTGCTCCTAAACATCTTACCAGCAGCAGTATACATGAAGCCTTTATGAGAAATCTTTCAAGAGAAAGAGGCAGCTGCCAATTGTTTACTACCTTTTCGTTGGGGAAGATGTACATTTGGGAGGTCAATTAAACAGTATGGAAATCTATTACAGGGGTACCGGTTTGTGCTCCATTTCTGACTTGCAGAAGTGTTAGTCCAGCTTTTATTGCATAATACTACATTTTTGTATTATCTGTATTTCTATCATCTGTTCTTAGTTTCCAACAAGGCTAAAAATGCCCTGTGAACATGCTGAACCAGATGATTGTGTGTTCTGCAACAAAGATATGACTGAGCCAACATTATTAAAGCCTGTGGGGGGTGGAGTCAGCTCAGATTGATAAAAGGTTATTTGCCCAAGACCAGCAGTAGGCAGCCCCCTCATTTTTCAGGCAGTTTACTTAACAAAAGCGCCTCTTTATGGGAAATATTCCAAAAAAACCCATTATGGTGGTACCTTACACCTAGTCATATCTCCAAAATCACTCCATGTTTCCCCATATATTATGAGCCTGCAAAGGAATTAAAGCAGGGGTCTCAAACTGGTGGCCCTCCAGCTGTTGCGAAACTACAAGTCCCATCATGCTTCTGCCTGTGGGAGTCATGCTTGTAACTGTTAGCCTTGCAATGCCTCATGGGACTTGTACTTTTGCAACAGCTGGAGGGCCACCAGTTTGAGACCCCTGAATTAAAGGCTTCTGGTCCCAGATCTTGTGTTAAAACACAAATCTCAACCTTGCACATTTCGATTTTATCTGGATTAGCCTTGTTAAACCTGGTTATAGGAGGAGTTTTTCCCCCTACAGATGTACAATAGTAAAAATATTGGCAGCTACAATAATGATGGCTAGAAACTGGAAATCTATTTAGGCCCTGAGCTGGTTGCCAACCCTAGCCACAGTTCATAGGCATTGTCAGTACAAGCTGATGTGGGGGCATCTAGCACAAATCTGGAAAGGTAAGCAAAAAATGGTCACCTTGGCTAACCTGGTACGCTTAAGGCTCCATTCACACATGTGACATCAAAGTAGCACCGACTTGGACACGACTTCGACCAGTGATACACAACTGTTTAATTGTACAACATTCAGGTACAATTTATGCAACTTTGAGGGTTTACATTGAAGTCTATGACCCTTAATTTGCATTAAAGTCAAAACACAGTAGTACATGAACTACTTTGAAGCCACTGTAACCAGGTTTAAATATGAATGATTATTGGAAAACATGGGGAACGACTTATAAAACTTTGAGGTCCAAAGTTCCATCACAAGTGTGAATGGAAGCTTAAAAATGGGAACCTAGACATTGACCAACACCTGATAAAGGGGCATAATTGTGTCTGGAGATAGACTCCAAGTTTGGTTTATAGATGTTCCATCTCAGTCTACGTTTTTAAAAAAAAAAAAAAAAAAAAAAAAAACACTTTTCCTCTGGTAAATCTTGCAATTATTAGAGCAAAATAAAACCAATTTTCTGACCCTCGTGCCTTATTTGGCATTTTTTTGTATTTGACTATGGACATTTCTTATTATCCTTTGTACATGAAAAAAAGAAAAGCTCTACTCTTAAAGTGGAGTTCCACTTATTTTTTTTACTTTGTATGAGCTAAGGACATGCAGCACTTTACAATGGGCATTTTTTTTGCTTGAAAATACCTTTAGTCTTTCCCCATTACTTCCTCCTTTCCAATCGCCTAGGCGATTACGTCACTAGGCGATTCGCAAGGCTTCCTGGGATAGCAGCCTCATGTATCCCAGGAGTCTTTGCAAATCGTCCAATGATGAAATTGATATTTGGAAGTAGAAGACACGAACGGGAGTTAGCCCAGCTGAGTGCATGCTGGGAGTTGTAGGCAATGGGGAGAAAACCGGAGCTGCGAACCTAATGAGAGCCGCGCTCTATTCTCTGCCGATAGGAGAATGGGAGGAGGGGGCGATTGGGGTTAACAGTACACTCGGCGGCAGCTGGAGAGTCTTGTAAACTTCCTCTTCTCTCCTTTGATTGCTATAGCAACCTATCGGGAGAGAAGTCAATGGGGCGGGAATTTGCGCCGGCGCTGACATTACTATAGCAACCCATCAGGAAGAATAGATGTGGGATTTAGAGGTGCGTGCTGGGTAATCAGCTGCACAGAAATCCAGGAAGTTGACACAGGAGGGCTTCAGATGCCCACAGTTAAAATGGAACCTGCCTGCTTCTGAGATCAGTGGGTAATTAACTTGAGTAAAAGTGCAAAAAATATGATGCATTAGAAATGTTCATCTACATGTTATGACAATTCCAGAGCTGTCCTTAAAAAAAAAAAATTTATATATATATATATATATATATATATAAAAATAAATATATATATATATATATATATATATATATATATATATATATATATATATATATATATATATATATATATATATATAGGGGACGGGAACTCTGCTTTAAGTTATAATGGTGCAGCCTCGTCTCTCAGGAATAGGCGTTTGCTCCTTATTCATAGGAAAAATAAAAGGGTTAGGTCATGAGGGTGGGGTGAAATAGTTGGGATTGAAAAGAATGCGATTGCTGGGTGAGGGGAGGAGGATGGGGATAGGAGGGTTATTTAGAGACATGGGGCAGAGGTGACAGCTGGTAGAGGGAAGGAGGCAACAGGCAGAAGTGACTGCAGGCATGGGTACAGGAGCCCCCCCTGTTCTGACTCAGCATGCAGCCAGGGAGAGCCTGGATCCAGTACACTCTGGTGGGGGGGTCAGAGCTGGAGGAGGGAGGTGTGCAGCGAGGAGACAAGGCTTCTGGGCTGTTGAGATGGGCAGGCCACTGGGAGGAGGGGGGTGGCACTGGGAGGAGGCCCGCTCTCAAATCTACATCACTTCCAAAATAAGCACCTATACTCGAAAATTGCTAATATTGGCACCGATACCCGTATCAATGCATCCCTACTGTCAAAGTTAGTATACCATTTAGGTTTGTTTAAACCCAACCAGTATCTGCCACAGCACTGAATTCAAAAGGAGGAACATGGCCTTACCACCTGACATGCATTCTGCCTGTGCATACAAAAAAATAAGGATCCAAGAATCCCCTGAAAGCAAAGGCTGCACTAGTGTAACACCACAAGACTGGAAACTCAGAATATACCTGTCCATCAGTAAATCAAGTGTCTGGTGCCATTCTAATGGGCTTTAGACATACAGCCATTACTAGAGATATAGGCAACTGCCAATGCAAAATTGATCACATGACTCCAGTACAGCTGGAAGCCACAAACACTTTGAAAGATCACAAACCCACTAAAAATGCTAAAGGACCAGCACAAAGTTCTATGGAATGCCCAAGCTTACCTGATCTTTTGAGTAAGAATCTTTTCAGAGTTCACTCAGAAAGGAGAATATAACCCTGCAGCTCAAACAAGCAGGAAAACTTCAACCTGTAATAAAACAATTTACATGAGGAAATGTTGAAACAAAAATCCCCACCACCCATTCTCCCCACCCTGTGAATTTTTATAGCATCCGGAGGCATTTATTTGGAAAGGAACTTTGGGATGACTTTTGGCATGTTTCCACTGTGCACTGTCTGCCATGGTTAGTTTTAGTTACCTTTGTAGGTCTCCAGTTTTTAACCTTTTTATTTTGAGTTGGTATGTGTCATTGCAAGTGTGCATGTGGCAATAGGATACTTCTGTTCAACGTTTACCATCTAAGTGTGCTTTGGTTTGTTTGAACATCCGGAGGCTAGAGACGACATTGTCAGCCAGAGAATTTCACTCAATTAAAGTGAATCTGTCACGTGTGAAATTCTTAGTATTGTACATCAGACTGAACTGCATTTCCTCTGTAAAATTTGTGTTGCCATTCCTGCGTATGCAGCAATTTTGGCACCTTCTATTAAGTCTCTGACTCTATAGCAGAAAGCGGCAGAGCTTTGAGCTCAACAGTGCTTTGTTCCTGCGTGTTACAGATTCAAAGTGGACACACCCAGACTGAATTTGGTATTATACTGCAAGATTATTCCAGACACATTGAAAAGACTTGACTGAAACCTGTTACTTTATATAGGGAACTCCTGCGTGTCCAAATGCTTGTCTTGGGGACAGATTGCCTTTAAATGTGAAACATCTCTACTGCCAAGTGCAAGGTATCCATCGTTTCCATACAACTGGTTAAGTGTTTGTTTTTATATCCAAGTATAATATTTTGATCTAGTTATCCAGCAGTGCCTTTCCAGGTTTCATTACGTTCCAAAACTTATAGAATTGTGCACTGAGAAATATGCAGTGCAATTTTTTGACTTAGACTGAAAAAATAAAAAAACAAAATACTAGTTGACTTTGCTTACCCTTAATGCAGTTTCACTTGATTTTGGTGGTTTACAGTAGATTGATTCACTTGTTTTAGGCTGTCATGGTCTTTGGGCAGAGACATCATTTGGTTCTTCGTTAGCCTTTAGACTCTTTCCTTTAAAAGCGACACTACAGATTTGCAAATACATTGAAACAGTAACAGCACATATGGTTTGCTAGTTTTCTTTGAAAGATGGACTACTTTGGTCAACAGCAGTTACCAGGGTTTTAATTCATAACTTGGGTGAGGATCCTTGTTTGCCAACAACTGCAGGCTAGTCCAGTACACATCCAGGATTAGCGTATTTTAAACCATATGATTCGTTACATAAACATTTTGATATATTGGTTTTGGAGACTCGGGATTGTTGCGTCTCATGGGCACACTCACATGTTAAATAGAAGTTGAGCTACTCCTTTTTTGTAGCATCCATTTAATATTGACGTTTGGGAGAATTATAATAAGAAGATGAAATTTGTTTTTTAGTGAGACTTTACTTTAGAAAAAAAGTTACAACACTAATACACAACTTATACTACACATTGTACATTTCAGAGAAAAGCTAACAAAATCTGAAGATTTAAGCATTTTAACTTCCTCAAATGATCATACTTGATGGAGGAGAAAACTTACAGGTAAAAAAGTAAAAGATAAATAAAAACAAAAACAAACTCCTCTTAGTAGTCCGCTGGTGTTAAATGCAGAGCAAACGCCACTCTCTCGTTACAGAATGTCTTTGGTCCATGTTTAATGATTTTTTGCTTTTAGTATCTGCTTCTGCCACCTCCTCTATCAGATCTGCTTCCGCCTCTGCCGCCACCACGGGGAGCACCCCGACTTGAGCTGCTGTATGAATCACGTGGAGGTGGATAGCCTCTATCCATTGGAGGGGGCAGGCCACGATCTTGACGGCCAACTCTGTCACGTCCACCACTTGAGTACATATCATTTCTGCTGCTTGAGTAACTGTCTCTGCCTCCGTAGCCATCTCGAGAGCTGCCATAATCATCATAGCGACTGCTTCCACCATATGATGGAGGGGGCCCTCTTGTAGGTGGGGCACTACGTGAGTTACCTGCAGGGTCAATGGTCAGGCAATAGGGCAATACTATGAGTTACATATTACATTTCAATTTGATATTTGCAGCTGTATGTTAGGGAATCTAGTGGAAAGGTTTGCATGTAAAACAATCTAGTTGGTTGAAAAATAAAAAAAATTTATGAATGAGGCACTTTAAAAAAAACGATCATCTCGTTTGAATTAGAACTCCAGAATAGTAGCTTAGATTGTAGTGGAGATTATGCCACATGATATCCAGGGAGTTTCATTTGCTTCACTGGTATAGGGTTATTTTTGGGGGGGCTCTTGAACAGAGGATACTAAAGTTGCTGTTGATTTGTTATGAATCTTGCTGTAGTGCAACTTAATATTACTCCATGTATGGGCGAACAAAACTGGACTTTGCCACATATAGTATACTATTAGGATTTTCTGTGTAATGGATTTTTTTTTAATCTTCAGGAGGGGCAAACATGTAGCCTGAAAAACAAAAGCCTAAATAAAAAGATAATGCCTTACCATAGGGCTCATAAGAGTCTCTGTAAGAACCGCCACTTGGATGATCGGAGTATTCTCTATCGCGTCCCCCATAGCCATCACGATCACTGAACACAAGACAGCAAGTTTAGTCTTACATTAAAGAACAGGGAATCTAAACTAGTTTACTGAACCACCACATGGATAACACAATACAGTCAATAAAAACCTACCTATAACCTCTTGATCCATAATCATCGCGAGAGCTTGAATGACCATAATCCCGATAAGCATAATCTCGTGGAGGTGGTGCATAATCTCTTGAATCTCTGGAGCTGCCATAATCTCTAGAATAACTGCAGACAATAAAAGTTGCTTAGGTACTGCTATTCATTTGTTCTGTTTTACTGTTATTTGTAAATATATTTCTGCAAGTTTTAAGAGCATTCACCATTTCCTAGGGGAGGAGACCCTCATCACCAAACCATCTTTAAGGGGGTTGTAAAAGCCTTGAGGCTTTTCACCTCAATGCTTTCTATGCATGAATGCACCCCCCATTAGCTCCCGCCAATCAAATCCAGCGACACGGGAGCCAGGGCCAAGTCATGCTGTCTGTCAATGGACACAGCAGGAGCTCGCCTGCACGAGTGCCCTCATGGAAAGCAGCCATCCTTGGGGGCACTAGAGAAAAGGAGCCAGGAGTGCCTCCGGGGGACCCCAGAAGAGAAGGATCAGGGACACTGTGCAAAACCCTTGCACAGAGGCAAGTGTGACATGTTGTAAAACAAATATGCAATGTGGGAACCCACATCTCTACCACAGGCAGTTCACACTAACCTCTGCGGGTGTCAATACATTGTTAATGACCCCTACTGTATAACTGAACTCACACTGCACAGTCAAGGCATGCGATCGGCACCTGGGGTGCGAATCACATGCAATGTCAGATATTACATATGTAAACCTAGGCTTAAAGTTATTGTACCACTACAAACTGGTACAGCACTGGATCAAGTGAGGACTCAAGTATAAGGGGGTGATACGGCTACCTAAACATATTGTACCTTAATGCAGGAATGTGTTTAGGTAACAAAAAAAAAAAAAATTGGGCTTTAGAACCACTTTAAAAAAGGGAAGCACTGAGAAAAGAAAAAAACCCTCTTCAGTGGGGTCACAGCAGTTACAACCTGGGGGGAGAGAATCTATTTCTTCCCCACTCTAACAAACTCAATATAAGGTGGTTCCAAGGGTAGACATTTACACCAAAGCATTTCATGCAGTCATTTTTTGGCCTTCCCTATATACTTAACTATTCCTATCTTGATCCAGTGGCACTGGTCTCGCCTCACAGGCAGTGGCCGGAACCATTGGCACCTGCCACAGACAGACAGTCTATGGATGCAAACAGCCCAGCTAGTGCTTCTCAATATTATATTAGCGGCCACTGCTACATGCTTTTACTTGACTAACAGTCACTGCCTCCAATATAGCTTTCAATAAAGAAAAAAAAAAAAACTGGGCTAAAGACTTGCCTATCATAGCGATCCTTTGCACTGTAACCATCATCTCTTGGTGACATGTAGTCATCTCTGCGTGATGGCAGCGAATCTCTGCGGGGTGGTCCACCATAACTGTCCCTTTCACGCGACAGTGGAGCTGCAGAAAAAAAAGTTATTGGGAGGCAAATTATAAAAAAAAAAGGACTTCAAATACTGACAATTTTTTTTTTTAATAGAATTTTGCAAACCATTTACCTCGTCCACTCATGCCACTGCTGCGGATAGGGCCAGAAGGGGCAGATCTTTTAGGTGGAGGGCCACCGCTGCGAGGTGGAGGCCCTCTTTTCAGTGACATTCCACCTCTCGAAGAACCTAAAAAAGGTGTTTGTGAAGATACAAAGTGAAAAAAATTACTACATAGATGCCAAGTGTCACCTGTCCCTAGTAAGTTTTAGGTGAATGATGGCAAAAGCTCTATAAATTAGCACCAAGGACTGGGAGACATAAGCCATTTAATATACTTCAATGTGGCACTTAGCATGAACTTGAAATTATAGGTCAGGTATGACTAAAATCCATGTGCTCACATCATGGAGTGCCTCCAAGAGACTAGGTCTAAAAAAAGGATGCATATAAATATATATTTAAGTAGAAATATAGAATAAAAAATGTAACCCAAAGTTACAAGCAATACCATAATCTCCTCCTCCTCCTCTTGACCCTCTAAGACCTCTTGGAGGGCCACGACTTCTTGGCGGAGGTGGTGGACCACGCCTACTGCCTGCTCCAAAGGACGGCTTTGTAGCTTGCTCCACCTTGATTGGCTTGCCATCTAGTGCCTGTAGAGATAGAACATAAGTCAGCTAAATGCCAGCCCCCAATATTGTACAGTATAAGCCTTACAGCAATCTCAAGTAGAGAACCAAGTTAAAAAAATATTCTAGTTTTCCTGGTTGTCCAGTGTAGGTTGGCAGATTTTACACGAGAAGTCCACTTCAAAAAGCTCTAGAGGTTTAGTCGATGGAGCTGTGGCAAAGCCTTAATGCAGCTTTAGAATTAAATTTTTTATTTTTTAAAGTACAGGTGCTCCGCTGGCAACCCACAAAGGACAACACAGGGTCCACATCACAGCCTATGTCATGAACAGGTGGTAAAAGGTAAGCCACTGCAACATACAGTAAAGTGTTACAATTTATTTTTTAATATCTGTTAGAATCTGTAGGAAGTTGGCATAGAGATGTCTCCAAGGCCCCTTAAAGCACTATGCATAGACAGCAAAGTGCATACACAGCCAAGGATCATACTGTATGCAGCCATTGCACACCAGCTTCTGATTACAGCAAAAGTCGGTCGGCTTAATTAGCTGCAAGATTACAATTCTTTATTTTTATCAGCCCTGTACAGGGCGTGTGTGACATATCAGAGGTCTAAACAGCCTAACATTTCTTTTATAACAGGGAAAGTGACTGACAGATACCCCAGCCCCCTTCTCTGCAGCCTCAGCTGCACTGAGGATGAATGGACGAGACAGAGGCTCATGTTCATTCATAGACTGAAGCATCATAAACAGTTTACAATGCTTAGTTATAAATGAGCAGTCAGCGATAACCGACTCTGCATTCAGTAAAGGAGCCGATAAATTACATATATACTGGCTCCTTCCTCCATCCTAACAGATATGGGATCGGAGGACAGTTGGGAGCGATTGGTGTGGCAGTGGGGGATGGGGAAGTCACAAGCACCGATCTCACTGTATAGCTTTCAATAAACCAGCCGACAGCCACTGGAGGGAGAGAAGCGGCCATCAGCTGCTTTATTGGAAGCTATACAGCGAGATCGGTGCTTGTACCTGCACCCACTGAACATCTGTGAGGCTGCCCAGCCCCACCTGCTACGCCGACACCGGGCCCGGTACAACAGGTATCGGATTAATGCTGGCCATACACACTAGATGGAAAATCGGCCGAATACATTTTCGAAAAACGAAAATTCGGCCGCAAACGATAGTGCCATCATGTTATGATCGATAAATTGTTTAGTGGACATGAATGCATCTTTTGTTCGTTTTTACATATACCTAGTGCAAACAGTTCGACAGAAAACACATTAACCATTCAATTTATTGTTCGGCAGAAAATGTCCAAACTTGACCTTCAATCGGCTCAAAACCGATTTTGTGCCCCATTAACTAACCGAAAAACAAATTGTCTAAATGAACGAATTTTGGCCAATGTTTTGTATAGTGTATATGGCCGGCATAAGCACTTGCACTGATACTAGTATTGGTGCAACCCTACTCAGGATAAAATACCAAGTGGCATAAGGCCAGCACATGTTAACATCTTACGAGACTTTTTTTATGACCATCCTTTTCGGCAATGGATGCGAACATCTATTATATCTAAATGTTCTAAACATGCAACTCACCTTTCCATTCAATTCTCTTGCAGCATCCTTGGCATCTGCAGGACTCTCAAATGTGACAAAGGCAAACCCTCTGGATTTGTTTGTCTCACGATCTTTCATTAAAAGTACTGCAAAGAAAAAAAAAATGTAATTAAAAAATAGTTCTATTTCAGTAACCAGCAGTAGTAGCAAAGTACACTACATGTAGTGTACAAAAAAGCTCAGAACTTCTTAGAGGACAAATAGGCTCTATCAGCTGAAACCTAATCAATGCCATATGATCATCATAGCTTGTATTCAACACTGCAACAAGAGAGATTCTCACCTTCTACTATACGGCCATATTTGCCAAATACGGCTTCCAAAGCCTTTTCTGTAGTCTCGGTGTTCAAGCCACCGATGAACAGTTTGCCAGGGCGGTCTGCTTCCAACATGGTCATTTGATCTGAAATTGGAGAAACAACATTATACAACCTAATTAAGAAATTTTACCTTTTTGCAACAAAAAAAGTGAACTCGACCCCACCCACCACCAGTCATGTTACACATACATGACCCTCGTCTTCCATTGATCACTACACATTGCTGGAGGCCGCATCACAGCATAATATGCAAGCACTTTGCTGGTAAGCGCTGCCAAAAAGCAAATCCCATTGGTCAGCGTGGTCATACAGCCACCTCTGACCAATAAGCACTTTGCATTTGTGAACCTTTAAACATCCAGCACAATTCATGTTTGCCAACTACATTTAAAATGCTAAACCTAAATGTGCCAGTACTTCACTGGATGTACTGCATTGCCATTCATTCTGAATAGCACTACAACACACATAGAACACAACTACACCACAGAATGTACATCCTAGTACAAACCAATAAAAGCAGAAATAATTCTTCTTGTATTGGGGTGCATCTCAAGTTAGTGCACGGATCTGTGTTGTAACATGTTACAGCAGACCTTTGTGCCCTATAACCGGATAAAATTAAAGCCGACACCTTAGGTCAGAAAAAAAAAAAAAAGGTCTCAGACATGGCAATGGCTAAAATTTAGGGCTCATTCACACCATCAATCACACACAGAAGCCGATTGTTCTATGCTCTCTGTACATATGCATTATTTAGAAATGACTGCTGCTTATTACACAGTGCAATGCATGTCATTGCAGGTCACCACAGCAACTCCCAACATGCAGCATTGAGTAGGAGTGATTGTAACCCCGATTCATGAAATTTGAGATGGGCGAATACATCCCAAGTGTTTTGTGATATCTCTTCAAAGCCCCATGTACTGTAGCTTTCTCCTGCTCCGTTCTTCTGTTATCAGCCTGATAACTTGACAAGTTCTGTCACATATGATAAAAGCAGCCTGAGTTTTGTGTTAAGGGGGGAGATGCTGTAAATGGATTAGCAGAGGCCTGAACTTATTCAGCGATCAGCTCTGACAGTCTACCTATGAGGAGACGGGGTGTGCGCCTTTCCACCAATCAGTCTTGGCTGTATTATGCCCAGGCTTCACTGCAGTGTTAAAGTGGTTGTAAACCCACTTTTTGTACTTTTACCTATAGATAAAAGTCTAAAATAAGGCTTACCTATAGGTAGTGGAAATCTCTCCTAAACTTGTGCCGTTTAGGAGATTTCAGTTGTAGTCCGCCTGAAACTGCTATGGAGGCCTCAGCACGAGCCAATTGGCTACAAAATTGTAGAAACACTTCAGAGCCTCCCGTGACTTCCTCCTGTCCCCCACTCACTGTCACAGGAGAACGGGAGCCGACGATCAAGTGACAAGACTAAAAATAAGTACTCTGGTCTTTTTATACAGAGTAGGAAGGAACTGGGTTGGGGGGGGGGGACACAGTAAGAAGAAACATGTTAACCTTTAGGCCCGGTTCAGACTGCTGCGGTGCGGGAGATGGCATATGATTCGCACCGCACTGCAGTCCAAATCATATGCGATCTCTGTGCGATGCAAATTCAGCCATACAGATAGTATGGCTGAATTTGCATCGCATTCGGCCCAAACTCGCACAGGACCCTTTTTTTCGGTCCGTTGCAGAATCGGATCGCATGGGTGTTCTCACCATGCGATCCGATTCCTGTCCGAGTTTGCAGATCGCACTGCGATATGCGAGCTGCTATGGGGGTGTCATTAACATTTCATTGACACTCCCAGCAGCTCGCATAGGGCAGTGTGAACTGCCGGCGGGAGACACGCGGTGCGGGAACACGCAGTGGATTCGCAGCGTTCCCGCAGCAGTCTGAACCGGCCCTTACCCTCAACTGAGACCTCACCTGTGCATCCTGGTAACAGGTTTTTCATGCAACGCCATTCACTCGGATGAGCTGCCCTAGGCATGCCAAAGTAGTTCATGGAGCATTCTGCTGTGCTCCGGTATACAATTTTTTTTTATGGGATAACAAAATACACGTTTCCTACACAATCATGCTGTGCATTTTTCATGCGTTTTCAGAACACACACACACACACACACGTGAATGGGGCCTTAGGCTTTGTAATAGTGGGGCAAAACGACTGCGATTCTGCCCACGGTCCCAGATTGCGTGGCAATTGCTTGCCCAACATGTGTTTGGGTGCCTTTATCCCTTGATGGCAAGCCAAGCTCCATGCGATTCTGCCATGATTGTTGCATGACAATCAAGCAACAAATTGCACCATTTTAACCACTTCCCACCAGTAGTAGCAAAGTACACAACATGCAGTGTTAAAAAAGCTCAGAACTTCTTAGAGGACAAATAGGCTCCATCAGCTCAAACCTGATCAATGCCAGATGTTCATCATAGCTTGTATTCAACACTGCAACAAGAGATTCACCCCCCCCCCCCTCCCCGCTTCTACTGGCTCTCCAGTGCGATCCGTGAGCCGGAGAAGTAATCCACCGGCCACCGGAAGTTGACTATAGAGATTTCCAAGGAACAGATGGTCCCCACAGTCATCTCTATGACCGAGGCCCGGGCAGGACGCTATGACATCACGTCTGCCAATACTGCCATATACTCCGCTGGGAAGCCGAGATCGTCCCGGGTTTTGATTTTTATCTCAGGTTTTCCAGCCTGTAGGAGATGTGGGGGGTCTTATAGACCCCATAGCTCTATAAAGAGGACCTGTCATGCACTATTCCTATTACAAGCTGGCCGATTATTGTTACGAATAATCGAATTATCGGCTAATAACCTTAAAAAAAAAAAAAAAGGTGTGGTGTATAATTTAGTTAATATGTAAAGTTTTTTTTTTTTTTAAAAAAAGGCAATTTATTATTAAATATCTACCGTATATACTCGAGTATAAGCCGAGTTTTTCCAGCACATTTTTTTTGTGCTGAAAGTGCCCCCCTCGGCTTATACTCAAGCACTTTCCTGCAGCACAGAATGACATTTTCCGACCCGACTTTGGGGCCCCCCTATCTTAGGGGTCACCTGGTGCTAGGAACCCCAAATGTGGTGTGCAAACCCAGTGGAACTAGCACTACAACATATCCAGATATCCTAGCACCAAGTGGCCCCCCGAGATATAGGGCCCCAAACTGCCGATGTGTCCATCTGCAGCCATTTGGGTTCAGAGACCTCAAATTCGTGGTGCCCCATGATTTCCAATGACAGCCATTCATATTAGTACAACTTCAAAGTAGTCCCTGCACTACTCTGGTCCGATTTTGATGCCACTTACACAGGCATTCCTCGAAATCCCTGTCAAATCACGGAAAAAATTGCACGAATTTGAAGTCGCACAAGTGTGAAAGGGGCCTTAGTGTTTTGTTTTTAATTCATTAAATACCCCCCCCCCCCAAAAAAAAGCATTTGAAAAATTGCTGCGGAAATACCATGCAACAACCGCCATTTTATTCCCTAGGCTGCTGCAGATGGACACAATTGACAGATTATGGGGCCCCGTATCTCAGGGCCACTTGGTTCTAGGAACCTAAAATTTGGTGTGCAAACCCAGTAGAACTGGGGTTCCTAGCACCAAGTGTCCCGGGATATGGGGCCCCAAAGTCGGTTCGAAAAACGTCAAGCACTTTTCTGCAGCAGAGAATGACATTTTCCAAAACCGAATTTGGGGCCCCGTATCTCAGGGCCACTTGGTGCTAGGAACTCCAGCTTTGGATATGTGGTGCTCTGGGTTTGCACACCAAATTTGGGGTTCCTAGCACCAAGTGGCCCCGAGATAAGGTCGGTCAACTGTGGCCAGCATCAGCAATGGCATTTTGGGACCCTTTGGGTCCAGAGACCCCAAAATTTGCCTGCAGATAGGGGGCATCTAGGAACCCTTAACTACCAAGTTTGAAGTTCAGGGGACCTATGGCTGCAGATGGGCATTGTTGACCCTCTTCCACTTACAGTAGCTGCGCATTTCTCACCCTAGGCTTATACTCGATTCGTTTTGCTACAGCGCAGGGAAGAAACGAAACAACATTTCTCCTCTAGCATATGCCGCAGGTCGCAGCTCCCGTGTGCATGCGCAACATCATGCAGCTCCAGCAAATCACAGAGCCGGAGTCCGCGGCCCCCGAAGGAAGAAAGCAATAAGATGGACGCTGCCCACACAGGGGACGTCGCTGGATTCTTTTGCAGGTAAGTGGTACATAATGGGCTAGTATGCAATGCACGCTAGCCCATTATGCTTTTCATTTGCAGGCTATACAGGGAGCAAAAGAGGAAGTAAAACCCATCAGGAGTCACTTCCTCTTTAATAAGGAGCTTCTTTGCAGGCGGTAGAGGCACCTCAGTCCTGTGAAAGGTACGTGACAATCACGTGCAAATTGTTCCGCAAAATTATAAAATGACGATGTGAACCGGGCCTCGTGCAAAAAACACCCCCCCCCCCGCCCCCCATCACAGAGCAGGCACGGATCCCTAATCATAGGTCAGATCGGGGCCTGTCCGTACATCCCCACAGGGACAGGACTAATATCAGGAACAAGAATGTGCCCCAAAACAGAAAGTAATGGCAGCCTGCTTGTCCCCCCAGGAGAGAGACCCTATAACTAATGTCCGCTTCCTGGGTGTAGCGTGGCCCTCACAGGCAGCGGCCATTGTGTCCGCACAGGGAGCCTCCCAGCCCACACACAAAATGGCGGCGGAGGAAGAAGCGCGCAGAGCACGCGGCCTGCCCTCCTCTCCCTCACACACTGACTATAACCCCCCATAAGACATGCAGGACCAGGTGCGCACTACAAATACAAGCCACCTCTACGTGTCACCCCTCCTCCGCACGCTTCACTCCCCGGCATGACTGACTTCTGCCATATCGAACGGAAACACCGCGACGTGCTCCCGAAATGGCCGCTGCCTTTCCCACTCCCCCCGTACAACACTAGTTGTAGCCACCGACTAACTACGCCTGCGGCCTAACAGTTCGCCAACTTACCTGTTTGCTCACTCCTCACGAGCCGCTGCGCAACAAAATGACCGCGGACAAAGAACGCGTCTGGTTTAAATAGGTCTGACGTCACGTCCCCCACAACGAGGCTGAGGGCCCGGATTTCAGCCGCCCGGTGACGGCGGGTCAGATATGCGTGGCGCCTGTAGGGGCGCTGTGCTCTGGTGTGACGCTAAAAGCTATGCTGGCCGCACATATCATCACAAACGTTGAATCTGTGCACTCCACATTTGGAAACAATCGTCCAGTATTCATATAGATTCATGTATCTTATAGTGCATGTCCAGTAAAAACCTTTCATGCTTATTGTCTGTTAGGGAGATTTCTCCTTACGTCCCTGGTTACAGAGGCACTGGAGGATAGGAAGCAAGAAGAAATCTCCTCAAAGTGAGAGGAATTCTTTCTTGTTAAAAAAAAAAAAGTGAGAGGAATTCCCCTCTAGACAGTTGGAATTAGAATGCCGGAAGACTACAGGCCAAAGCAGTGTTGCCAACCGAACCGATTGAAATTTACTGACTCAACACCCAACATTTACTGGCACAGCCAAGTTTTTACTGGCATTTCCAAAAGTTACAAAAGTACAGTTTTAAGTACAAACGTCACTATTTAGGCTACAAATAAGTACAAGTAAGTCGTCGATGTTCGTATTCGTAACGATTCGTATTTTCGTAAGAGTTATTTTTTCGTTGATTCGTTTTTCTGTCAGTTTAATTTTCGTTTGTTCGAAATTCGGACGCATTCGTATTTTCGTAGATTTAGTTACATTCGTACTTTCGTTAGATTGATTTATTCGTACTTTCGTAACATTGTTTTCGTAGATTCGTAATCGGAGCATAATTCATAATTTTATGTAATGTGTATGCTATTATTACATTTTAAGAGACACGGAAAATTACGAATCGAAAAAAAAAGTTACGAACGTACGAATTTTTTCGTTCAATCCATTCGAAGCACGTTAAGCAGCGCCATTGTAAGAGACACGGAAAATTACTAATTCAACAAAAAAAAAAAATTAAGAATGTACAAATTTTTTCGTTCATTTTGATTTTCATTGTTCCTGTTTTTGTTTTTCGGATTTTCTTTTTTCGTAGTTTCGTTGTTTCTAATTTGGTTATTTCGGATTTTCATTGTTTTCGTATTCATTCGATTCGTTAAAAATTTTAGCGAATCATTCATTCATTCGTAGGATAACGAATGAACGAATATAATGAAAAAAAAAACGAAAAACGAAACGAATTGCACATGTCTAGATTTAACCATTTTCAGACCGGACCATTTTGCTGGCTTAAGACCACACCACTTTTTGCGATTCGGCACTGCGTCGCTTTAACTGACAATTGCGCGGTCGTACGACGTGGCTCCCAAACAGAATTGGCATCCTTCCCCCACTCCCACTCCCCATTCTTCCCACAAATAGAGCTTTCTTTTGGTGGTATTTGATTGCCCCTGCGGTTTTTATTTTTTGCGCTATAAACAAAAAAAGAGCGACAATTTTGAAAAAAAATCATTATTTTTCACTTTTTGCTATAATAAATATCCCCAAAAAATATATAAAAAAAAAATTTTTTTTTTCCTCAGTTTAGGCCGATACGTATTCTTCTACATATTTTTGGTAAAAAAAAATTGCAATAAGCGATCATAGATTGGTTTGCACAAAAGTTATAGCGTTTACAAAATAGGGGATAGTTTTATGGCATTTTTATTAATAATTTTTTTTTACTAGTAATTGTGGCAATCAGCGATTTTTATTGTGACTGCGACATTATGGCGGACACATCGGACATTTTTTGACACATTTTTGGGACCATTGTCATTTATACAGCAATCAGTGCTATACAAATGCACTGATTCCTGTGTAATGACACTGGCAGTGAAGGGAATAACCACAAGGTGGCAGTGTAGGGATTAAGTGTGTCCTAGGGGCGTGTTGCTAACTGTGGGCGGGGGGGGGGCGTGGCTGTGTTTTACAGATCACTGATCTCTGCTCCAATTAGACACGTGCAATTTGTTTCGTTTTAATTCGTTTTCCGTTAAAATTCGTTATATTCGTTCATTCGTTATCATACGAATGAACAAATGATTCGCTAAAAATTTTAACGAATTATCAAATCGAACGAATATGAAAAACAACGAAAATCCAAAATAACCAAATTAGAAACAACGAAACTACGAAAGAAGAAAATCCGAAAAACGAAAACAGGAACAACGAAAATGAACGAAAAAATTCGTACATTCGTAACTTTTTTTTTTGTTGAATTGGTAATTTCCCGTGTCCCTTACAATGGCGCTGCTTAACGTGCTTCGAATGGATTGAACGAAAAAATGTGTACATTTGTAACTTTTTTTTTTTTTTGCGATTCATAATTTTCCGTGTCTCTTACAATGGCGCTGCTTAACGTGCTTCGAATGGATTGAACAAAAAAATTCATACATTCGTAACTTTTTTTTTCGATTCGTAATTTTCCGTGTCTCTTACAATGTAATAATAGCATACACATTACATAAAATTATGAATTATGCTCCGATTACGAATGTACGAAAACAATGTTACGAAAGTCAATCAATCTAACGAAAGTACGAATGTAACTAAATCTACAAAAAATATGAATGCGTCCGAATTTCGAATAAACGAAAATTAAACTAACGGAAAAACGAATCAACGAAAAAATAACTCTTACTAAAATAAGAATCGTTACGAATACGAACACCGACGACTTACGAAATTACGAATCGTTACGAATCAACGGAAACGAACAGAAACGAAACGAAACTAAACAAATTTTTCTATTGTGCACATGTCTCGCTCCAATCACAGAGAGCAGAGATCAGTGTCACTTGTTGCTAGGCAGAACAGGGAGAGGCTGTTTACATCGGCATCTCCCCGTTCTTCCTCCCTGTGATACGTTCGCGGGTATCCCCGCGGCGATCAAGCCTGCGGGACCTGCGATCGGACTCACGGGGGCCCCGACCGGCGCGCGCACCGCCGCCAGCGCGCACGCGATGGCACAGCAGCAAATTCAAAGGGACGTACCTGTACGCCCTTATGCCTATCCGTGTCATTTGGCCGACGTACATCGTCGTGCGCCGGTCAGGAATCGGTTAAGGTAGATAATGAGGCAAAAAACATATTTCTTATTTTATTTTCGATATAGTAAGTATGTATTCTAATTTCTTGCCCTCTTGAATCCTGTCCCATTCAGGGACAGGACTCAAGAGGGCAAGAAATTAGAATGGGCGGCTCACACATGAAATTGACTCTCACAGTGATACTGACAGCAGTGTGCAGCAGTACAGATTACCGACACAACACATCCCCTCCAGAGTCACAGTGACAGTCTCTCTCCTAGCCAGGTGGTCCCTCCAGTCCAAACAGCACTGATGGTCCCGCTCCTGGCCTGCCTTGTTCCCATCCCGCAGACCCACACACAAGGCTCTGCCGGCTCTGCTTGGCTCCCTTGCACCATGACATCACTGGACATGTTCAGGCACCGCTTCCACCAGAGCCGCCCAAACACACTGTAGCAGGCACTTGTATGGTCTTGGCTGGCTTCGGGCCGAGCATCACAGCCATATTTTTTACTGGCAACCTTTTCTATTTACTGGCAGGAGAAAATTGCCTGTTTTTTTACTGGCTGCCAGTAAAAATACTGATGGTTGGCAACACTGAGGCATAGTACCCCATACACACTGGGGCGGGGAGCCGCGGTGACGGTAAAGCAGCGCTATATTTAGCGCTGCTTTACCGTCGTTTTAACCGCGGTTTTCGGTCGCTCGCGGTGCGGTTTTACCCCCCGCAAGCGGCCGAAAAAGGGTTAAAACACCCCCGCAGAGCGCCGCCGTATCGGCGCTTTGCAGCGGTATTGCCGCGGTTTCACCGCGGTGTCCCATTCTAATCAATGGGAAGGAGCGGTATAGGAGCGGTGAATACACCGCTCCTATACCGCTCCAAAGATGCTGCTAGCAGGACTTTTTTTGTCATCGTGCTAGCGCACTGCTCCAGTGTGAAAGCCCACCAGCTTTCACACTGGAGTTAAAGGGGCCGGATTTTTTCATGCGGTGCACCGCATGAAAAACGCCCCGGTGTGAAAGGGGCCTTAGATTTTCTGCAGATTTTTTGTCTTCAGATTTACCAAAACCATTAAATATGAGGTCAAACCTCTAGAGTTGTATGCAATCAGGCAGGCACTACTCGGTTTTGGTAAATCTGAAGACAAAAGCAGTTAAAGTGGAACTAAAACCATCAATCTAACAGTTTTCAAAAAAACGGTCATATTCCTGGCATGCCAGGAATGCTAACTGTCACATCTGCTTGTGTCCTCAACCTAATTGTCAAACCATCCAATGTCTGGTGTCATAACTGATCACATGTGCAACATCATGGCAGTTGCAGATCAGAGGCCAAGATGGCAGCTTCCTTGGCTGTAAAGGATAGGAGGGCTTAGTTCCACTTTGAACTCAAGGCCTGCCCTGAAAGTGGGACTTTAGTCAGAAAAAGAAGTCCTGCTAGATCACGTCAGACTGACCCCTTTTGCAGGTATAGCTATGTAAAACATTAAAAATAAACTAAGGGTCCAGTAATACATGCCCCCCTCTACACATGCTCAGTTGCTCTCCATTTTCATTTTTAGGCACTGCTGAGTTTGTAGAGGCTGATCTGCTGACAGCCTTCAAGTGGAATAAAACCCTCCCAGACATCCCAAGTCTCCCCCGATGTGCGGGAGTCTCCCGCATTTTGGCTGCGGCTCCCTGACACCCGCAAGTGCCGTATGATATCAGGTAAGGTGCCCATGTGTACCGGATTGCCCGGGACTGTTCCGCAATTTCCATCTCTGTCCCAGGTCCCGGGCACCTTCATTCCGGGACACTGTGTATGTCCCAGAATAAAATAGAGGACACACAGCCAGTGGCAGCCACCCTAACTGATCACCAGCGGAGCTGGTTGCTAAGGCCGCCCCCCCTTAAATCTAGAAACCAGTGACATCACACTTACAGAAACTCTCAGAGTGAGGCCGGGTCAGGAGCGAGGCCCGTGTCAGTGCTGCACTGGCTCCACCCACCTCTTCTGGCTCCCGCGGTCCGCCACTCGTCGGCTTGATGCAGCAGAGTGACTAGTCTGGGTCCTGATCTGGGAGTGAGAGCAGTAGCCGGGAGTCAAGTTGACTCGTGTCTGGGGTACCCTGTGCAGTGCAGTATGAGTGTTATAATCAGGGGTGGACTGACCATTTGGGCACTGCCCGAGGGCCCAGGGTCAGTAGGGGGCCCCCATAAGAGTCTCAGTCCGCCCCTCCTGCCCTTACCTGCTGGCGCTTGATGCAGCTATAGGAAAGGACTCAGGCGCTGGCCGGGATGAGGGAATGATCATGGAGTCTTGGGGATGATGGCAGCGGCAGCCGTACCAGCCACCTCTCTCCCCGGGGAATCCAGCAGGGGGGGTTACAATCTCACCCCTCTCTCTCTCACCCCCTCTCTATTTCACCCCTTTCCCCCCCCTCTCTCTCTCTCAACCTCCTCCTCCCTCTCTCTTTCACTCCCCTTCTCTCTCACCCCCCTCTCTCTATATCCCCCCCTCTCTCTCACCCCCTCTCTATCACCCTCTCTTTCAACCACTACCTTCTAGCCTCCCTCTCTCCCAGCCCGGCCACGCTCTCTGTCAGGGAATATCGAATTTAGAAAATAACTTTATTGAGATTACAAGTGTAAAATATGGCCACTGTAAATGTTGAATAAATATAGCAATGGGGCCACCCCCCCAGTATACCCAATAATGAAAACACATACAGACAAAAATGACAATGTTGTCTCAATATGGTGCCAACCACAGGGCTCCACTCATACACACAAATGCAGGGACCAGCTATGAGGAGAATGAAGCTGCTAGCAAGGAGAAAGAGGGCGGTGCTTGCTCTTGATTCTCAGTGATCAATAATTGCGCAGACTGCATGTCCGATTATTGGACTTGTGTGGTTAAAGTGTGGAGGAATTTCCTCGGCAAGGTGGGTCAAGCACGTCAAGCATGTAAGCTCTACAATTAATAAACTGTTTAATATCGTATGCCATAGGTGTGCATACAGCTGGCCAAAAAAAAAACATTATCTTTTACTTTTTGCTATAATAACTATCCCCAAAAATGTTTGTAAAAAAATAATTTCTTTATCAGTTTAGGCCAATATGTATTCTTCTACATATTTTTTGTAAAAAAAAATCGCAATAAGCGTATATTTATAGGTTTGCGCAAAACTTATAGTGTCTACAAAGTATCAGTGCCCATCAGTGCAGCCCCATCAGTGCCCATCAGCGAAGGAGAAAACTTACTTATTTACAAAGTTTTGAAACTGAAACAAAAAAAAAAACATATTCTTTTTCAAATTTTTCGGTCTTTTTTTATTTGTTTAGCAAAAAATAAAAACCATAGAGGTGATCAAATACCACCAAAAGAAAGCTCTATTTGTGGGAACAAAATGATAAAAATTTAGTTTGGGTACAGTGTTGTATGACCGCGCAATTGTCATTCAAAGTGCGACAGCGCTGAAAATTGGTCTGGGCAGGAAGGTGTTTAACCGCTTCCCGACCGCCTCATGTAGATATACGTCTACAGAATGGCACGGGCAGGCAAAACCACGTACCCGTACGTCCCCTTTAATTTGCCTGCCCGTGGGTCGCGCGCGCGCCGCCAGCGGCGCGCTCGCGACCCGGTCGGGAGCTCCGTGACCCCGGCCGCGGGACCAGCGGACCCGATCGCCGCTGGTGTCCCGCGATCGGGTCACGGACTTGAAGAACGGGGAGAGGTATGTGTAAACAACCTCTCCCCGCGCTTCCTACTCTGCCTGTCATTGATTGGCTGTTCCCGGTCATTGGGAAAGCCGATCAATGACGTCAGACGTCAGCCCCGCCCCCTAATGTAAAAAAAACACACACGTCAGAGCCCATAACCCCTCCCCTCCCCCTAGTGGTTAACTCTTTCACTACAACTGTCATTTATACAGAAATCAATGCATTTAAATAGCATTGATTTCTGTATAAATGACAATGGTCCCAAAAATGTGTCAAAAATGTCCGATGTGTCCGCCATAATGTCGCAGTCACAATAAAAATCGCTGATCGCCGCCATTACTAGTAAAAAAAAAATATTAATAAAAATGCTATAAAACTATCCCCTATTTTGTAAACGCTATAACTTTTGCGCAAACCAATCAATAATCGCTTATTGCGATTTTTTTACCAAAAATATGTAGAAGAATACGTATCGGCCTAAACTGAGGAAAAAACATGTTTTTTTATATATTTTTGGGGGATATTTATTATAGCAAAAAGCAAAAAATATTGCATTTTTTCAAAATTGTCGCTCTATTTTTGTTTATAGCGCAAAAAATAAAAACCGCAGGGGCAATCAAATACCACCAAAAGAAAGCTCTATTTGTGGGCAAAAAAGGACGCCAATTTTGTTTTGGAGCCACGTCGCACGACCGCGCAATTGTCAGTTAAAGCGACGCAGTGCCGAATCGCAAAAAGGGGCCTGGTCCTTTGGCTGCCAATTGGTCCGGGGCTGAAGTGGTTAAAGGAGAAAAATTACTTATTTACAAAATAGTGTTTTTTTTTTTTTTGTTTATATTGCAAAAAAAAATCCACTGGTAATCGAATACCACCGAAAGAAAGCCCTATTTGTGTGAAAAAAAATGATATTTTGTGTGGGTACAGCGTTGCATGACAATTGCCATGTAAAGTAGCACAGTGCCGAATAGCAAAAAATGTCCTGGTCATGAAGAGGGTAAAACCTTATGGAGGTCAAGTGGATATAGATTATCAGCAGCTGCCTGGACTGTCCATACTGTATATGTTGAGTTTTACCTTCTTCTTGGGTGTCGTCCAGTTCCAAGGAGAAGAATCACCCGGACAGATTTGCAATTGTATAGGCAGCTAGTCAGTATAGGCATCAAACCATTGGCTTTTGTTTAATCATTGTGGTAAGCATTCATTACTTAGGGCTCGGGTTCGTAGGAGGAAGTCCCTCTGAAATTGTTCTTAGAGAGAAGACTTAGGGGCTATTTACAATATGAATACTTAAAGTTGGGTGTGGAAAAAAAAATATTTTGACAAATAATTGGTCTGATCAGTTTCGTCACCTCCCTTTCAAAAATGCACTAACAAATACAAAGACTTCATTATTTACAAGACTAAAGAAATCAACTCAGCGTGATTGTTTTGTATACATCAACTTTCAGAAACCAAAACTACAACGGTCTGAAATTAAAATCACCATTAGGCACACGGGCAGAAAAAATATGCTGCTTTTCAAAGCATTTTTTCATTTTTAACTCTTTGCCTAGTATCCTAGTATTAGCCACTGGTATTTGTGTACATTGTGGCCTTTATATTTTTATTTATGGCCATAAAAAAAAAGGCACCAAAGCTGCGTATTGCAAGAAGTGTACTGGCAAATTTACGCATATGTGCTCATAAACACGCATACAAGCGCGCCTTTGGGCAGAATTTCAGCCCGTTGACTAGAAATTAATATTCTAGCCTTTAGAATATTAATTACGTGCATATGCCCTATGCACACCAACGCACGCACATAAACATGCACCGTTTCAAGCATATTTTGTGCTGGATTTTTTCTGTCAGCCACTGTTTAACCACTTGCCTACTGGGCACTTTCACCCCCTTCTTGCCCAGGGCAATTTTCAGCTTTCAGCACTGTCGCACTTTGACTGATGATCGCGCGGTCATGCAACACTCTGCCCAAACAACATTTTTATCTTTATCTGCTGGAGTTCCCTCCCCTGTTACCATTTTTCTCTTGGTGTCAGGAAAACTTTTCAGAAGTGATTGATGCTGATGGAACAAAGCAGCAGACAGAAATGACACTTATGCCACGTACACACGATCAGACTTTTTCGGCCGGACTATCTGCCGGACTTTCCGAATGTGCGGACTTGCCCACACACGCCAGAGTTTTGGCGGAGGTCCACCGGACTTTTACACGGAGTAAAGTCCATTCATTTGGAACGTTACTCCAGGTAGACGGGACTAGCGAAGGAAGTCAATGTCGCTGCCTCGATCGGCGAGATTAACACCTCGCTAGCCCCGTCACCTGGTATGGATTTAAAGGGGAATCCCAACGCCGAAAAACCGGCGTGGGGGTCACCCTCAAATCCATATCAGACCCTTATCAGAGCACGCAGCCCAGCCGGTCAGGAAAGGGGGTGGGGACGAGCAAGCGCCCCCCACCCCTCGTGAGCCCTACCGGGCCGCGTGCCCTCAACATGGGGGGGTGCTTTGGGGAAGGGGGGCCCTGCAGCCCCCCCACCCCAATGCACCTTGTCCCCATGTTGATGAGGACAAGGGCCTCTTCCCGACAACCATCCTCCGGGACTGTGACATCATAAGGGGGCGGGCTCACCATGTGACATGAGTCGGTGACCCCGCCCCTTGTCCCTATATAACTGGCCGCGCAACACGTCTCGGCCATTAGAAGCTGAAACAGCGTCGTGTCAACATTGGATGAAGAAAGAAGAAGAAGCAGAAGGCGGCGGCGACGGCGACAGAAGAACCGAAGAGCGGCGCAAGACCCCCGAAGTCGAAACAAGACCGATTTGAGTCAAAACTTCTAAGTCTGCCGGACTTTTGGGAAGAAAAAGTCTGCCGGAGCCCACACACAGTCAGATTGTCCGGCGGACTCTAGTCTGGCGGACAATCCCGCCGGATAGTCCGATCGTGTGTACAGGGCATTAGTGCTTTTAATTGAGACAAGTACACATTATAGAGGGATATGCTTTGTTCATATTTTCTGTCTGAAGTTTACAATCACTTTAATACAAAGCTAACAAGAACAGTAACTTAATCTCTGGAATGAACGATTATGAAAACATTTGACAAGCCCTTCCTTCCTTGTCAGCAGTCAAATCTGTCATTGATATTTTTTTGTATGTATAAATCCAATAACATAAAATGCTATGCTGTCTAGAACCTTATAGCTTGAACATTTCACTTATAGCTCATTCACATCACATTTTTTGAGCTATAAGGCCTCTTTCTCACGGCTGTCTTGATGCATCCACCCAGGGGTCAAGTCCTGGGGAAAAAAGTGTGGGAACTCCCACACAAGATCCACTCCCCCACCGAAAAAAAAAAATGACACGCTCATATGCACAAACGCTTCAAAAGTGGTATTTTTCATCCAATTTTCGTATTGTGTGTATAAAGCTTAACTGTTAGTACATAAAAAAAAACAATCCTCAATAAACATAAATACGATAATTCTCTGAATAATCAGCATTCATTCAATTGTGCTTCCATGCAAATGTGAACATCATGTTCTGATCTTTATTGGGGAATTTTATTTTGTATATAGAGTGTTTATGTGGTGAGTTTACACTTTTCATTGAACAGAGTTTGGATAACACAGGGTTAAAACGGAAAGGTCATAAATGAACTGCACATTATCTGGACAGAATTCTTGGGGAGATAGTGATGTGTTCCTGCTTAGGAGATGTATGTTAGCTTGGGGGGGCTGCAAACTCTGCAGGGCTCCAACACACACTCGCTGCTATTCCAACCCTTCACATATTTCCACATAAACTTCCCTCCTGGCATTAAACTTTGCCAGGTATTGTGCTCAGTTACCACCCAAAACTGATGTTCCTCCCTCAGCTCACCTTTCTCCCTGCATGTCCTGTGAACAGAATAGCTGTGCTCTTCCTCTGGGTTCTCTCATCATATGGCACTTAAGATAGAGGAGGGGGGGATTCAGCAGGACACACAGAGCAAGTATGCAGGAGACTGGGGGGGGGGAGATGAGGAGACAGAAAATCAGGAGGGGCCGGCGGGGAGGAGCGCATCACGAGAGGTCTGACTAAATACAATCTCTTAGCAGCAGGGACCTGATCTACCCATCAGCTAGCTGTGATTGACAGGTAGATTGAAGCAGAAGCTGTCATGGGGCTCCCTACTGGCAATGCCTGAATGGTCAGTCCACCCCTGGTGTGCGTCACTTACTATTGCGAGCTGTGTCGGCGGCTGCTGGTGTAGCACAAGCCACACAGCTCGCATATTTCAAAGTCTTGCAGGACACGGCTGCTAAAAGGGAACTGAGTTTCTGTTGCATCCACCAGATTCAAGCTTTGCAGCTGGAATGACCAGGGTATGTGAATAGCAGCAGCCGCTCAGCCTATATGAACTAATGACAGGCTGACAGCGGCCCAACTGAATTTTGTTCCAACAGCAGACAGGAATACCTTCCCCCCACTACAAGCCGTGGTTCCTTCTATCAGCTTGTTTACTTCAGAATGTACTGATTAATGAGAGAAACCATAGTATGTTGTTGGGGTAACATGTATGCAATCCACCCGAAGTGGGGTGGTTTCATCCTTCTTCTACTAATAACTTTGCTTCAATGGACAATTTTTAAAGGGCTAAGCTCAATTTAACCACCTCAGTACCTGCATGCTTCTTCATTTCCAAAAAAAATGGCAGAGACAAAGTTACCATTGGGGTGTCAATTTTTCAAAGAGGTTATTTTGGGGATCTTTGTACTGTCCTGACATTTTTTTTTTAATGCCTTATAAAAGATAGCGAGGGAAGGAAATGGGTAAAGTAGATGTAAACACAATAGCTGAAATTTCATGCTAATGAGAGTTCACAAGTCATTTTTTATATTTTTAATCTGCGGCTTTCATTAAAATAATGCCTGGTTATCCTGCCAAGGTCCTTCCCTGTTCAGGCAATTCATGATGACTTTAGGCAGGGCCGCTGATAGAAATCATGGGGCCCCGTACAGCCCCCTTTGGCTCCCCCCTGGTCCCACCTTCAGCCCCACCCCTGGCCCTCCCAGACCCCGCCCTGAAACAAAGTGCACAATATGGCATTGATGGCATGGGCGGCACTGTCAGCAGGTAGCGCATGAGTTATGGCATTAGTGTCATGGGTGGCACTGTCTGCAGAACAATATGGCATTGGCGGCATGGGTGACACTGTCTCTGCAGCACATTACGGCATTTGTGGCATGGGTGGCACTGTCTCTGCAGGCAGCACATGCGTTATGGGCCATAACGCATGTGCTACCTGCAAACAGTGCCACCCATGCCTCCAATGCCATATTGTGCTGCAGACGAGGCCACCCATGCGGCCAATGCCGTAATGTGCTGCAGACAGTTTATTGCCTATGCGTCGGATGGACGATGGCTAATTTACATTACTTAGCTATCTGTTCAGGTTGCCGGGCCCCCCTACTGGCCGGGCCTGGTACAACAGGGCCAGTTGTACTGGCCTATCAGCGGCCCTGACTTTAGGTCTAGGGAACCTTCATAATTCTCCCTTTAAGATCTTGTACATATGGACTTCAACATGTTTAAAGCCCCCTCAGGCATCACATTTGGCACCTTTCAGTGGGGGGGCAGATACCTGTCTAATTTGTTCCCACGTACGGCGATAGATTTCCACAGAATCCGCGCCTCCTCCGCTGTCTTCTGGGAGACACACAGGTCCCAGAAGACAGCAGGGACCAGTCAGGACGTGCAGCGTGACTCGTGCTCAGGAAACCAGGCTGTAAAGCCGCAAGGCTTCGCTTCCTGTTTCCTTTACTGAAGATGCCAGCGCCTGCACCCGGGAGCCGAGGGACGTTCGGGTGAGGACATCGCAGGTGCCCTGGACAGGTAAGTGTCCTTATATTAACCACTTAAGCCCCGGACCAATTCGCAGCCAAAGGACCAGGCCCCTTTTTGCAAATCAGCACTGCGTTGCTTTAACTGACAATTGCGCGGTCGTGCGACGTGGCTCCCAAACAAAATTGGCGTCCTTTTTTTCCAACAAATAGAGCTTTCTTTTGGTGGTATTTGATTGCCCCTGTGGTTTTTATTTTTTTTGCGCTATAAACAAAAATAGAGCGACAATTTTGAAAAAAATTCAATATTTTTTACTTTTTGCTATAATAAATATCCCCCAAAAATATATAAAACAATTTTTTTACCTCAGTTTAGGCCGATACGTATTCTTCTACATATTTTTGGTAAAAAAAAAAAAATCGCAATTAGCGATTATTGATTGAATTGTGCAAAAGTTATAGCGTTTACATAATAGGGGATAGTTTTATAGCATTTTTATTATTATTATTTTTTTCCTAGTAATGGCGGCGATCAGCGATTTTTATTGTGACTTTATAGCGGACACATCGGACATTTTTGAAACATTTTTGGGACCATTGTCATTTATACAGAAATCAGTGCTATTTAAATGCACTGATTCCTATGTAAATGACACTGGCAGTGAAGGAGTTAACCACTAGGGGGCGGGGAGGGGCTAGTGTGACGTGTGTGTGTTTTTTTTAACAGTAGGGGACGTGCCTTTACGTCTGACGTCACTGATCGGCTTTCCCAATGACAGGGAACAGCCGATCAGTGACAGGCTCAGTAGGAAGCACGGGGAGAGGTTTGTTTACACAGACCTCTCCCTGTTCTTCAGCTCTGTGACCCGATCGCGGGACACCAGTCCGCGGTTAAAGCGGGGTTCCCACCAAAAAATTTTAAGTCAGCAGCTACAAATACTGCACCTGCTGACTTTTAATAATCAGACACTTACCTGTCCCAGGGTCCAGCGATGCATGGGATCGAAGCCCCGCTCGTCCCCCCTCCGCTCTGCGGCACTGGCATTTTAAGTGTGGGCGCCTGGCTGTGGCTTCACAGTAGTCATGAATATATATTTTATATATATATATATATATATATATATATATATATATATATATATATATATATATTTGTATAGAATATAATATAAAAAACCCTTCAATAAAAAATGAGGGAGGGAAAACTTTCTAAAAGATAAAAAAGTCCCCTTAGGGAGTGTGAGGATATACTAATACTTACAGGTCAGCCCAAGAACTAAACTGGCTCATGTGAGGATGAAGGGAGTGGGAGTCCCCATCACATGCCTGGCCCGGAGCTGAGGCCGGAAACTCGAAAACCAAGTCAGGGGGTCAGCTCGTAGGCAGGTCAGGTCATCGCAATGCAATCCCAGAGAGGATAGATGATCTAATAACAATCCGCATCAATCTGGAAGATAGATCCCTTCATCCTCACATGAGCCAGTTTAGTTATTGGGCTGATCTGTAAGTATTAGTATATCCTAACAATCCCTAAGGGAACTTTTTTTTATCGTTTAGAAAGTTTTCCCTCCCTCATTTTTATGAAGGGTTTTAATATTTTTATATATATATCTATCTATATATGATTTTTCTGTACTTAGAGTGAATACATTTTTGCATCCATACTACTGATGAGAGTTTATCCATTCATGTGATGCCAAGACAGTTGGCTTTTATACAGCATGTACTCAGTTATGAATATTTAATACTATGCATCATCATTGTATGTGTCTATGGTATACTTCTACCACAATGTCAGCCTTTATATATGGTCATGTATGTTTTAAAAACATTATCATGCATTTCTAGAAGATGGAATTCTAGACGATGGAATTCTAGAAGATGGAATTGCTTTTCATACAATAAAGGTTTTATCATATATTTACTCCATACACTAATTTTTTGCAGTAATAAGCCTAATTCAAAGTCCCATTCTTTTTCTTTGTTTCTATTTCTTTTAACTAGAACCTTCAGGGCCCAGATGCAAGAAACCATGAAGGGCCCCCCTGACAGGGCCCTTTCCTCCAAGCCCGATGGTGGAACAACAGGGATCGGTCGCAAGTGGGTGGCTGCATATAAAGTAACCAATTTCTTAATTTCCCCCGTTTCTCCTCCTCTCCCTCCCGCAGGCATTTAGCGGCTGCAGGAGGAAAATGGAGAGATTGGTTCCTCTATGCCAGTGTTTCTCAATCTTTTTTGCAGTCAGGGCACCCTTGAAGTACACCCCTAGGTGAATGGGGCTGCACTGCAACCATCCCGCAACTGTGTGCATTGCATGCAGTTGCAGCATAGTGATGATGCATTTAGGGGGTTAAAACGGGCTGTCTGGAGGCAACATATTGCCTCTTTACCGGTTGTCAAATGCCTCTGAAAAGTGATCTGAGCATGGATCGTTTTTCAGAGGAACAGCATTTTTTTGCTGGTACAAGCCGATTGTACACATATAGGGGTCAGGATTAAACGTGCATACATAAAATGTGCATACATACATGTAAACACACACACATATAAATATGTATACACACACACATATACATACACGCATGCACATACATACACACATACATACAGCTAGCCTTTTAAAAATCTGCAGTGCTTTACCTTATCTTTTCCTGCCAGGTACTGCACTGTAGGGGTAGACAAAGAGCACAGCACGCACTGTGCTTTCACTTTAGATGTAATCAGTGTGACCAGCTCCCTGTACAGTACCGATTACGTTCGTCTGAGGATCGGGGAGCTCGGTCTCAGCCGCCCTTGCCGCTCCTCCTATTGAGGTATACAGGGGCCCTCAAGGGCCCCCTGCAGCACGGGGCCAGTCACCATGGCGACCTCTATACTTCCGCCACTGAGCTTGGGCAACACAGCAACAAGGCCAACATGTCCAAAAATCAAAACAGAATAGGCAAACCAGCAACATGTCCAAAAATCAAAACAGAATAGGCAAGACCCACCACAAAGCCGCCTGGTAAGACTTTTCACCAAAAACTGGCGTCTGCAGACTTGTAAACATCTACCTGGTAGAACTACGTAAGCATGTGAAAAGAAGACCAGGTAGCATCCTTACAAATTTGAACAAAAAAAAAGCCAGATGCTGAATCAACCAGGAAGCACTGACACTCCTGGTGGAATGGGACTTGACCACAAAAGAAGGAACCTTGAGTTTGATACCCGAGGCCTGAGAAATGAGCTGATGAATCCACCTAGAAATAGCAGACTGAGAAGCAACCTGATCCGCAAAAGGATTCCAGCTGTTGAGAAATGATTTCAAACATTCTCCTTAGGATTAGGAAAAAGACACAGAGTCCTTATCCAGGTAGAACAAAGTAACTAGCTTAGGTTAAAAAACAAAAAAATGGACTGAGGACCAGGAAAGGTTTCGTATAGGAAAGCACAGCCAATTCTGATACCCTGCGAACTGAAGTAAGGGTAACAAAACAGACTACCATGCACATAAAAAGGGCCAAAGAAATGGAATGGGGGGACAGTGCACAGGCAGAAAAATCAGTGCGACACATTGTACAAAGGCAAGGCAATGAGATATGATAGGTCTTTGAAGCAGACTGGTCAAGGCTGACATCTGCCCCTTGATGGTAATTAAAGCTAGGGACATACCCACACCATCCTGGGAAAAAGTCAAAATGCAGACAAAGCATACTTGTCAGGGATGAAACTTATGAGCCTTTCACTAGGTAAAGTAAGACTTCCATGAACGACGGTTCCTGGAGGTTGACTTTATTACTTTGGGGTATATAGGGAAGAACAGCCCTATCATCAAAGCCAGCATCCGTGATGCAGAATGGAAGATTGAACCCTATGATAGCAAATCTGGCTAATACAGAAGAGCACACGGCTCATCCGTCAACAGATGTATGATGTCTGCATACCACGTTCTTCTTAGCCAAGCACATACAATCAGAATCACCAGAATGCCCTCCATCTTTATTCTGTCCAACAGGTGAGGAAGAAACTGCAGTGAAGGGAAAGCATAGATCAGTGATAATTAATTCCAATCAATCCCAGTGGTAATCGATCCCAAGTAACCAGGGCATCTATCGCAAAACACCTGATGATCCCTGGGCATGGACACAAACTTGTCCAGTTTGTTGTTGAATCTGGACGTCCAAAAAAATCCACCCCTGGCATCCCCCACCACAGGCAAATCTCTGCAAACACCTCCAGGGGAAGGGCTTATTCTTTTGGGATCAGCTGCTGAAGGCTGAGAAAGTCCGCCTGCCAATTTTCACACCACAAAATGTGCATGAAAGGAAGGGCCAAAACATGACGTTTTGCCCAAGACACACTACTTCCAGAGCAGTACTTGTCCCTCCTTGATGGCTGAATTATGCCGCAGCCGCAGCATTGTCCAACTGCACCCTTACAGGAAGACAGTGGTGGTGCGCCCATTATGACTAATGGATAGATTCATGCATTACATGAATCTATCCATAGCCGCCGCTGCCACCCCTTCAGAAAAACACGCCCTGTGATTCAGGCACCCGGCGTCCAAAAAGGACGCCTGAAAAAGGTTGGAACAGGTTGGAATAATGGCCTTGAGACCTCTCACCTTTCCGGCATGGGGTTGATGACCCAAGTCAGCAGCTTTTCCAAAACTGCAGGGAAGTAGTGAAACTGCAGCTTTTATCCTGTGGCAGACCAGTCATCTGTGACTTGCTGAGTCCAGATGGCTACGAAGGCTGAAAGACGGCCCCCCACCAAAGCGCTTGGGGGTGCCACTTTACTGTGCAGGGGGCTTGCCTCCAGATTTGGAGGTCCAGGCCCCTTTCACACTGGGGCGGAAGCAGCGTCGGTGGTAAAGCAGCGCTATATTTAGCGCTGCTTTACCTTTGTTTTAGCGGCGGTTTTCGGCTGCTAGCGGTACGGTTTTAACCACCGATAACGGACGAAAAAGAGTTAAAACCACCCGCAAAGCGCCGCTACAGCTTTACCACCTTTGCCAGCGGTATAGCCACCCTGTCCCAGTAATTTCAATGGGTAGGAGTGGTAAATACACCGCTTCAAAGATTCTGCTAGCAGGACTTTTTTGATTGCCCTGCTAGCGCACCGCTCCAGTGTGAAAGCCCTCCGGCTTTCACACTGGAGTGAAAGGGGCCGGATTTTTTCAGGTGCTATTTTTAGCGTATTAGCGCCTGAAGAACACCCCAGTTTGAAAGGGGCCTTAGACATACAGTACTGTGCAAAAGTTTTAGGCAGGTGTGAAGAAATGCTGTATAGTAGGAATGTTTTTAAAAATGTATATTTTATATCAACAGCAAAGTCATTGTGAACTTTGTTTATTTTTTTATTCTTTTTAAATTTCAATGATGAAAATAGTTTTTTTCTTCTTTGTAACCAAACAGGCTACCCATAAAATTAATATTCAAAAGGATATTTTTTTAAATAACTACAAAATAACATAATATTCTCCAAAAAAGAAATAGAAATTCTTTGAGAGTTTTTTATTTACATATAAAACATTAGCTACTGGTTTTGGGGGAAGGCGAGAGAGGTATTTTGGTAGAGGACCCCTTTTTAAATTCTGGGCACAAGGGCTATGTTATCAGGTTCTGATTTCCATGGGAAATTTCTAACACCTGCTGCCAATTCCACTGCATTAGAGATAATTTCCTTCCTAAAAACTTGACTGGTTGGCGGATATATTTTGCTCACAGCCCTGCCGCTATTTTCTTTGTTGAAGTTGTAACGATAAGGAAAGGTTCGCTCTGGATCTGATGTGGCTAGAAGTCTACTGATGTTCTGGTTGTAATCCATGGCGGCTAACTGGGTTCTTGCCACCACAGCATCCATACCAAAATGATGCCGTCTTGAACGATATTTGAGGACCATACTATGAAAGAATTCAATTTCTCCTGTGTGACAAAATACAGAAAGGGGATCCAGGTCATTTAGTAGACTCGAATCTTGAACTATAGACTTCAGCCGATGGTGAGCTGCTGATCCTGGTGTTAACCACTTATACTCTTTTGGTTCATCATTTGGTATTGGTGGATGAGAGCATTGATGGTACAAAGTGTTGCCTGTCCATTCATGCACATTTGCGGAATGATATATGATAGAAAGCCATTTCTCTTTCAGCAATATGGGATTATGTTGACAAGTACTAGACGCCCACCACAAATGATTTCTTGCCAAAGGAATCCAGCTGGACAATTCCCTGCAATTTCTTTTTTTGCTGGCAGCATGGAGTTTTGCACCAATCGATTTGGCCCTATGCCACACATCGAACCCGTGCGCTATGAGTGGATATCTCTCCTTTATCATTTTTCGAACTGAAAATTGTCTGTCTGTGGCAACAACTTTTACCCTAACTTGATCAGATAGAACTCTATTTAGGGCCTCAACAAAGGCTAAGTGTTTTAGTGAAACTGAAGACTGACCGGCCTGCAACTGTTTGACCTGAAAATCAACAATGCGCCGACTTTCGGCATCCAGTAGGGTGTAAGTGCAATATTTCACATTAAAATGACTCGAGTTGCATTGACCATCACCAAGTAATGCCACACTTTTTGGACCAATCTGTTCAAGGATTTCACTCCGTTGAGAAACCCAGTGATGCTCGATAGTTGGGAACAAGTAATTTTTTTGATTATAGTAGTGTGTGTTTGCCGAAATGGCTGCCATTTCCAATAGAGAAAAAAAATCTTGCATTTTTAAGAAACTGGACCCGCTACATAAAACCGCAGCTGAAATTAACAAATTGCCCACAGGCTTTCGCCCAATAAAGGGTTGGCTAGTCCACAATTTAAATGTGTGTTTGGAACTGCACTCTGCATGCACTACTAGTGCTGATCCGACCATGTATTTTCGCAGGCCAGTGATATGTCCATTGCACTGAGTATCACTCTTGCAACGAGAACTCAAAAGCAGCTGGTCCAAACATTGTTCAAAGACTAGAAACTTCTTCTGCTTGGCCATGTTAGAATGTCCTATATCCGGGGGTAAGTATATAAAGGACAGGTCAGGATCTGCACAATCAACATAAAGTTCTTCATCCTCCAACTGTATAAAGTTAAATGTCTCTTCTTCATGAGAGGGGTGATAAGAGGGGTCATTGTCTGATTTTTTCTTTCGTGTACCAATTGAAATGTTGAGCTCTGATAAATAGTCACAAGAGGAAACAATATTGTCTTGTTCAATTTTTATGGCATGTGGATCACTGCTGGGTTTAGGTGATATATCTTGCAAAAACGAAGATTGAAAAATACCCTTAGTAGATGTAGCTCCAATCTTAACACTGTTTGACTCAATAATTGGAATTAGAGAAAGCGGAGGTAAATCAACAAGGGAACACTGTGTTCCAATTGAAACTTTGGACTTCTTCACTGCAGCCTGAATTTTTTTATTACGAACATCCTTCGTTTTGTTACACTGAGTGCTTTTATGCATTTTCCTAACTTTTAATTTTCTAGAGAGGAGTAAGCCATGCGAACAAATTTGACAGTGCTTGCTTTTCTTAATTTGAGTGTGTGATATAGGAACATCAGAACTAGGTTCTGTAGGCAAATAGCCACTTGCACCGGACTTATCTAAAATGCACTCAACATATTGAGTCTCTTCTAGATCCCACTCCGGGGTTTGCGTTACAGAAGACTGAAAAAACTGACTTGTAGAACTAATTTCATCAATACTAAAAGTGCTATCAGACTTCGTTTCCGAGCAAGGTTTGGGTGAAGAATCGCGACTTGTATGAGCCTGCTCTGTTCTTTGCCGTTTGTAATAATCGTGCTCGACATCAGTTCTATTATTTGTATAGCTTGTGCTAGTATGTCTTTCCAGTATTTTCTCCAAATTTACGGTAGGGTATGCTGTCGATTTCAGAACCTTATGTGGACCCCTCATCTCATAATCGGTATCTTTGAAATGACGAGAACAGATTCTATATATGCCTTTTCCAGCAGTTGCAATCCTTTCTGAGAAATACGCCAAATCTTCTTTAGGAACGTTAAGTTGCTCCAGCCATCTTCTAATTCGATCGCGATTGCGGGGAAAGGCATGTAAAATTAGTTCTTCGGTCCTTGTTCTCCATGAAAAGGAGCAGGATTTAACAATACAACTCGGCATTCTGGAAAAAAAAAAAAAAACATAAAAAGCTATATTTAATGCATTTTCATGATGACTCTTTAGAAAGTATATTTAATCCTGGTTGTGAAATCATAAACAATATTGAACAAGTGTTCTAGTGAAACTGAAGACTGACCAGTCTGTAATTGTTCCACCTGAAAATCATACGTTTCACTTTCAATATCCTAGACAGTAGGGGTGCAACGGATCGTCGCCGATCCGTGATCCGAACGGGTCACCCTGTTCGGATCAGCCCCCCCGCGATCCGCGGAGTGCCCCGCGATCCGCGGAGTGCTCCGCGGCCTCAGCCTTAGGAAAGGCCGCGGCTTCGGCCTAGCTCCGGAGCGGCGGCCATCTTGGTACACCCGGCCACTGTTTACGATGTGATCGCTCCGTCAAATGACGGAGCGATCACTTGTAAAAAAACTCTGCATTACCCAGCCAATACACTGCATTACCCAGCCAATACACTGCGATACCCAGCCAATACTCTGCGATACCCAGCCAATACTCTGCGATACCCAGCCAATACTCTGCGATACCCAGCCAATACTCTGCGATACCCAGCCAATACTCTGCATTACCCAGCCAATACTCTGCATTACCCAGCCAATACTCTGCATTACCCAGCCAATACTCTGCATTACCCTGCCAATACTCTGCGATACTCTTCGATACCCTGCCAATACCCTGCCAATACACTGCGATACCCTGCCAATACACTGCGATACCCTGCCAATACACTGCATTACCCTGCCAATACACTGCATTACCCTGCCAATACTCTGCGATACTCTTCGATACCCTGCCAATACACTGCATTACCCTGCCAATACTCGGCCATACTCAGACAATATTACAGTGGGGGAGATGACGTGGATATTACAGTGTGGGAGATGACGTGGATATTAGTGTGGGAGATGACGTGGATATTACAGTGGGGGAGATGACGTGGATATTAGTGTGGGAGATGACGTGGATATTAGTGTGGGAGATGACGTGGATATTACAGTGTGGGAGATGACGTGGATATTACAGTGGGGACTATATGGTGGCGGAATTTTCACAGGTTTTTGCAAATTCAATTATTATTTGCTGATCCGAAAAATGATCCGATCCGTGACTCTGATCCGAGGAACGATCCGATCCGTGAGTTTTTTGATCCGTTGCACCCCTACTAGACAGACAGTCTTGAGATTTTATTGTGCACTGCGCAGATTCAAGTCAGATGCCATGAGGCAGCCCCAAAACACGACTTAGCCTTTCTTTTCTTTGAAAACTTCAACTCCGCAGACGACTCTTTTTTGTTTCTCTACTGTACTGTCTGGTTTGATGCACATGCTGATACCAAACATCAGATTTAAATAGATTGATTACAAGATTGTGTGATGCTAATTTCAGAAAACAGTTATATCACGATAAAATTATTTACAGTATATACTCGAAAATAAGCCGAGTTTTTCAGCACAATTTTTTTGTGCTGAAAGTGTCCCCCTCGGCTTATACTTGAGACAATGCCCATTTGCATGCCTCACTGTGCCCATTTGCAGCCATAGGTCCCCCAAACTTCAAACTTGGTAGTTAAGGGTTCCTAGATGCCCCCTAGCTGAAGCCAAATTTGGGGTCTCTGGACCCAAAGGGTCCCTAAATGACATTGCTGCAGATGGACAGTTGACCGACTTTAGGGCCCTGTATCTCTGGGCCACTTGGTGCTAGGAACCCCAAATTTGGATATGTTGTATTGCTAGTTCCCATTTGGGGTTCCTAGGACCAAGTGCCCCCGAGATACGGGTCCCCAAATTCGGTTCAGAAAATGTCATTCTCTGCTGCAGAAAAGGGCTTGACATTTTCCGACCCGATTTTGGGGCCCCATATCTCGGGCCACTTGGTCTTAGGAACCCCAAATGGGAACTAGCAATACAACACATCCAAATTTGGGGTTCCTAGCACCAAGTGGCCCTGAGATACAGGGCCCCAAAGCCGGTGTCCATCTGCAGCAATGTCATTTAGGGACCCTTTGGGTCCAGAGCCCTTAAGCCCCATACACACGCGCGGATTATCCGAGGACCAGGTCCATCAGACCATGTCCGTCATACTTTGTCTGATGTTGGTTTTGCGTACACACGGTCGGACAAAGTTGTCGGAAAATCCGATCATTCTGAATGTGGTGACGTTTGTTGCCTACGACGGGACTACGTAGAGGCTAGTAGCCAATAGCTTTGGTCTTGTAATGTGATCTGAGCATGCGTAGCACTTTGTCCGGTCGGAATTCGCTACACACGATCGGATTTGGTGTGATCGGACTTTGTTGTCAAAAAATCTATCCAGCAGGAGATAGGACTTTGTCCGTCAGACAATCTGATGGAAACTGTCCGATGGTGCCTACACACGGTCTGATTTTCTGACAACATTGTCCGATAGGACAGAATCCATCGGAAAATCCTACCGTGTGTATGGGGCTTTAGACAGCGCCGTAGACAGCGGTGCCTGTCTTTTTGTAAATATCTCCTAAACCGTGTAGGTTTAGGAGATATTTATTGGACCTACAGGTAAGCCTTAATCTAGGCTTACCTGTAGGCCAAAGTGGTTTGTAAGGGTTTACAACCACTTTAAGGGTTTAGGAAAACCCATAGATTGGAGTAGAGAAATCTAGGAGGGGCTGGGGAATAAAAGCAGAACAAAACCCTGGGACAGCAATTCTTGAACTCCTGCAGCCTAATACTGATAGATAGACTTTTGGTACGTATGCACTTCTCTCTCTTCAATAGAAGCCGATCTAACGCCTGGCTTCTGTTGTACGGTCATGCTGGAAAACCAGCATGCGATCAGTGTATTCTGAAAGGGGGGGGGGGTGCCTGTCCCGTTCAAACGTGCATACCTTGCTTTACTGGCATCTATAAGGGCCATAAGCTATCCTCCTACTCAGGAAAGTGTTGATACGCCTTCATGCTGATGCCTGCTTGCATTTTGCATACTAGGGATGCAAATTTTTGAGGATAGAACAACCAAGCTTGTTTTTTTCTTAAGGGGGCGGTTAAGTGCGTAGCATGCCAAAAAGGACAGGATTTGGGAGCCCGTTTCTTAGGCCCCTTTCACATGGGCGCCTCCGTGAAGTGGAATCCGCTTGCTCAGTAGGGGATCGCTACGCTAACAGGGGGATGACAGGTCCATGTCCGCTAACACGGACTCTCCACCATGGGGCAATCATATGGAAACGGACCGCCTGACTGTTTTTTATACGATACGCCAGAGGGAAAGGGAATAAGACCACCGTCTGTCTGTTTTTGGCAGACAGGATCGGATGGCAGCGGACACATCCACTACATGAATGAATGAATGATTTGTATAGCGCTGCAATTGCGAACTGAATCGCCTCAAGACGCTCGATCAGCCTGTGTTGTCCAGCTTCTTAGAAGAGGTGGGTCTTGAGTTTTTTCCTGAATGCCTGATGGTTTTCTTCCATGCGGATGCAAGTTGGTAGAGCGTTCCATAGCCGTGGTCCTTGGACTGCGAATCTTCGTTCCCCCTTTGATTTGTAGCAGGATTTGGGAATGAGGAGGAGGTTTTGGTTAGATGATCGAAGACTGCGGTTGGGTGTGTAGTGTGTTATCTTCTCGCGTAGGTATTGAGGAGCGTTTCCTTGTGTGCATTTGTGGGTGAGGCAGAGGGTCTTGAATGTAATCCGATTCTTTACGGTTAGCCAATGTAGGCTCCTCCGGGCGGCGACATAGAAAAACTGACAGGCAGACCTGATTGGATCGCCCATGTGAAAGGGGCCTAAGTCTTTATTCCACTGGTTAAGGTGTGTATCTCTAGGGTCCACCACTTCTGTGAAAGAGCCCTAAGCACATCTACCCTAAAACAGCAACATGTGACAGTTAGGCCCCGTTCACACTGGGGCGGGAGCCGCGGCGACGGTAAAGCAGCGATATATTTAGCGCTGCTTTACCGTCTTTTTAGCCGCGGGATTCGGACGCTCGCGGTGCGGTTTTATCCCCCGCGAGCCGAAAAAGGGTTAAAATCCCCCGCAAAGCACCGCCGTAGCGGCGCTTTGCGGCGGTATTGCCGCAGTGTCCCATTGATTTCAATGGGTAGGAGCGGTATAGGAGCGTTGAATACACCGCTCCAAAGATGCTGCTAGCAGGACATTTTTTTACTGTCCTGCTAGCGCACCGCTCCAGTGTGAAAGCCCACTGGCTTTCACACTGAAGTGAATGGGGCCGTTTTTTTCAGGCGGTGTATAGGCGCTATTTTTAGCGCCTGTACAGGCCTGAAAACCGGCCCAGTGTGAAAGGGGCCTAAGTGATAGCTTCCAGCAAGTCAACACGCATAATATTTAAGACATGTGGACCAAGTGATCAAAGATCCATTGGTCATTGTCAGCAAAAGGCCTTTCTGTGTTGTTGGATAGAATGGCAATGGTTTAAAATCACTGCCATGTCTTCATTGGCTGCCATTCTTTAATTGTCCTTAAAGTGGTTATAAACCCCGCTTGGTCATGTTTACCTACAGGTAAGCCTATAAGGCTTACCTGTAGGTAAAATGAATAGCTTTATGAGATATTCACCCTGCATGTAGCCAGTCACATCAGTGGCACATACCCTCTGAGGGTCCAGCATACCTTGCCGGAATTTCAGAGCTTTGTGCCGGAACCAAGGGCTCCCGAGTGACATCATCACGGCTCTGGCCAAACACTTAGCTGTGCAAACAGGAAAAAAAAAAAAGACAGGGGGAACATGTCGGCCCTCTCAGCAGTGATATTACAGTGCTGGAGGGCTTCATGCCAAGGTGAATATTTCACAATGTGCTACTATGTGATGCATACTAGCACAAAATGCCATTGCCTTGCAGGTTTTTTTTTTGCACCATCCGCGATTTTCACCCACTTTAATTATTTTACGACCAATTTAAGTTTACTTCTGAGGACATTAAAAAAAGTTTAATTTACCTCCAAGTTTCCATATATTGGAGGACAGGACACAAACTGGATATTCATAGACCCTGGATTATAGGCTGGTACATTCAAATGGTGGAACACTGCCAAAGCTTTGCTTGACATGCCCGCCCCCCCAGGAAAAGGGCATACCCTAAAACCTTACCAAGTCTTACCTTAGGAAACTAGCAAAAAACTGAGGATTCCAAGATGAATTTACTAAAACTGGACCAGACAGAATTTGGAACAGTTGTGCATGACAATCAATCAGCTTCTATCCAGCATTGTTTAAAGCTTAACTGAACAAGGTGAAGATAGAAGCCAATTGGTTACTATGCACAGCTGCTCCAGATTCTGTCTTTTCCAGTTTTAGTAAATCCTCCCCACAGAATGGGGTGGTGTTAAAAGGTATGCCCAGGTGGCAGGTCCAGCAAAGCTTCGCCAGTAACCAATCACCTGAAAGTACCAAATTGAACTATTTGTGGTAATAAGGGGGACTAATGTAGGCCTGTACACATCCTCTTGGTAGGAGTCAGATATCTGGGAGATCCTTTATTATAGGGTGTGCTTCTGGATTTCTTTAAGTAATCCCCACAAACCTATTTGACTAAGTGCCCTGCAAAGCGGGGATGGGGGGCTTTTACAACTACACCTTGCAAGGTACACCTGTATTGTTGAAAGGCAAGGGGTCTGGTAAGGGAAAAGGGGGGGGGGGTGTCAAATACACATTTGCTCTGCCCTCCCTTTCCTATCCACTGAGGCTGCAAAAAATACCTTAAGTTCTATTAGAGCTGCACGACGTTGCATCTGTCCTACAGTGCCTTTGCACCGAGTACTGAGCGATCGCACATCGCTGATGGCTCGGTTCTCACAGCTCACCGAGCAGAGAGCTGCTGACTTTCAAGCAGCATCTCTCCGCACTACTCCCTCCTCGCTGTGGAGGGGCGGGGAGCGCCCATCGCAGGCTCTTAGCAGCTCAGTCTCAGTGGATCCAGACTTCCATTGTCGGAATGACGCGGTGCCTGTACCGATTTCTGTGACGTCAGCAGAGAGCGGACTTCAGCCCACTCTCTTCTGAAAACGGATCACAGGAGTGCAAAACAAACTGCACTTTTGTGACCCATAGGAGACGTCCAGCCAAACAAGCTTTGGCTGGACTTATCCTTTAAGGCCCCTTTCACACTGGGGCGGTTTGCAGGCGCTATTGCGCTAAAAATAGCACCTGCAAAGCTGTTGCTGTGTCTTCAGTAAGAAAGCCCGAGGGCTTTCACACTGAAGCAGTGCCCTTGCAGGACGCTGGAAAATGTCCTGCAAGCCGCATCTTTGGCTTGCTGTAGGAGCGGTATATTTACCGCTCCTGTAGCGCCTGTTCCCATTGAAAACAATGGGGCAGCGCTCCGAACCCGCCCACAAAAAGCCGCTGCAGCGGCGGTATTAACCCTTTTTCGGCCGCTCGCGGGGGGTAAAACCACCCCGCTAGCGGCCGAAATGCGCTGCCAAAACGACCGTAAAGCGGCGCTAAATATAGCGCCGCTTTACCGCCAGCGCCCCCCTTGCTCCAGTGTGAAAGTAGCCTTATGGTCAAAAACATGATCTAGAGGGCATCCTAAAACTCAGATAATGGTATGATAGTTAAAAATTAAAAGCAAAAAAACAAAACCAAGGGAAAAAAAAGAAACAAGACATTTGCCCCCCTGGCTAATCCATTCAGACCCTTGTCAGGCATAAAGCCTGGGTGACCAATCCACAGGGAATGAGTATAGGCCTAAATTAGTAACCCCTTATTATTCACAAAGAGTTAACTAAAAAAGACAAACCCCCTTTATAAATTCCTTTATTGAAATAAAAAACACAAACACATACTTATCAGCTTTAAAAATAAAGGTTTATTATTGTCCCCAAATGTAAACCATGCATCAATCGCAGCACCCAACAATGTAATCCACATCAGTCACAGTTCAATGAAAAGAAAACCAACCGCCTTGAATAAAAGTGCTGATACACCCAGAAAATAAAATAGATAACTAAAAGTAAAAAGGTATTTGTTCATTTGCCTTTATTCTATATGTCCCCCTGCCGCCACCCCATACTAAGAAGCCCTCTGATGCATTCTACAGACTTACCTAAATCTGAAAACACACACACCCTTTACGCAGAAGATTTGCACTGATTCCAGTAATAGACAATGGATCGTCTGCACTGTTCCAGTACGTAAATCAGACAGCCATCAGAAAATCTTGTTATTACGTCATCTTTCTTTACTCTATAAAGTAATTATATATGTGAATGATTCAACGATCAGATATTTGGTCCTAATGTAGTGTTAAAAAAAAAAAAAAAAATTACCTTTATTGTCAAAGTGACAGAGCTGGCTCAGGAACCGCTGTCAATCTCTTCATTTGTCGGAGAAGAGGCAGGCGGGTTTTTTGGGTTTTGGGTCATCATGGGCTGTGCATGAATGTCGGCACTGGCAAAGTCAGTACATCGTCCTATAGTTCGATCAGGAAAAAGTGGCTCTAGCTGGACTCCATAGGACCCTGCACAGGAAAGGAGCCACCTCAAAACCAGATGATATCAGGACCAGCCAATTCTGCAGGAAACAAAAAGGCAGCATTAACCCTTTCATGACTAAGCCCATTTCTGACATTGGGTGTTTACAAGTTAAAATCCATATTTTTTGCTAGAAAATTACTTAGAACCCCCAAACATTATATATATATTTTTAGCAGAGAATCTAGAGAATAAAATGGCGATTGTTGCAATATTTTATGTCACACGTTATTTGTGCAGCGGTATTTTAAGCGCAAATTTTTGGGAAAAAGATCATGAATTTTAAAAAAAACGAAACAGTAAAGTTAGCCCAATTTTTTTCTATAATGTGAAAGATGATGTTACGCCGAGTAAATAGATACCAAACATGTCATGTTTTATAAATTGCACGCACTCGTGGAATGGCGACAAACTACGGTACCTAAAAATCTCCATAGGCGACACTTTAAAAATGTTTTAGCCTGGGTTCACACATGTGCGGTGCGAATTGAAGCTCAGGTTTCCCTGCGAAGAGAAAACTCAGTTGTTCAGCGTTTCATGTCAGTTTTTGCTCAGTATCAGCTCAGGATTGCATCAGTATTTTATCCTGTTCACACATCTGCGAATCAGATGCGTGCCCATAGAAGATAATTGGCATGAATTCGCACCTGAGCCGGACAGCACTGCCTAGAAAACGCACACGTTTTTTGTGCAATGCGGAGTGCGAATGCACCGCAGATATGTGAACCAGCCGCATTAACATTAATGTATTCTGAAATGTCCTGCGAATTGGATGCGGTGTAAGTCGCATCTAATTCGCATAGGTGTGAACGGGGGCTTACGGTTACCAGGTTAGAGGTACGGAGGAGGTCTAGTGCTAGAATTATTGCTCTCGCTCTGACGATCGCGGCGATACCTCACATGTGTGATTTGAACACTGTTTACATATGCGGGCGCGACTTCCGTATGCGTTTTCTTTGCTGCGCGAGCTCGCGGGGAAGGGGTCGCTTTAAAAAATGTATATTTTTTCTTATTTATTTTATTTCATTTTAGATAATTAAATTGTGTTTTTTTTTTTTTATTTGATCATTTTTGTAAACATCCCTTGTGACAGTAATAGGTGGTGACAGGTACTCTTTATGGAGGGATCGGGGGTCTAAAAGACCCCAAATCCCTCCTTTGCACTTCAAAGTATTCAGATCACCGAAAACGGTGTATCTGAATACTGTGTACTTTAAATCTGGCGCCATTGGCAGCCGAGTAAACAGGAAGTTACGTTGTTTCCATGTTTACATACAGGAGACTGGAACCAAGCTGTTTCTGGCTTCGTTCCAGTCTGTCTCTAGCCGCCGGAAGCGGCGGTTGTTCGAACGGGCCTTCCGATGGAACGGGAGGCAAGGTAAGAGCGGAGTGAGACGGCGGGAGGGGGGGACGTTCGCTCCCGCTCCTCCGGTATAACAGCCGAGCGGCTTTTAGCCGCATTGGTTGTTATACCCGGATTGCCAATCGCCCGCTCTAAACAATGGTACCGGGATGATGCCTGCAGCTACGGGCATCATCCCGGTATAACCCTCGAAAACCGAGTGCGCATATCTGTGCGTATATCATATCGGTGGGAAAGGGTTAAACAGCAACATCCATAGTAACCAATTTTTTTTTTTCAAGCATGCGGAATAGCTTTAAAAAAAAAAAATAAATGGACTTTAAAAATCACTTTAAAGGCCAATCATAATAGGATATCTTGCTGTCATTTAAAAGCTGCAAGTAGAGCTTTCCTGACTGGAAGAACACATAGTGATTACTAGAAACTATAGCCGGTTGGCTAAACCACTTACCAACTGCAATACATATCTATAAGTTGGGGTTTGCAAGTGGTTATCATGGCTAAAAATATCAGCCAAAACCCCAGTATTGTTTGTTTAGCCGGCATTCCCTCTAAAGCGTTCCAAGCGGCTCATAAGCCACTGGAACGCTTTCAAAAGCGGTGGGAGAAGACACCCAAGCCCCCCCCCCCCCCGGTATCTCTTGAGCTTACTGTTTCCACCTGAGAAACGATTTGACAGTGCCGCCGGCTGGGCACACAGGCAAAGAGTAGATCTGCTTTAATTGCCTCTATGGCCTTGAAGGACCTGAGCGACATAATGACGTCACTTCCGGTCCAGAATGGAAGTCGTTTTTTTTTTTAACCACTCGCCAGACGCCCTATAGCACATTTACTGCTACAGGGCAGCCGCGCTGTGCAGGATCACACACACACACACACACGATCCGGCACTTTCGGGTATCTGTTGCGCCACCGGCGGCTTGCTCCTGCTGTGATTTTACAGTGGGAGCTGATAAGGGGTCCCGCACACCCGATGTCCGCCAGCACCCGCTGATCGTTCGATACACAGACAGAATGGCAGTCTGCCTATGTAAACCAGGCAGATTGCTGTTCTGTCAGTACAGAAGGCATGGATCCTGTGTTCCTGTAAAGCATCCATGCCTTCCGCTAGTAAAAGCATCTCCCCCACTACACTGAATCACCAGCTAGGGACACATTCAACCCTTTGATTGCCTCTGATGTTAACCCCTTCCCAGCAGATCTGTCAAATTGCATGACAAATCGCTCTAATGCGAACGAGGGATAAAAAGGTAAAAAGATATTTGGGGTCGTTTTGAACCCAGATCACTTCATAAAGAGAACCCGTCATCCTTATTTCTATTACAAGGGATATTTACATTCCTTGTAATAGGAATAAAACTGTTAAAAAAAAAAAAAAGGGGACAGTGTAAAAAAATACAAAATAAAAAAAAGGGCACGGAAAGCCAAGACACCAGCTATCAGTAATTAGGAAGCAATCCTGCCCTTTGTCAGCACAAATTAATATCATCTGATTCAGTCTCAACTGATGGCCTATAAAGACGTGTCTCATTAGCAAGGTGTCTAAAAGAAACATCTCAAGATGAGTAAAAGCAAAGAGCTCTCATCTCAATGCAAGACCTTCACAACCTTATACAAAACATACTGATGGCATTGGTTACAGAAGGATTTCTAAACTTCTGAATGTTCCAGTGAGCACCGTGCTCCTCACAAGATTTCTGACAGAGGGAGTGAAAAGAATTATCAGAAGAGTCATCCAAGAGCCAAGGACCACTTGTGGACCTGAAATTATCAGGTACAATTGTATCAAAGAAAAACAACAAGTAATGCACTCACCCGCCATGGCCTGTATGCACGCTCACCACACAAAATTACATTGCTGGAGAAAAAGCATGACAACGCTTGTTTAACCACCTCAATACAGGGCACTTACCCCCCTCCCCCTTCCTAACCAGACCAATTTTCAGCTTTCGGTGCTCTCACACTTTGAATGACAATTAGTCATGCAGCACTGTACCCATTTGAAATTTGCATCCTTTTTTTTTCACACAAATAGAGCTTTCATTTGGTGGCAATCACTATAATCATTATTTTTTATGCTATAAATAAAAAAATGCCTTTGTTTCTCTCATAAAACTTTGCTAATTAGTAGGGTTGTCCCGATACCCCTTTTTTTTAAGACCGAGTACAAGTACCGATACTTTTTTTCAAGTACTCGCCGATACCGATTACAGATACTTTTTTTTAATGTCATGTGACAGTTTGACTGATGGGCACTGATAGGTGGCACTGACTGATGGCTAGCACTGACTGATGGGGACTAAAAGGTGGCACTTATGGGCACTGATAGGCGGCAATTATAGGCACTGATAGGTGGCACTGATAGACGGTACTTCTGGGCACTGATAGGTGGCACCGACAAGTGGCTGGCACTGATAGATGGCACTTATGGGCACTGACAGGTGGCTGGCACCGAAATGCAGCAATAAATGACATGAGGAAAGGATTTATTTTTTTAAATGCTGTACACCCTGCCGCAGTAAGCAGCAGCAGACATCTTGTTACACCCAGCTCGAACTATATGGGCTGGGTGTAACAAGATGTCCACTGCTGGCTTACTACAGCCAAGTGCAGAGTGTACCCAGATGGGTATCGGGATGTTCAGCTGCTGACGGCTCTCTGTTGTCTCTCCCCCTCTCTCTGTTGTCTCTCTCTCTGTTGTCCCTCTCCCTGATCTCTCTCTGTTGTCCCTCTCCCTGATCTATCTCTCTCTCTCTCTCCCTGATCTATCTCTCTCTCTCTCTCTCTCTCTCTCTCTCTCTCCCTGATCTATCTCTCTCTCTCTCCCTGATCTCTCTCTCTTCCTGATCTCTCTCTCTTCCTGATCTCTCTCTCTCTCTCTTCCTGATCTCTCTCTCTCTCTCTTCCTGATCTCTCTCTCTCTCTTCCTGATCTCTCTCTCTCTCTCTCTCTTCCTGATCTCTCTCTCTCTCTCTCTCTCTCTCTCTTCCTGATCTCTCTCTCTCTCTCTCTCTCTCTCTCTCTCTTCCTGATCTCTCTCTCTCTTCCTGATCTCTCTCTCTCTCTCTTCCTGATCTCTCTCTCTCTCTCTTCCTGATCTCTCTCTCTCTCTCTCTCTCTCTCTCTTCCTGATCTCTCTCTCTCTCTTCCTGATCTCTCTCTCTCTCTTCCTGATCTCTCTCTCTCTCTCTCTTCCTGATCTCTCTCTCTCTCTCTCTCTCTTCCTGATCTCTCTCTCTCTCTCTCTCTCTTCCTGATCTCTCTCTCTCTCTCTCTGATCCTCTCTCTCTCTCTCTCTTCCTGATCTCTCTCTCTCTCTCTCTCTTCCTGATCTCTCTCTCTCTCTTCCTGATCTCTCTCTCTCTCTTCCTGATCTCTCTCTCTCTCTCTCTCTCTCTCTCTCTCTCTCTCTCTCTCTCTCTCTTCCTGATCTCTCTCTCTCTCTCTTCCTGATCTCTCTCTCTCTCTCTTCCTGATCTCTCTCTCTTCCTGATCTCTCTCTCTCTCTCTCTCTCTCTCTCTCTCTCTTCCTGATCTCTCTCTCTCTCTCTCTCTCTCTCTTCCTGATCTCTCTCTCTCTTCCTGATCTCTCTCTCTCTCTCTTCCTGATCTCTCTCTCTCTCTCTTCCTGATCTCTCTCTCTCTCTCTCTTCCTGATCTCTCTCTCTTCCTGATCTCTCTCTCTTCCTGATCTCTCTCTCTCTCTTCCTGATCTCTCTCTCTCTCTTCCTGATCTCTCTCTCTCTCTTCCTGATCTCTCTCTCTCTCTCTCTCTTCCTGATCTCTCTCTCTCTCTCTCTCTTCCTGATCTCTCTCTCTCTCTCTCTCTCTCTCTCTCTCTCTCTCTCTCTCTCTCTCTCTCTCTCTCTCTCTCTCTCCTGATCTCTCTCTCTCTCTCTCTCTCTCTCTTCCTGATCTCTCTCTCTTCCTGATCTCTCTCTCTCTCTTCCTGATCTCTCTCTTCCTCTCTCTTCCTGATCTCTCTCCCTCTCTCTCTCCCTCTCTTCCTGATCTCTCTCCCTCTCTTCCTGATCTCTCTCCCTCTCTTCCTGATCTCTCTCCCTCTCTTCCTGATCTCTCTCCCTCTCTTCCTGATCTCTCTCCCTGATCTCTCTCCCTCTCTCCCTGATCTCTCTCCCTCTCTTCCTGATCTCTCTCCCTCTCTTCCTGATCTCTCTCCCTCTCTTCCTGATCTCTCTCTCTCTCTCTTCCTGATCTCTCTCTCTCTCTCTCTCTCTCTCTCTTCCTCTCTCTCTCTCTCTCTCTTCCTGATCTCTCTCTCTCTCTCTTCCTGATCTCTCTCTCTCTCTCTTCCTGATCTCTCTCTCTCTCTCTCTTCCTGATCTCTCTCTCTCTCTCTCTCTTCCTGATCTCTCTCTCTCTCTCTCTCTCTCTGATCTCTCTCTCTCTCTCTCTCTCTCTCTCTCTCTCTCTTCCTGATCTCTCTCTCTCTCTCTCTCTTCCTGATCTCTCTCTCTCTCTCTTCCTGATCTCTCTCTCTCTCCTCTCTCTGATCTCTCTCTGATCTCTCTCTGATCTCTCTCTCTCTCTCTCTCTCTCTCTCTCTCTCTCTCTCTCTCTCTTCCTGATCTCTCTCTCTCTTCCTGATCTCTCTCTCTCTCTCTCTCTCTCTCTCTCTCTCTCTCTCTCTCTCTCTCTCTCTCTCTCTCTCTTCCTGATCTCTCTCCTGATCTCTCTCTCTCTTCCTGATCTCTCTCCTGATCTCTCTCTCTCTCTCTCTTCCTGATCTCTCTCCTGATCTCTCTCTCTCTCTTCCTGATCTCTCTCTCTCCCGATCTCTCCCTGATCTCTCCCTCTCTCTCCCTGATCTCTCTCTGTAGTTTTGTGCTTGGATCTCCAGAGGAGATAGGAAAGTGAAAGAAACTCAGCTTCAATCTCTGTCACAGTGAGGTACAGGGCAGCAGAAAACACGCCCCTTTCACTCACGCCCCCTTGTAATGTGTTAATTACACAGGCTGACTCCGCCCACCCTCTTCGTCCGCCCGCCCTCTGCCTTCACCTGCCCTCTCCGTTCACCCACTGACTCCGCCCGCCCTCTGCTTTCACCCGCCCTCTTCGTCCACCGGCTGACTCCGCCCGCCCTCTGCCTTCACCTGCCCTCTCCGTTCACCCGCTGACTCCGCCCGCCCTCTGCCTTCACCTGCCCTCTCCATTCCCCCGCTGACTCCGTCCGCCCTCTTCATCCACCCACTGACTCCGCCCGCCCTCTGCCTTCACCAGCCCTCTTCGTCCACCGCTGACTCTGCCTGCCCTCTGCCTTCACCTGCTGACTCCGCCCGCCCTATCTGTCCACCCGCCGACCAGGTATCGGATAAGGCATCGGGAGCATTTGTGCGAGTACAAGTACTCGCGCAAATGCTCGGTATCGGTCCCGATACCGGTATCGGGACAACCCTACTAAATTAGTAATTTTTCTTCAAAAAATTTTTTGCCAAAATTTATACTGCTACATATCTTTGGTAAAAAATAAATGCAAATTAGTGTATATTATTTGGTCTTTGTGAAAGTAAGGCCCCTTTCACACGGGACGGATCCGTATGGATTCGCCCCGTGAAGATCCGCTGCTCAGCTGGGATCGCTCCGTTGATTCCCGCTGAGCCGGCTGATGACAGGGCGGTCCCTGCACACTGTGCAGGGACCGCCCTGTCAGTTCTCCGCTCTCCTCTATGGGGGATCGGATGAAGACGGACCGTCTGTCCTTGTTCATCCGATCCGCTCTGCAGACGGATGGAAAAATAGGGTTTTCCTCCGTCTGCAGAATCGGACAATAGCGGAGATGGACGATAGCGGGTGTCAGCGGATGCTCATCCGCTGACACCCGCTATCCCATAGACATGCATGTATGTGCGTTTTTCATCCAAAAACGGATGGATGAAAAACGGACATACGGTCCGCATGTGTGAAAGGGGCCTTAGAGTCTACAAACTATGGTGCCAATCACTGAAAATTGATCACATTTGATCAGGCCTTCAGTACATCAGGTGAATCTCATTTCTTGAGACACTAACAAGTCAGGAAAGTACAAATACCCCCCAAATTACCCCTTTTTAGAAAGTAGACATTACAAGGTATTATGCAAGTAGCATGGTGAGTTTTTTTTAAGTTGTAATTTTTTTCCCACAATTCTTTGCAACATTTTTTTTTTTACAAAAATTGTCAAATTAGTAGGTTATTTTTCACACACAGCGTATGCATACAACAAATTACACCCCAAAATACATTCTGCTACTCTTCCTGAGTATGGCGATACCACATGTGTGAGACTTTTACACAGCCTGGCCACATACAAAGGCCCAACATTGAAGTAGCACCTTCAGGCTTTCTACAAGCATAAATGACACATCTCATTTCTCAACCACCTATTACACTTTTGAAGGCCCTGGAGCACCAGGAAAATGGAACCGCCCACAAAATGACCCAATTTTGGAAAGCAAAACACCCCAAAGTCTAATCTAGAAGGCATAGTGAGTCTTTTGAACAGTTAATTTTTTTCTAGAAGTTTTTGTAAAAAAAATGAAACCGCATTTTTTTTTTTACACAAAAGTTGTCAATTTATAAGATATTTCTAACACATAGCATGTATATAGCAAAAATTACACCCCAAAATACATTCTGCTACTCTTCATGAGTATTTACTTTTAGGCTACTTTCCACACTGAGGCGGGCGCTGGCGGTAAAGCGGTGCTATATTTAGCGCCGCTTCACTGTCGTTATTCGGTCGCCAGCGGGGCGGTTTTAACCCCCACCAGCGGCCGAAATAGGGTTAAAACCGCCCGCAAAGCGCCGCTGCAGTGGCGGTTTGCAGTGCTGCCCCATTGTTTTCAATGGGTAGGGGCACTTTAGGAGCAGGGAATACACTGCTCTAAAGATGTGGCTTGCGGGACTTTTTTGACCGTCCTGCAAGCACATGGCTCCAGTGTGAAAGCCCTCGGGGCTTTCACATTGGAGTGAATTGAGCGGCTCTTTCAGGGCGCTTTGCAAGCGCTATTTTTAGCACTTTAGCGCCTGCAAAGCGCCTCAGTGTGAAAGCAGCCTTACACAGCCTGGCCACATACATTCTAGAAGCATAAATTACACATCTCATTACATTCCTATCACACTTTTGAAGGTCCTTGAGCACCAGGACAATGGAATTACCCACAACATGACCCCATTTTGGAAAGCAAACACCCCAATTTATATTCTATGGAGGCATGGGCTGCAGACAGGTACTCGGGTAACTTTGATGGGCTGCAGACAGGTACTCGGGTAACTTTGATGGGCTGCAGACAGGTACTCGGGTAACTTTGATGGGCTGCAGACAGGTACTCGGGTAACTTTGATGGGCTGCAGACAGGTACTCGGGTAACTTTGATGGGCTGCAGACAGGTACTCGGGTAACTTTGATGGGCTGCAGACAGGTACTCGGGTAACTTTGATGGGCTGCAGACAGGTACTCGGGTAACTTTGATGGGCTGCAGACAGGTACTCGGGTAACTTTGATGGGCTGCAGACAGGTACTCGGGTAACTTTGATGGGCTGCAGACAGGTACTCGGGTAACTTTGATGGGCTGCAGACAGGTACTCGGGTAACTTTGATGGGCTGCAGACAGGTACTCGGGTAACTTTGATGGGCTGCAGACAGGTACTCGGGTAACTCTGATGAGCTGCAGACAGGTACTCGGGTAACTCTGATGAGCTGCAGACAGGTACTCGGGTAACTCTGATGAGCTGCAGACAGGTACTCGGGTAACTTTGATGAGCTGCAGACAGGTACTCGGGTAACTTTGATGAGCTGCAGACAGGTACTCGGGTAACTCTGATGAGCTGCAGACAGGTACTCGGGTAACTCTGATGAGCTGCAGACAGGTACTCGGGTAACTCTGATGAGCTGCAGACAGGTACTCGGGTAACTCTGATGGGCTGCAGACAGGTACTCGGGTAACTTTGATGGGCTGCAGACAGGTACTCGGGTAACTCTGATGAGCTGCAGACAGGTACTAGGGTAACTTTGATGAGCTGCAAACAGGTACTCGGGTAACTTTGATGGGCTGCAGACAGGTACTCGGGTAACTCTGATGAGCTGCAGACAGGTACTCGGGTAACTTTGATGAGCTGCAAACAGGTACTCGGGTAACTTTGATGAGCTGCAGACAGGTACTCGGGTAACTTTGATGAGCTGCAGACAGGTACTCGGGTAACTCTGATGAGCTGCAGACAGGTACTCGGGTAACTCTGATGAGCTGCAGACAGGTACTCGGGTAACTCTGATGAGCTGCAGACAGGTACTCGGGTAACTCTGATGAGCTGCAGACAGGTACTCGGGTAACTCTGATGAGCTGCAGACAGGTACTCGGGTAACTCTGATGAGCTGCAGACAGGTACTCGGGTAACTCTGATGAGCTGCAGACAGGTACTCGGGTAACTCTGATGAGCTGCAGACAGGTACTCGGGTAACTTTGATGAGCTGCAGACAGGTACTCGGGTAACTTTGATGAGCTGCAGACAGGTACTTGGTTACTCCAATGGCCTGGTGACTGTTTTTGGGTACTCATATGGACTGACAGGTCCTCTTTATTGGGGGGGTAATCAGTGTGATTGGTGTACACTGTAAGCGGTGTCTCCGTGACATGCCGCCACCGAAGGAGCAGGGATCCACGCGCACATGATCGCGCGCATTGCGTTTAAATGGAGGGCCGCCATAAGACGCCCTCCCAGAACAAGAGCCACACCGCCTGGCCAGCAGTTAAAGTTTGCTGCACAACATTTAGACACGCCTGTGAAATACTGGGAGAATATAGTCCGGTCAGATGAGACCAAAATTGAAGTCTTTGGATGCCATAATTCACACTATGTTTAGAGGTCAAATGGCACTGCCCAATCGCCCCAAAAACACCCCCGTACCAACAGTGAAGATTGGAGGAGGGAACATCATGGTGCGGGGTCTGTTTTTCAGAATACGGTACTGGCAAACTTCATGTGGTTGAAGGAAGGATAAATGGAAAAATGTACAAAGACATTCTTGATAAAAATCTGCTGCCATCTACCAGGATGATGAAGATGAAATGAGGGTGGACTCGATGGAGCGATCCCCGCTGCGCAAGCGGATGTTCACGGGCGGATCATCACGGATCCGTCCCATGTGAAAGGACCCTAAAGATCTGAAGGCTGCGTGGAAGAACGGGCCATAATCACACCTGAGCAATGCGACTAGTTCCTCCATACAGGAGGCTTCTTGAAGCCGTCATTACCAACAAAGGTCTTTATGATGTATTACATAAATTTCAGTTAGCGTGTTCAATACCTTTTCCCTGTGTCATTCCATTTTATCACACATAACTTCATTTCTGGACTTATTTGTTTTGGTTTCTTTGTATGTATGGATTGTATGGGTTGTTACCGACATGTGGTGAAAATATCATGTCAATAGCACCTTTAGAAATATATTTACCTAGAAAAACGGTGATGTGTTCAATACTTTCACCGATCAGCCACAGCATTTATAATCGTGGACAGGTAAAGGGAACATGGATTATCTTGTTACAATGGCATCTGAAAGTGGGTGGGATACATTAGGCTGCAAGTGAGCATGTTGTCCCTGAAGTTGAGGTGTTGAAAACAGAGAAAAAATAAAAATAAAAATGGGCAAATAAAAGATCCGAGCAACTTTGACAAGGGCCAAATTGTAATGGCTAGACAACTGGGTCAAAGCAATTCCAAAACTGCAGCTCGTCGGATGTTTCTGGTCTGCAGTGGTAATGACTTACCAAGAGTGGTCCATGCTCACCCCACTCCCAAGCCGGCGCCCACACCGCCCCAAACCGGCGCCCACACCGTCTAGAGCACCCCAGTCCCAAGCCGGCGCCCACATCGGCGCCCCCTCCGCCTAGAGCGCCCCATTCCCAAGCCGGCGCCCCCTCCGCCTAGAGCGCCCCACTCCCAAGCCGGCGCCCCCTCCGCCTACAGCGCCCCACTCCCAAGCCGGCGCCCCCTCCGCCTACAGCGCCCCACTCCCAAGCCGGGGCCCCCTCCGCCTACAGCGCCCCACTCCCAAGCCGGGGCCCCCTCCGCCTAGAGCGCCCCACTCCCAAGCCGGCGCCCCCTCCGCCTAGAGCGCCCCACTCCCAAGCCGGCGCCCCCTCCGCCTAGAGCGCCCCACTCCCAAGCCGGCGCCCCCCTCCGCCTAGAGCGCCCCACTCCCAAGCCGGGGCCCCCTCCGCCTAGAGCGCCCCAGTCCCAAGCCGGGGCCCCCTCCGCCTAGAGCGCCCCACTCCCAAGCCGGGGCCCCCTCCGCCTAGAGCGCCCCACTCCCAAGCCGGGGCCCCCTCCGCCTAGAGCGCCCCACTCCCAAGCCGGCGCCCCCTCCGCCTAGAGCGCCCCACTCCCAAGCCGGCGCCCCCTCCGCCTAGAGCGCCCCACTCCCAAGCCGGCGCCCCCCTCCACCTACAGCGCCCCACTCCCAAGCCGGCGGCCCCCTCCACCTACAGCGCCCCACTCCCAAGCCGGCGGCCTCCTCCACCTACAGCGCCCCACTCCCAAGCCGGCGCCCCCCTCCACCCAGAGCGCCCCACTCCCAAGCCGGCGCCCCCTCCGCCTAGAGCGCCCCACTCCCAAGCCGGGGCCCCCTCCGCCTAGAGCGCCCCACTCCCAAGCCGGGGCCCCCTCCGCCTAGAGCGCCCCACTCCCAAGCCGGCGCCCCCTCCGCCTAGAGCGCCCCACTCCCAAGCCGGCGCTCCCCTCCACCTACAGCACCCCACTCCCAAGCCCCCCTCCACCCACAGCGCCCCACTCCCAAGCCGGCGCCCCCTCCGCCTAGAGCGCCCCACTCCCAAGCTGGGGCCCCCTCCGCCTAGAGCGCCCCACTCCCAAGCCGGCGCCCCCTCCGCCTAGAGGGCCCCACTCCCAAGCCGGCGCCCCCTCCGGCTAGAGCGCCCCAATCCCAAGCCGGCGCCCCCTCTGCCTAGAGCGCCCCACTCCCAAGCCGGCGCCCACTCCCAAGCCGGCGCCCCCCTCCGCCTACAGCGCCCCACTCCCAAGCCGGCGCCCCCCTCCGCCTACAGCGCCCCACTCCCAAGCCGGCGCCCCCCTCCGCCTACAGCGCCCCACTCCCAAGCCGGCGCCCCCCTCCGCCTACAGCGCCCCACTCCCAAGCCGGCGCCCCCCTCCACCTACAGCGCCCCACTCCCAAGCCCCCCTCCCCCTCCAGCGCCCCACTCCCAAGCCCCCCTCCACCCAGAGCACCCCACTCCCAAGCCGGCGGCCCCTCCGCCTAGAGCGCCCCACTCCCAAGCCGGCGCCCACTCCCAAGCCGGCGCCCCCCTCCGCCTACAGCGCCCCACTCCCAAGCCGGCGCCCCCCTCCGCCTACAGCGCCCCACTCCCAAGCCGGCGCCCCCCTCCGCCTACAGCGCCCCACTCCCAAGCCGGCGCCCCCCTCCGCCTACAGCGCCCCACTCCCAAGCCGGCGCCCCCCTCCACCTACAGCGCCCCACTCCCAAGCCCCCCTCCCCCTCCAGCGCCCCACTCCCAAGCCCCCCTCCACCCAGAGCACCCCACTCCCAAGCCGGCGCCCACACCTCCAACCGCGCCCCACTCCCAAGCCGGCGCCCCCTCCACCCAGAGCGCCCCACTCCCAAGCCGGTGTTCTGCCGAGAAAGGTTCACCCGGCAGATAAGGACCCCTGTACTGTGCAGGCGCAGCGTTTGCCTAGTCCTTCGTACTGCGCAAGCACTACGCCTGCACAGTAGAGGGGGGTCCTTATCCTGCGGGGGCTTGGTCACCAGGTGGGGGCTTGGTAGTGTGAGGCCTTTGGTGTGGGTGAGGGCAGGCCCCTTGCCACTCGAACTGCGGATGAGCGCAGCCAGGTGGGGGGCCCGGTAGTGTGAGGCCTCTGGTGTGGGTGAGGGCAGGACCCTTGCCCTCCTGAACTGCGGATGAGCGCAGCCAGGTGGGGGGCCCGGTGGTGTGAGGCCCCTGGTGTCAGTGAGGGCAGACCCCTCGCCACCCGAACTGCGGATGAGCGCAGCCAGGTGGGGGTCCCGGTAGTGTGAGGCCTCTGGTGTGAGTGAGGGCAGACCCCTTGCCACCCGCACTGCGGATGAGTGCAGCCAAATGGGGGGCCCGGTAGTGTGAGGCCTCTGGTGTGAGTGAAGGTAGACCCCTCGCCACCCGAACTGCGGATGAGCGCAACCAGGTGGGGGGCCCAGTAGTGCGAGGCTCGTGGTGTGAGTGAGGGCAGACCCCTTGCCACCCGAACTGCGGATGAGCGCAGCCAGGTGGGGGGCCCAGTAGTGCGAGGCTCGTGGTGTGAGTGAGGGCAGACCCCTTGCCACCCGAACTGCGGATGAGCGCAGCCAGGTGGGGGGCCCAGTAGTGCGAGGCTCGTGGTGTGAGTGAGGGCAGACCCCTTGCCACCCGAACTGCGGATGAGCGCAGTCAGGTGGGGGGCCCGGTGGTGTGAGGCCTCTGGTGTGAGTGAGGGCAGACCCCTTGCCACCCGAACTGCAGATGAGCGCAGCCAGGTGGGGGGCCCGGTAGTGTGAGGCCTCTGGTGTGAGTGAGGGCTGACCCCTTGTCACCCGAACTGCGGATGAGCGCAGCCAAATGGGGGGCCCGGTAGTGTGAGGCCTCTGGTGTAGGTGAGGGCAGGCCCCTCGCCACCCGAACTGCGGATGAGCGCAGCCAGGTGGGGGGCCCAGTAGTGCGAGGCTCGTGGTGTGAGTGAGGGCAGACCCCTTGCCACCCAAACTGCGGATGAGCGCAGCCAGGTGGGGGGCCCAGTAGTGCGAGGCTCGTGGTGTGAGTGAGGGCAGACCCCTTGCCACCCGAACTGCGGATGAGCGCAGCCAGGTGGGGGGCCCAGTAGTGCGAGGCTCGTGGTGTGAGTGAGGGCCGACCCCTTGCCACCCGAACTGCGGATGAGCACAGTCAGGTGGGGGGCCCGGTGGTGTGAGGCCTCTGGTGTGAGTGAGGGCAAACCCCTTGCCACCCGAACTGCAGATGAGCGCAGCCAGGTGGGGGGCCCGGTAGTGTGAGGCCTCTGGTGTGAGTGAGGGCTGACCCCTTGCCACCCGAACTGCGGATGAGCGCAGCCAGGTGGGGGGCCCGGTGGTGTGAGGCCCCTGGTGTCAGGGAGGGCAGGCCCCTTGCCACCCGAACTGCGGATGAGCGAGCGCAGCCAGGTAGGGGGCCCGGTGGTGTGAGGCCTCTGGTGTGGGTGAGGGCAGGCCCCTTGCCACCCGAACTGCGGATGAGCGCAGCCAGGTGGGGGGCCCGGTGGTGTGAGGCCTCTGGTGTGAGTGAGGGCAGACCCTTTGCCATCCGAACTGCGGATGAGCGCAGTCAGGTGGGGGGCCCGGTGGTGTGAGGCCTCTGGTGTGAGTGAGGGCAGACCCCTTGCCACCCGAACTGCAGATGAGCGCAGCCAGGTGGGGGGCCCGGTAGTGTGAGGCCTCTGGTGTGAGTGAGGGCTGACCCCTTGCCACCCGAACTGCGGATGAGCGCAGCCAAATGGGGGGCCCGGTGGTTTGAGGCCTCTGGTGTGGGTGAGGGCAGGACCCCTGCCCCCCGAACTGCGGATGAGCGCAGCCATGTGGGGGGCCCGGTGGTGTGAGGCCCCTGGTGTCAGTGAGGGCAGGCCCCTTGCCACCCGAACTGCGGATGAGCGCAGCCAGGTGGGGGGCCCGGTGGTGTGAGGCCTCTGGTGTGGGTGAGGGCAGGCCCCTTGCCACCCGAACTGCGGATGAGCGCAGCCAGGTGGGGGGCCCGGTGGTGTGAGGCCTCTGGTGTGGGTGAGGGCAGGACCCTTGCCCCCCAAACTGCGGATGAGCGTAGCCAGGTGGGTGGCCCGTTAGTGTGAGGCCCCTGGTGTGGGTGAGGGCAGACCCCTTGCCACCCGAACTGCAGATGAGCGCAGCCAGGTGGGGGGCCCGGTAATGTGAGGCCCCTGGTGTGAATGAGGGCAGACCCCTTGCAACCCGCACTGCGGATGAGCGCAGCCAGGTGGGGGGCCCGGTAGTGTGAGGGCAGACCCCTTGCCACCCGAACTGTGGATGAGCGCAGCCAGGTGGGGGGCCCGGTAGTGTGAGGCCTCTGATGTGAGTGAGGGCAGGCCCTTTGCCACCCGAACTGCGGATGAGTGCAGCCAGGTGGGTGGCCCGGTAGTGAGAGGCCCCTGGTGTGGGTGAGGGCAGGCCCCCTGCCACCCGAACTGCGGATGAGCGCAGCCAGGTGGGGGGCCCGGTGGTGTGAGGCTCCTGGTGTGGGTGAGGGCAGGCCCCTTGCCACCCGAACTGCAGATGAGCGCAGCCAGGTGGGGGGCCCGGTGGTGTGAGGCCTCTGGTGTGAGTGAGGGCAGGCCCCTTGCCACCCGAACTGCGGATGAGCGCAGCCAGGTGGGGGGCCTGGTGTTGTGAGGCTCCTGGTGTGGGTGAGGGTAGACCCCTTGCCACCCGAACTGCGGATGAGCGCAGCCAGGTGGGGGGCCCGGTAGTGTGAGGCCTCTGGTGTGAATGAGGGCAGACCCCTTGCCACCCACACTGCGGATGAGCGCAGCCAGGTGGGGGGCCCGGTAGTGTAAGGGCAGACCCCTTGCCATCCGAACTGTGGATGAGCGCAGACAGGTGGGGGGCCCGGTAGTGTGAGGCCTCTGATGTGAGTGAGGGCAGGCCCTTTGCCACCCGAACTGCGGATGAGTGCAGCCAGGTGGGTGGCCCGGTAGTGTGAGGCCCCTGGTGTGGGTGAGGGCAGGCCCCCTGCCACCCGAACTGCGGATGAGCGCAGCCAGGTGGGGGGCCCGGTGGTGTGAGGCTCCTGGTGTGGGTGAGGGCAGGCCCCTTGCCACCCGAACTGCGGATGAGCGCAGCCAGGTGGGGGGCCCGGTGGTGTGAGGCCTCTGGTGTGAGTGAGGGCAGGCCCCTTGCCACCCGAACTGCGGATGAGCGCAGTCAGGTGGGGGGCCCGGTGGTGTGAGGCCTCTGGTGTGGGTGAGGGCAGGCCCCTTGCCACCCGAACTGCGTATGAGCGCAGCCAGGTGGGGGGCCCGGTGGTGTGAGGCCTCTGGTGTGGGTGAGGGCAGGACCCTTGCCCCCCAAACTGCGGATGAGCGTAGCCAGGTGGGTGGCCCGTTAGTGTGAGGCCCCTGGTGTGGGTGAGGGCAGACCCCTTGCCACCCGAACTGCAGATGAGCGCAGCCAGGTGGGGGGCCCGGTAATGTGAGGCCCCTGGTGTGAATGAGGGCAGACCCCTTGCAACCCGCACTGCGGATGAGCGCAGCCAGGTGGGGGGCCCGGTAGTGTGAGGGCAGACCCCTTGCCACCCGAACTGTGGATGAGCGCAGCCAGGTGGGGGGCCCGGTAGTGTGAGGCCTCTGATGTGAGTGAGGGCAGGCCCTTTGCCACCCGAACTGCGGATGAGTGCAGCCAGGTGGGTGGCCCGGTAGTGTGAGGCCCCTGGTGTGGGTGAGGGCAGGCCCCCTGCCACCCGAACTGCGGATGAGCGCAGCCAGGTGGGGGGCCCGGTGGTGTGAGGCTCCTGGTGTGGGTGAGGGCAGGCCCCTTGCCACCCGAACTGCAGATGAGCGCAGCCAGGTGGGGGGCCCGGTGGTGTGAGGCCTCTGGTGTGAGTGAGGGCAGGCCCCTTGCCACCCGAACTGCGGATGAGCGCAGCCAGGTGGGGGGCCTGGTGTTGTGAGGCTCCTGGTGTGGGTGAGGGTAGACCCCTTGCCACCCGAACTGCGGATGAGCGCAGCCAGGTGGGGGGCCCGGTAGTGTGAGGCCTCTGGTGTGAATGAGGGCAGACCCCTTGCCACCCACACTGCGGATGAGCGCAGCCAGGTGGGGGGCCCGGTAGTGTAAGGGCAGACCCCTTGCCATCCGAACTGTGGATGAGCGCAGCCAGGTGGGGGGCCCGGTGGTGTGAGGCCTCTGGTGTGAGTGAGGGCAGGCCCCTTGCCACCCGAACTGCGGATGAGCGCAGCCAGGTGGGTGGCCCGGTAGTGTGAGGCCCCTGGTGTGGGTGAGGGCAGGCCCCCTGCCACCCGAACTGCGGATGAGCGCAGCCAGGTGGGGGGCCCGGTGGTGTGAGGCTCCTGGTGTGGGTGAGGGCAGGCCCCTTGCCACCCGAACTGCGGATGAGCGCAGCCAGGTGGGGGGCCCGGTGGTGTGAGGCCTCTGGTGTGAGTGAGGGCAGGCCCCTTGCCACCCGAACTGCGGATGAGCGCAGTCAGGTGGGGGGCCCGGTGGTGTGAGGCCTCTGGTGTGGGTGAGGGCAGGCCCCTTGCCACCCGAACTGCGTATGAGCGCAGCCAGGTGGGGGGCCCGGTGGTGTGAGGCTCCTGGTGTGGGTGAGGGCAGGCCCCTTGCCACCCGAACTGCGGATGAGCGCAGCCAGGTGGGGGGCCCGGTGGTGTGAGGCTCCTGGTGTGGGTGAGGGCAGGCCCCTTGCCACCCGAACTGCGGATGAGCGCAGCCAGGTGGGGGGCCCAGTGGTGTGAGGCCCCTGGTGTGAGTGAGGGCAGACCCCTTGCCACCCGAACTGCAGATGAGCGCAGCCAGGTGGGGGGCCCGGTAGTGTGAGACCTCTGGTGTGAGTGAGGGCAGGACCCTTGCCCCCCGAACTGCGGATGCGCGCAGCCAGGTGGGGGGCCTGGTGTTGTGAGGCTCCTGGTGTGGGTGAGGGTAGACCCCTTGCCACCCGAACTGCGGATGAGTGCAGCCAGGTGGGTGGCCCGGTAGTGAGAGGCCCCTGGTGTGGGTGAGGGCAGGCCCCCTGCCACCCGAACTGCGGATGAGCGCAGCCAGGTGGGGGGCCCGGTGGTGTGAGGCTCCTGGTGTGGGTGAGGGCAGGCCCCTTGCCACCCGAACTGCAGATGAGCGCAGCCAGGTGGGGGGCCCGGTGGTGTGAGGCCTCTGGTGTGAGTGAGGGCAGGCCCCTTGCCACCCGAACTGCGGATGAGCGCAGCCAGGTGGGGGGCCTGGTGTTGTGAGGCTCCTGGTGTGGGTGAGGGTAGACCCCTTGCCACCCGAACTGCGGATGAGCGCAGCCAGGTGGGGGGCCCGGTAGTGTGAGGCCTCTGGTGTGAATGAGGGCAGACCCCTTGCCACCCACACTGCGGATGAGCGCAGCCAGGTGGGGGGCCCGGTAGTGTAAGGGCAGACCCCTTGCCATCCGAACTGTGGATGAGCGCAGACAGGTGGGGGGCCCGGTAGTGTGAGGCCTCTGATGTGAGTGAGGGCAGGCCCTTTGCCACCCGAACTGCGGATGAGCGCAGCCAGGTGGGTGGCCCGGTAGTGTGAGGCCCCTGGTGTGGGTGAGGGCAGGCCCCCTGCCACCCGAACTGCGGATGAGCGCAGCCAGGTGGGGGGCCCGGTGGTGTGAGGCTCCTGGTGTGGGTGAGGGCAGGCCCCTTGCCACCCGAACTGCGGATGAGCGCAGCCAGGTAGGGGGCCCGGTGGTGTGAGGCCTCTGGTGTGGGTGAGGGCAGGCCCCTTGCCACCCGAACTGCGGATGAGCGCAGCCAGGTGGGGGGCCCGGTGGTGTGAGGCCTCTGGTGTGAGTGAGGGCAGACCCCTTGCCATCCGAACTGCGGATGAGCACAGTCAGGTGGGGGGCCCGGTGGTGTGAGGCCTCTGGTGTGAGTGAGGGCAGACCCCTTGCCACCCGAACTGCAGATGAGCGCAGCCAGGTGGGGGGCCCGGTAGTGTGAGGCCTCTGGTGTGAGTGAGGGCTGACCCCTTGCCACCCTAACTGCGGATGAGCGCAGCCAAATGGGGGGCCCGGTGGTGTGAGGCCTCTGGTGTGGGTGAGGGCAGGACCCTTGCCCCCCGAACTGCGGATGAGCGCAGCCATGTGGGGGGCCCGGTGGTGTGAGGCCCCTGGTGTCAGTGAGGGCAGGCCCCTTGCCACCCGAACTGCGGATGAGCGCAGCCAGGTGGGGGGCCCGGTGGTGTGAGGCCTCTGGTGTGAGTGAGGGCAGACCCCTTGCCACCCGAACTGCGGATGAGCGCAGCCAGGTGGGGGGCCCGGTAGTGTGAGGCCTCTGGTGTGGGTGAGGGCAGGCCCCTTGCCACCCAAACTGCGGATGAGCGCAGCCAGGTGGGGGGCCCGGTAGTGTGAGGCCCCTGGTGTAAGTGAGGGCAGACCCCTTGCCACCCGAACTGCGGATGAGCGCAGCCAGGTGGGGGTCCCGGTAGTGTGAGGCCTCTGGTGTGAGTGAGGGCAGACCCCTTGCCACCCGAACTGCGGATGAGCGCAGCCAGGTGGGGGGCCCGTGGTGTGAGGGCAGCCAGGTTGGGGCCCGGTAGTGTGAGGCCCCTGGTGTGAGTGAGCGCAGACCCCTTGAGGGGCCCGGTAGTGTGAGGCCTCTGGTGTGAGTGAGGGCAGACCCCTTGCCACCCGAACTGTGGATGAGCGCAGCCAGGTGGGGGGCCCGGTAGTGTGAGGCCTCTGGTGTGAGTGAGGGCAGGCCCTTTGCCACCCGAACTGCGGATGAGTGCAGCCAGGTGGGTGGCCCGGTAGTGAGAGGCCCCTGGTGTGGGTGAGGGCAGGCCCCCTGCCACCCGAACTGCGGATGAGCGCAGCCAGGTGGGGGGCCCGGTGGTGTGAGGCTCCTGGTGTGGGTGAGGGCAGGCCCCTTGCCACCCGAACTGCAGATGAGCGCAGCCAGGTGGGGGGCCCGGTGGTGTGAGGCCTCTGGTGTGAGTGAGGGCAGGCCCCTTGCCACCCGAACTGCGGATGAGCGCAGCCAGGTGGGGGGCCTGGTGTTGTGAGGCTCCTGGTGTGGGTGAGGGTAGACCCCTTGCCACCCGAACTGCGGATGAGCGCAGCCAGGTGGGGGGCCCGGTAGTGTGAGGCCTCTGGTGTGAATGAGGGCAGACCCCTTGCCACCCACACTGCGGATGAGCGCAGCCAGGTGGGGGGCCCGGTAGTGTGAGGCCTCTGATGTGAGTGAGGGCAGGCCCTTTGCCACCCGAACTGCGGATGAGTGCAGCCAGGTGGGTGGCCCGGTAGTGTGAGGCCCCTGGTGTGGGTGAGGGCAGGCCCCCTGCCACCCGAACTGCGGATGAGCGCAGCCAGGTGGGGGGCCCGGTGGTGTGAGGCTCCTGGTGTGGGTGAGGGCAGGCCCCTTGCCACCCGAACTGCAGATGAGCGCAGCCAGGTGGGGGGCCCGGTGGTGTGAGGCCTCTGGTGTGAGTGAGGGCAGGCCCCTTGCCACCCGAACTGCGGATGAGCGCAGCCAGGTGGGGGGCCTGGTGTTGTGAGGCTCCTGGTGTGGGTGAGGGTAGACCCCTTGCCACCCGAACTGCGGATGAGCGCAGCCAGGTGGGGGGCCCGGTAGTGTGAGGCCTCTGGTGTGAATGAGGGCAGACCCCTTGCCACCCACACTGCGGATGAGCGCAGCCAGGTGGGGGGCCCGGTAGTGTGAGGCCTCTGGTGTGAGTGAGGGCAGGCCCCTTGCCACCCGAACTGCGGATGAGTGCAGCCAGGTGGGGGGCCCGGTAGTGTGAGGCCCCTGGTGTGGGTGAGGGCAGGCCCCTTGCCACCCGAACTGCGGATGAGCGCAGCCAGGTGGGGGGCCCGGTGGTGTGAGGCCTCTGGTGTGAGTGAGGGCAGGCCCCTTGCCACCCGAACTGCGGATGAGCGCAGTCAGGTGGGGGGCCCGGTGGTGTGAGGCCTCTGGTGTGGGTGAGGGCAGGCCCCTTGCCACCCGAACTGCGGATGAGCGCAGCCAGGTGGGGGGCCCGGTGGTGTGAGGCTCCTGGTGTGGGTGAGGGCAGGCCCCTTGCCACCCGAACTGCGGATGAGCGCAGCCAGGTGGGCGGCCCGGTGGTGTGAGGCTCCTGGTGTGGGTGGGGGCAGGCCCCTTGCCACCCGAACTGCGGATGAGCGCAGCCAGGTGGGGGGCCCAGTGGTGTGAGGCCCCTGGTGTGAGTGAGGGCAGACCCCTTGCCACCCGAACTGCAGATGAGCGCAGCCAGGTGGGGGGCCCGGTAGTGTGAGACCTCTGGTGTGAGTGAGGGCAGGACCCTTGCCCCCCGAACTGCGGATGCGCGCAGCCAGGTGGGGGGCCCGGTGGTGTGAGGCCCCTGGTGTCAGTGAGGGCAGGCCACTTGCCACCCGAACTACGGATGAGCGCAGCCAGGTGGGGGGCCCGGTGGTGTGAGGCCTCTGGTGTGGGTGAGGGCAGGACCCTTGCCCCCCGAACTGCGGATGAGCGCAGCCAGGTGGGGGGCCCGGTGGTGTGAGGCCCTTGGTGTCATTGAGGGCAGGCCCCTTGCCACCCGAACTGCGGATGAGCGCAGCCAGGTGGGGGGCCCGGTGGTGTGAGGCCTCTGGTGTGGATGAGGGCTGACCCCTTGCCACCCGCACTGCGGATGAGCGCAGCCAGGTGGGGGGCCCGGTATTGTAAGGCCCCTGGTGTGAGTGAGGGCAGACCCCTTGCCACCCGCACTGCGGATGAGCGCAGCCAGGTGGGGGGCCCGGTGATGTGAGGATCCTGGTGTGGGTGAGGGCAGACCACTTGCCACCCGAACTGCGGATGAGCGCAGCCAGGTGGGGGGCCCGGTAGTGTGAGGGCAGACCCCTTGCCACCCGAATTGCGGATGAGCGCAGCCAGGTGGGGGGCCTGATGGTGTGAGTGAGGGCAGACCCCTTGCAACCCGAACTGCGGATGAGCGCAGCCAGGTGGGGGCCCGGTAGTGTGAGGCCTCTGGTGTGAGTGAGGGCAGACCCCTTGCCACCCGAACTGCAGATGAGCGCAGCCAGGTGGGGGGCCCGGTAGTGTGAGGCCTCTGGTGTGAGTGAGGGCAGACCCCTTGCCACCCGAACTGCGGATGAGCGCAGCCAGGTGGGGGGCCCGGTAGTGTGAGGCCCCTGGTGTGAGTGATGGCAGACCCCTTGCCACCCGCACTGCAGATGAGCGCAGCCAGGTAGGGGGCCCGGTAGTGTGAGGCCTCTGGTGTGAGTGAGGGCAGACCCCTTGCCACCCGAACTGCAGATGAGCGCAGCCAGGTGGGGGGCCCGGTAGTGTGAGGCCTCTGGTGTGAGTGAGGGCAGACCCCTTGCCACCCGAACTGCGGATGAGCGCAGCCAGGTGGGGGGCCCGGTAGTGTGAGGCCCCTGGTGTGAGTGATGGCAGACCCCTTGCCACCCGAACTGCAGATGAGCGCAGCCAGGTGGGGGGCCCGGTAGTGTGAGGCCTCTGGTGTGAGTGAGGGCAGACCCCTTGCCACCCGAACTGCGGATGAGCGCAGCCAGGTGGGGGGCCCGGTAGTGTGAGGCCCCTGGTGTGAGTGAGGGCAGACCCCTTGCCACCCGCACTGCGGATGAGCGCAGCCAGGTGGGGGGCCCGGTAGTGTGAGGGCAGACCTCTTGCCACCCGAACTGCGGATGAGCGCAGCCAGGTGGGGGGCCCGGTGGTGTGAGGCCTCTGGTGTGGGTGAGGGCAGGCCCCTTGCCACCCGAACTGCGGATGAGCGCAGTCAGGTGGGGGGCCCGGTGGTGTGAGGCCTCTGGTGTGGGTGAGGGCAGGCCCCTTGCCACCCGAACTGCGTATGAGCGCAGCCAGGTGGGGGGCCCGGTGGTGTGAGGCTCCTGGTGTGGGTGAGGGCAGGCCCCTTGCCACCCAAACTGCAGATGAGCGCAGCCAGGTGGGGGGCCCGGTGGTGTGAGGCTCCTGGTGTGGGTGAGGGCAGGCCCCTTGCCACCCGAACTGCGGATGAGCACAGCCAGGTGGGGGGCCCAGTGGTGTGAGGCCCCTGGTGTGAGTGAGGGCAGACCCCTTGCCACCCGAACTGCAGATGAGCGCAGCCAGGTGGGGGGCCCGGTAGTGTGAGACCTCTGGTGTGAGTGAGGGCAGGACCCTTGCCCCCCGAACTGCGGATGCGCGCAGCCAGGTGGGGGGCCCGGTGGTGTGAGGCCCCTGGTGTCAGTGAGGGCAGGCCACTTGCCACCCGAACTACGGATGAGCGCAGCCAGGTGGGGGGCCCGGTGGTGTGAGGCCTCTGGTGTGGGTGAGGGCAGGACCCTTGCTCCCCGAACTGCGGATGAGCGCAGCCAGGTGGGGGGCCCGGTATTGTGAGGCCTCTGGTGTGGATGAGGGCTGACCCCTTGCCACCCGCACTGCGGATGAGCGCAGCCAGGTGGGGGGCCCGGTATTGTAAGGCCCCTGGTGTGAGTGAGGGCAGACCCCTTGCCACCCGCACTGCGGATGAGCGCAGCCAGGTGGGGGGCCCGGTGATGTGAGGATCCTGGTGTGGGTGAGGGCAGACCACTTGCCACCCGAACTGCGGATGAGCGCAGCCAGGTGGGGGGCCCGGTAGTGTGAGGGCAGACCCCTTGCCACCCGAATTGCGGATGAGCGCAGCCAGGTGGGGGGCCTGATGGTGTGAGTGAGGGCAGACCCCTTGCAACCCGAACTGCGGATGAGCGCAGCCAGGTGGGGGCCCGGTAGTGTGAGGCCTCTGGTGTGAGTGAGGGCAGACCCCTTGCCACCCGAACTGCAGATGAGCGCAGCCAGGTGGGGGGCCCGGTAGTGTGAGGCCTCTGGTGTGAGTGAGGGCAGACCCCTTGCCACCCGAACTGCGGATGAGCGCAGCCAGGTGGGGGGCCCGGTAGTGTGAGGCCCCTGGTGTGAGTGAGGGCAGACCCCTTGCCACCCGAACTGCAGATGAGCGCAGCCAGGTGGGGGGCCCGGTAGTGTGAGGCCTCTGGTGTGAGTGAGGGCAGACCCCTTGCCACCCGCACTGCGGATGAGCGCAGCCAGGTGGGGGGCCCGGTGATGTGAGGATCCTGGTGTGGGTGAGGGCAGACCACTTGCCACCCGAACTGCGGATGAGCGCAGCCAGGTGGGGGGCCCGGTAGTGTGAGGGCAGACCCCTTGCCACCCGAATTGCGGATGAGCGCAGCCAGGTGGGGGGCCTGATGGTGTGAGTGAGGGCAGACCCCTTGCAACCCGAACTGCGGATGAGCGCAGCCAGGTGGGGGCCCGGTAGTGTGAGGCCTCTGGTGTGAGTGAGGGCAGACCCCTTGCCACCCGAACTGCAGATGAGCTCAGCCAGGTGGGGGGCCCGGTAGTGTGAGGCCTCTGGTGTGAGTGAGGGCAGACCCCTTGCCATCCGAACTGCGGATGAGCGCAGCCAGGTGGGGGGCCCGGTGGTGTGAGGCCTCTGGTGTGGATGAGGGCTGACCCCTTGCCACCCGCACTGCGGATGAGCGCAGCCAGGTGGGGGGCCCGGTAGTGTGAGGCCCCTGGTGTGAGTGAGGGCAGACCCCTTGCCACCCGCACTGCGGATGAGCGCAGCCAGGTGGGGGGCCCGGTGATGTGAGGATCCTGGTGTGGGTGAGGGCAGACCACTTGCCACCCGAACTGCGGATGAGCGCAGCCAGGTGGGGGGCCCGGTAGTGTGAGGGCAGACCCCTTGCCACCCGAATTGCGGATTAGCGCAGCCAGGTGGGGGGCCTGGTGTTGTGAGGCTCCTGGTGTGGGTGAGGGTAGACCCCTTGCCACCCGAACTGCGGATGAGCGCAGCCAGGTGGGGGGCCCGGTAGTGTGAGGCCTCTGGTGTGAATGAGGGCAGACCCCTTGCCACCCGCACTGCGGATGAGCGCAGCCAGGTGGGGGGCCCGGTGGTGTGAGTGAGGGCAGACCCCTTGCCACCCGAACTGCGGATGAGCGCAGACAGGTGGGGGGCCCGGTAGTGTGAGGCCTCTGGTGTGAGTGAGGGCAGGCCCCTTGCCACCCGAACTGCGGATGAGCGCAGCCAGGTGGGTGGCCCGGTAGTGTGAGGCCCCTGGTGTGGGTGAGGGCAGGCCCCCTGCCACCCGAACTGCGGATGAGCGCAGCCAGGTGGGGGGCCCGGTGGTGTGAGGCTCCTGGTGTGGGTGAGGGCAGGCCCCTTGCCACCCGAACTGCGGATGAGCGCAGCCAGGTAAGGGGCCCGGTGGTGTGAGGCCTCTGGTGTGGGTGAGGGCAGGCCCCTTGCCACCCGAACTGCGGATGAGCGCAGCCAGGTGGGGGGCCCGGTGGTGTGAGGCCTCTGGTGTGAGTGAGGGCAGACCCCTTGCCACCCGAACTGCGGATGAGCGCAGTCAGGTGGGGGGCCCGGTGGTGTGAGGCCTCTGGTGTGAGTGAGGGCAGACCCCTTGCCACCCGAACTGCAGATGAGCGCAGCCAGGTGGGGGGCCCGGTAGTGTGAGGCCTCTGGTGTGAGTGAGGGCTGACCCCTTGCCACCCGAACTGCGGATGAGCGCAGCCAAATGGGGGGCCCGGTGGTGTGAGGCCTCTGGTGTGGGTGAGGGCAGGACCCTTGCCCCCCGAACTGCGGATGAGCGCAGCCAGGTGGGGGGCCCGGTGGTGTGAGGCCCCTGGTGTCAGTGAGGGCAGGCCCCTTGCCACCCGAACTGCGGATGAGCGCAGCCAGGTGGGGGGCCCGGTGGTGTGAGGCCTCTGGTGTGGGTGAGGGCAGGCCCCTTGCCACCCGAACTGCGGATGAGCGCAGCCAGGTGGGGGGCCCGGTGGTGTGAGGCCTCTGGTGTGGGTGAGGGCAGACCCCTTGCCCCCCAAACTGCGGATGAGCGTAGCCAGGTGGGTGGCCCGTTAGTGTGAGGCCCCTGGTGTGGGTGAGGGTAGACCCCTTGCCACCCGAACTGCAGATGAGCGCAGCCAGGTGGGGGGCCCGGTAATGTGAGGCCCCTGGTGTGAGTGAGGGCAGACCCCTTGCCACCCGCACTGCGGATGAGCGCAGCCAGGTGGGGGGCCCGGTAGTGTGAGGGCAGACCCCTTGCCACCCGAACTGTGGATGAGCGCAGCCAGGTGGGGGGCCCGGTAGTGTGAGGCCTCTGATGTGAGTGAGGGCAGGCCCTTTGCCACCCGAACTGCGGATGAGCGCAGCCAGGTGGGGGGCCCGGTAGTGTGAGGCCCCTGGTGTGGGTGAGGGCAGGCCCCTTGCCACCCGAACTGCGGATGAGCGCAGCCAGGTGGGGGGCCCGGTGGTGTGAGGCTCCTGGTGTGGGTGAGGGCAGGCCCCTTGCCACCCGAACTGCAGATGAGCGCAGCCAGGTGGGGGGCCCGGTGGTGTGAGGCCTCTGGTGTGAGTGAGGGCAGGCCCCTTGCCACCCGAACTGCGGATGAGCGCAGCCAGGTGGGGGGCCTGGTGTTGTGAGGCTCCTGGTGTGGGTGAGGGTAGACCCCTTGCCACCCGAACTGCGGATGAGCGCAGCCAGGTGGGGGGCCCGGTAGTGTGAGGCCTCTGGTGTGAATGAGGGCAGACCCCTTGCCACCCACACTGCGGATGAGCGCAGCCAGGTGGGGGGCCCGGTAGTGTGAGGCCTCTGGTGTGAGTGAGGGCAGGCCCCTTGCCACCCGAACTGCGGATGAGCGCAGCCAGGTGGGTGGCCCGGTAGTGTGAGGCCCCTGGTGTGGGTGAGGGCAGGCCCCCTGCCACCCGAACTGCGGATGAGCGCAGCCAGGTGGGGGGCCCGGTGGTGTGAGGCTCCTGGTGTGGGTGAGGGCAGGCCCCTTGCCACCCGAACTGCGGATGAGCGCAGCCAGGTGGGGGGCCCGGTGGTGTGAGGCCTCTGGTGTGAGTGAGGGCAGGCCCCTTGCCACCCGAACTGCGGATGAGCGCAGTCAGGTGGGGGGCCCGGTGGTGTGAGGCCTCTGGTGTGGGTGAGGGCAGGCCCCTTGCCACCCGAACTGCGTATGAGCGCAGCCAGGTGGGGGGCCCGGTGGTGTGAGGCTCCTGGTGTGAGTGAGGGCAGGCCCCTTGCCACCCGAACTGCGGATGAGCGCAGCCAGGTGGGGGGCCCGGTGGTGTGAGGCTCCTGGTGTGGGTGAGGGCAGGCCCCTTGCCACCCGAACTGCGGATGAGCGCAGCCAGGTGGGGGGCCCGGTGGTGTGAGGCCCCTGGTGTGAGTGAGGGCAGACCCCTTGCCACCCGAACTGCAGATGAGCGCAGCCAGGTGGGGGGCCCGGTAGTGTGAGACCTCTGGTGTGAGTGAGGGCAGGACCCTTGCCCCCCGAACTGCGGATGCGCGCAGCCAGGTGGGGGGCCCGGTGGTGTGAGGCCCCTGGTGTCAGTGAGGGCAGGCCACTTGCCACCCGAACTACGGATGAGCGCAGCCAGGTGGGGGGCCCGGTGGTGTGAGGCCTCTGGTGTGGGTGAGGGCAGACCCCTTGCCACCCGAACTGCGGATGAGCGCAGCCAGGTGGGGGGCCCGGTGGTGTGAGGCACTTGGTGTCATTGAGGGCAGGCCCCTTGCCACCCGAACTGCGGATGAGCGCAGCCAGGTGGGGGGCCCGGTGGTGTGAGGCCTCTGGTGTGGATGAGGGCTGACCCCTTGCCACCCGCACTGCGGATGAGCGCAGCCAGGTGGGGGGCCCGGTATTGTAAGGCCCCTGGTGTGAGTGAGGGCAGACCCCTTGCCACCCGCACTGCGGATGAGCGCAGCCAGGTGGGGGGCCCGGTGATGTGAGGATCCTGGTGTGGGTGAGGGCAGACCACTTGCCACCCGAACTGCGGATGAGCGCAGCCAGGTGGGGGGCCCGGTAGTGTGAGGGCAGACCCCTTGCCACCCGAATTGCGGATGAGCGCAGCCAGGTGGGGGGCCTGATGGTGTGAGTGAGGGCAGACCCCTTGCAACCCGAACTGCGGATGAGCGCAGCCAGGTGGGGGCCCGGTAGTGTGAGGCCTCTGGTGTGAGTGAGGGCAGACCCCTTGCCACCCGAACTGCAGATGAGCGCAGCCAGGTGGGGGGCCCGGTAGTGTGAGGCCTCTGGTGTGAGTGAGGGCAGACCCCTTGCCACCCGAACTGCGGATGAGCGCAACCAGGTGGGGGCCCGGTAGTGTGAGGCCCCTGGTGTGAGTGATGGCAGACCCCTTGCCACCCGCACTGCAGATGAGCGCAGCCAGGTAGGGGGCCCGGTAGTGTGAGGCCTCTGGTGTGAGTGAGGGCAGACCCCTTGCCACCCGAACTGCAGATGAGCGCAGCCAGGTGGGGGGCCCGGTAGTGTGAGGCCTCTGGTGTGAGTGAGGGCAGACCCCTTGCCACCCGAACTGCGGATGAGCGCAGCCAGGTGGGGGGCCCGGTAGTGTGAGGCCCCTGGTGTGAGTGATGGCAGACCCCTTGCCACCCGAACTGCAGATGAGCGCAGCCAGGTGGGGGGCCCGGTAGTGTGAGGCCTCTGGTGTGAGTGAGGACAGACCCCTTGCCACCCGAACTGCGGATGAGCGCAGCCAGGTGGGGGGCCCGGTAGTGTGAGGCCCCTGGTGTGAGTGATGGCAGACCCCTTGCCACCCGCACTGCGGATGAGCGCAGCCAGGTGGGGGGCCCGGTAGTGTGAGGGCAGACCTCTTGCCACCCGAACTGCGGATGAGCGCAGCCAGGTGGGGGGCCCGGTGGTGTGAGGCCTCTGGTGTGGGTGAGGGCAGGCCCCTTGCCACCCGAACTGCGGATGAGCGCAGTCAGGTGGGGGGCCCGGTGGTGTGAGGCCTCTGGTGTGGGTGAGGGCAGGCCCCTTGCCACCCGAACTGCGTATGAGCGCAGCCAGGTGGGGGGCCCGGTGGTGTGAGGCTCCTGGTGTGGGTGAGGGCAGGCCCCTTGCCACCCAAACTGCAGATGAGCGCAGCCAGGTGGGGGGCCCGGTGGTGTGAGGCTCCTGGTGTGGGTGAGGGCAGGCCCCTTGCCACCCGAACTGCGGATGAGCACAGCCAGGTGGGGGGCCCAGTGGTGTGAGGCCCCTGGTGTGAGTGAGGGCAGACCCCTTGCCACCCGAACTGCAGATGAGCGCAGCCAGGTGGGGGGCCCGGTAGTGTGAGACCTCTGGTGTGAGTGAGGGCAGGACCCTTGCCCCCCGAACTGCGGATGCGCGCAGCCAGGTGGGGGGCCCGGTGGTGTGAGGCCCCTGGTGTCAGTGAGGGCAGGCCCCTTGCCACCCGAACTGCGGATGAGCGCAGCCAGGTGGGGGGCCCGGTGGTGTGAGGCCTCTGGTGTGGGTGAGGGCAGGACCCTTGCTCCCCGAACTGCGGATGAGCGCAGCCAGGTGGGGGGCCCGGTATTGTGAGGCCTCTGGTGTGGATGAGGGCAGACCCCTTGCCACCCGAACTGCGGATGAGCGCAGCCAGGTGGGGGGCCCGGTAGTGTGAGGCCCCTGGTGTGAGTGAGGGCAGACCCCTTGCCACCCGCACTGCGGATGAGCGCAGCCAGGTGGGGGGCCCGGTGATGTGAGGATCCTGGTGTGGGTGAGGGCAGACCACTTGCCACCCGAACTGCGGATGAGCGCAGCCAGGTGGGGGGCCCGGTAGTGTGAGGGCAGACCCCTTGCCACCCGAATTGCGGATGAGCGCAGCCAGGTGGGGGGCCTGATGGTGTGAGTGAGGGCAGACCCCTTGCAACCCGAACTGCGGATGAGCGCAGCCAGGTGGGGGCCCGGTAGTGTGAGGCCTCTGGTGTGAGTGAGGGCAGACCCCTTGCCACCCGAACTGCAGATGAGCGCAGCCAGGTGGGGGGCCCGGTAGTGTGAGGCCTCTGGTGTGAGTGAGGGCAGACCCCTTGCCATCCGAACTGCGGATGAGCGCAGCCAGGTGGGGGGCCCGGTGATGTGAGGCCTCTGGTGTGGATGAGGGCTGACCCCTTGCCACCCGCACTGCGGATGAGCGCAGCCAGGTGGGGGGCCCGGTATTGTAAGGCCCCTGGTGTGAGTGAGGGCAGACCCCTTGCCACCCGCACTGCGGATGAGCGCAGCCAGGTGGGGGGCCCGGTGATGTGAGGATCCTGGTGTGGGTGAGGGCAGACCACTTGCCACCCGAACTGCGGATGAGCGCAGCCAGGTGGGGGGCCCGGTAGTGTGAGGGCAGACCCCTTGCCACCCGAATTGCGGATGAGCGCAGCCAGGTGGGGGGCCTGATGGTGTGAGTGAGGGCAGACCCCTTGCAACCCGAACTGCGGATGAGCGCAGCCAGGTGGGGGCCCGGTAGTGTGAGGCCTCTGGTGTGAGTGAGGGCAGACCCCTTGCCACCCGAACTGCAGATGAGCGCAGCCAGGTGGGGGGCCCGGTAGTGTGAGGCCTCTGGTGTGAGTGAGGGCAGACCCCTTGCCACCCGAACTGCGGATGAGCGCAGCCAGGTGGGGGGCCCGGTAGTGTGAGGCCCCTGGTGTGAGTGATGGCAGACCCCTTGCCACCCGCACTGCAGATGAGCGCAGCCAGGTGGGGGGCCCGGTAGTGTGAGGCCTCTGGTGTGAGTGAGGGCAGACCCCTTGCCACCCGAACTGCGGATGAGCGCAGCCAGGTGGGGGGCCCGGTAGTGTGAGGCCTCTGGTGTGAGTGAGGGCAGACCCCTTGCCACCCGAACTGCGGATGAGCGCAGCCAGGTGGGGGGCCCGGTAGTGTGAGGCCCCTGGTGTGAGTGATGGCAGACCCCTTGCCACCCGAACTGCGGATGAGCGCAGCCAGGTGGGGGGCCCGGTAGTGTGAGGCCTCTGGTGTGAGTGAGGGCAGACCCCTTGCCACCCGAACTGCGGATGAGCGCAGCCAGGTGGGGGGCCCGGTAGTGTGAGGCCCCTGGTGTGAGTGATGGCAGACCCCTTGCCACCCGAACTGCGGATGAGCGCAGCCAGGTGGGGGGCCCGGTAGTGTGAGGGCAGACCTCTTGCCACCCGAACTGCGGATGAGCGCAGCCAGGTGGGGGGCCCGGTGGTGTGAGGCCTCTGGTGTGGGTGAGGGCAGGCCCCTTGCCACCCGAACTGCGGATGAGCGCAGCCAGGTGGGGGGCCCGGTGGTGTGAGGCCTCTGGTGTGGGTGAGGGCAGGCCCCTTGCCACCCGAACTGCGTATGAGCGCAGCCAGGTGGGGGGCCCGGTGGTGTGAGGCTCCTGGTGTGGGTGAGGGCAGGCCCCTTGCCACCCGAACTGCGGATGAGCGCAGCCAGGTGGGGGGCCCGGTGGTGTGAGGCTCCTGGTGTGGGTGAGGGCAGGCCCCTTGCCACCCGAACTGCGGATGAGCGCAGCCAGGTGGGGGGCCCAGTGGTGTGAGGCCCCTGGTGTGAGTGAGGGCAGACCCCTTGCCACCCGAACTGCAGATGAGCGCAGCCAGGTGGGGGGCCCGGTAGTGTGAGGCCTCTGGTGTGAGTGAGGGCAGACCCCTTGCCCCCCGAACTGCGGATGCGCGCAGCCAGGTGGGGGGCCCGGTGGTGTGAGGCCCCTGGTGTCAGTGAGGGCAGGCCACTTGCCACCCGAACTGCGGATGAGCGCAGCCAGGTGGGGGGCCCGGTGGTGTGAGGCCTCTGGTGTGGGTGAGGGCAGGACCCTTGCCCCCCGAACTGCGGATGAGCGCAGCCAGGTGGGGGGCCCGGTAGTGTGAGGCCTCTGGTGTGGGTGAGGGCTGACCCCTTGCCACCCGCACTGCGGATGAGCGCAGCCAGGTGGGGGGCCCGGTATTGTAAGGCCCCTGGTGTGAGTGAGGGCAGACCCCTTGCCACCCGCACTGCGGATGAGCGCAGCCAGGTGGGGGGCCCGGTGGTGTGAGGCCTCTGGTGTGGGTGAGGGCAGGACCCTTGCCCCCCGAACTGCGGATGAGCGCAGCCAGGTGGGGGGCCCGGTATTGTGAGGCCTCTGGTGTGGGTGAGGGCAGACCACTTGCCACCCGAACTGCGGATGAGCGCAGCCAGGTGGGGGGCCCGGTAGTGTGAGGGCAGACCCCTTGCCACCCGAATTGCGGATGAGCGCAGCCAGGTGGGGGGCCCGATGGTGTGAGTGAGGGCAGACCCCTTGCAACCCGAACTGCGGATGAGCGCAGCCAGGTGGGGGCCCGGTAGTGTGAGGCCTCTGGTGTGAGTGAGGGCAGACCCCTTGCCACCCGAACTGCGGATGAGCGCAGCCAGGTGGGGGGCCCGGTAGTGTGAGGCCTCTGGTGTGAGTGAGGGCAGACCCCTTGCCATCCGAACTGCGGATGAGCGCAGCCAGGTGGGGGGCCCGGTAGTGTGAGGCCCCTGGTGTGAGTGAGGGCAGACCCCTTGCCACCCGCACTGCAGATGAGCGCAGCCAGGTGGGGGGCCCGGTAGTGTGAGGCCTCTGGTGTGAGTGAGGGCAGACCCCTTGCCACCCGAACTGCGGATGAGCGCAGCCAGGTGGGGGGCCCGGTAGTGTGAGGCCTCTGGTGTGAGTGAGGGCAGACCCCTTGCCACCCGAACTGCGGATGAGCGCAGCCAGGTGGGGGGCCCGGTAGTGTGAGGCCCCTGGTGTGAGTGATGGCAGACCCCTTGCCACCCGAACTGCAGATGAGCGCAGCCAGGTGGGGGGCCCGGTAGTGTGAGGCCTCTGGTGTGAGTGAGGGCAGACCCCTTGCCACCCGAACTGCGGATGAGCGCAGCCAGGTGGGGGGCCCGGTAGTGTGAGGCCCCTGGTGTGAGTGATGGCAGACCCCTTGCCACCCGCACTGCGGATGAGCGCAGCCAGGTGGGGGGCCCGGTAGTGTGAGGGCAGACCTCTTGCCACCCGAACTGCGGATGAGCGCAGCCAGGTGGGGGGCCCGGTGGTGTGAGGCCTCTGGTGTGAGTGAGGGCAGGCCCCTTGCCACCCGAACTGCGGATGAGCGCAGTCAGGTGTGGGGCCCGGTGGTGTGAGGCCTCTGGTGTGGGTGAGGGCAGGCCCCTTGCCACCCGAACTGCGGATGAGCGCAGCCAGGTGGGGGGCCCGGTGGTGTGAGGCTCCTGGTGTGGGTGAGGGCAGGCCCCTTGCCCCCCAAACTGCGGATGAGCGCAGCCAGGTGGGGGGCCCGGTGGTGTGAGGCTCCTGGTGTGGGTGAGGGCAGGCCCCTTGCCACCCAAACTGCGGATGAGCGCAGCCAGGTGGGGGGCCCGGTGGTGTGAGGCTCCTGGTGTGAGTGAGGGCAGACCCCTTGCCACCCGAACTGCGGATGAGCACAGCCAGGTGGGGGGCCCGGTAGTGTGAGGCCTCTGGTGTGAGTGAGGGCAGACCCCTTGCCACCCGAACTGCAGATGAGCGCAGCCAGGTGGGGGGCCCGGTAGTGTGAGGCCTCTGGTGTGAGTGAGGGCAGACCCCTTGCCACCCGAACTGCGGATGAGCGCAGCCAGGTGGGGGGCCCGGTAGTGTGAGGCCTCTGGTGTGGGTGAGGGCAGACCCCTTGCCCCCCGAACTGCGGATGAGCGCAGCCAGGTGGGGGGCCTGGTGGTGTGAGGCCCCTGGTGTCAGTGAGGGCAGACCCCTTGCCACCCGAACTACGGATGAGCGCAGCCAGGTGGGGGGCCCGGTGGTGTGAGGCCTCTGGTGTGGGTGAGGGCAGACCCCTTGCCCCCCGAACTGCGGATGAGCGCAGCCAGGTGGGGGGCCCGGTGGTGTGAGGCCTCTGGTGTGAGTGAGGGCTGACCCCTTGCCACCCGCACTGCGGATGAGCGCAGCCAGGTGGGGGGCCCGGTAGTGTGAGGCCCCTGGTGTGAGTGAGGGCAGACCCCTTGCCACCCGAACTGCGGATGAGCGCAGCCAGGTGGGGGGCCCGGTGGTGTGAGGCCCCTGGTGTGGGTGAGGGCAGACCACTTGCCACCCGAACTGCGGATGAGCGCAGCCAGGTGGGGGGCCCGGTAGTGTGAGGGCAGACCCCTTGCCACCCGAATTGCGGATGAGCGCAGCCAGGTGGGGGGCCTGATGGTGTGAGTGAGGGCAGTCCCTTGCAACCCGAACTGCGGATGAGCGCAGCCAGGTGGGGGCCCGGTAGTGTGAGGCCTCTGGTGTGAGTGAGGGCAGACCCCTTGCCACCCGAACTGCGGATGAGCGCAGCCAGGTGGGGGGGGCCCGGTAGTGTGAGGCCCCTGGTGTGAGTGATGGCAGACCCCTTGCCACCCGAACTGCAGATGAGCGCAGCCAGGTGGGGGGCCCGGTAGTGTGAGGCCTCTGGTGTGAGTGAGGGCAGACCCCTTGCCACCCGAACTGCGGATGAGCGCAGCCAGGTGGGGGGCCCGGTAGTGTGAGGCCCCTGGTGTGAGTGATGGCAGACCCCTTGCCACCCGAACTGCGGATGAGCGCAGCCAGGTGGGGGGCCCGGTAGTGTGAGGCCTCTGGTGTGAGTGAGGGCAGACCCCTTGCCACCCGAACTGCGGATGAGCGCAGCCAGGTGGGGGGCCCGGTAGTGTGAGGCCTCTGGTGTGAGTGAGGGCAGACCCCTTGCCACCCGAACTGCGGATGAGCGCAGCCAGGTGGGGGGCCCGGTGGTGTGAGGCCTCTGGTGTGAGTGAGGGCAGACCCCTTGCCACCCGAACTGCGGATGAGCGCAGCCAGGTGGGGGGCCCGGTAGTGTGAGGCCCCTGGTGTGGGTGAGGGCAGACCCCTTGCCACCCGAACTGCGGATGAGCGCAGCCAGGTGGGGGGCCCGGTGGTGAGAGGCCGCTGGTGTGGGTGAGGGCAGGCCCCTTGCCACCCGAACTGCGGATGAGCGCAGCCAGGTGGGGGGCCCGGTGGTGTGAGGCCTCTGGTGTGAGTGAGGGCAGACCCCTTGCCACCCGAACTGCGGATGAGCGCAGCCAGGTGGGGGGCCCGGTAGTGTGAGGCCTCTGGTGTGAGTGAGGGCAGGCCCCTTGCCACCCGAACTGCGGATGAGCGCAGCCAGGTGGGGGGCCCGGTGGTGTGAGGCCTCTGGTGTGGGTGAGGGCAGGCCCCTTGCCACCCGAACTGCGGATGAGCGCAGCCAGGTGGGGGGCCCGGTGGTGTGAGGCCTCTGGTGTGAGTGAGGGCAGACCCCTTGCCCCCCGAACTGCGGATGAGCGCAGCCAGGTGGGGGGCCCGGTGGTGTGAGGCCTCTGGTGTGAGTGAGGGCAGGCCCCTTGCCACCCGAACTGCGGATGAGCGCAGCCAGGTGGGGGGCCCGGTGGTGTGAGGCCTCTGGTGTGAGTGAGGGCAGGACCCTTGCCACCCGAACTGCGGATGAGCGCAGCCAGGTGGGGGGCCCGGTAGTGTGAGGCCTCTGGTGTGAGTGAGGGCAGACCCCTTGCCACCCGCACTGCGGATGAGCGCAGCCAGGTGGGGGGCCCGGTAGTGTGAGGCCTCTGGTGTGAGTGAGGGCAGACCCCTTGCCACCCGAACTGCGGATGAGCGCAGCCAGGTGGGGGGCCCGGTAGTGTGAGGCCCCTGGTGTGAGTGAGGGCAGACCCCTTGCCACCCGAACTGCGGATGAGCGCAGCCAGGTGGGGGGCCCGGTAGTGTGAGGCCCCTGGTGTGAGTGAGGGCAGACCCCTTGCCACCCGAACTGCGGATGAGCGCAGCCAGGTGGGGGGCCCGGTAGTGTGAGGCCTCTGGTGTGAGTGAGGGCAGACCCCTTGCCACCCGAACTGCGGATGAGCGCAGCCAGGTGGGGGGCCCGGTGGTGTGAGGCCTCTGGTGTGAGTGAGGGCAGACCCCTTGCCACCCGAACTGCGGATGAGCGCAGCCAGGTGGGGGGCCCGGTAGTGTGAGGCCTCTGGTGTGAGTGAGGGCAGACCCCTTGCCACCCGAACTGCGGATGAGCGCAGCCAGGTGGGGGGCCCGGTAGTGTGAGGCCTCTGGTGTGAGTGAGGGCAGACCCCTTGCCACCCGAACTGCGGATGAGCGCAGCCAGGTGGGGGGCCCGGTAGTGTGAGGCCTCTGGTGTGAGTGAGGGCAGACCCCTTGCCACCCGAACTGCGGATGAGCGCAGCCAGGTGGGGGGCCCGGTAGTGTGAGGCCTCTGGTGTGAGTGAGGGCAGACCCCTTGCCACCCGAACTGCGGATGAGCGCAGCCAGGTGGGGGGCCCGGTAGTGTGAGGCCTCTGGTGTGAGTGAGGGCAGACCCCTTGCCACCCGAACTGCGGATGAGCGCAGCCAGGTGGGGGGCCCGGTAGTGTGAGGCCTCTGGTGTGAGTGAGGGCAGACCCCTTGCCACCCGAACTGCGGATGAGCGCAGCCAGGTGGGGGGCCCGGTAGTGTGAGGCCTCTGGTGTGAGTGAGGGCAGACCCCTTGCCACCCGAACTGCGGATGAGCGCAGCCAGGTGGGGGGCCCGGTAGTGTGAGGCCTCTGGTGTGAGTGAGGGCAGACCCCTTGCCACCCGAACTGCGGATGAGCGCAGCCAGGTGGGGGGCCCGGTGGTGTGAGGCCTCTGGTGTGAGTGAGGGCAGACCCCTTGCCACCCGAACTGCGGATGAGCGCAGCCAGGTGGGGGGCCCGGTGGTGTGAGGCCTCTGGTGTGAGTGAGGGCAGACCCCTTGCCACCCGAACTGCGGATGAGCGCAGCCAGGTGGGGGGCCCGGTGGTGTGCGGCCTCTGGTGTGAGTGAGGGCAGACCCCTTGCCACCCGAACTGCGGATGAGCGCAGCCAGGTGGGGGGCCCGGTGGTGTGAGGCCTCTGGTGTGAGTGAGGGCAGACCCCTTGCCACCCGAACTGCGGATGAGCGCAGCCAGGTGGGGGGCCCGGTAGTGTGAGGCCTCTGGTGTGAGTGAGGGCAGACCCCTTGCCACCCGAACTGCGGATGAGCGCAGCCAGGTGGGGGGCCCGGTAGTGTGAGGCCTCTGGTGTGAGTGAGGGCAGGCCCCTTGCCACCCGAACTGCGGATGAGCGCAGCCAGGTGGGGGGCCCGGTGGTGTGAGGCCTCTGGTGTGAGTGAGGGCAGACCCCTTGCCACCCGAACTGCGGATGAGCGCAGCCAGGTGGGGGGCCCGGTAGTGTGAGGCCTCTGGTGTGAGTGAGGGCAGACCCCTTGCCACCCGAACTGCGGATGAGCGCAGCCAGGTGGGGGGCCCGGTAGTGTGAGGCCTCTGGTGTGAGTGAGGGCAGACCCCTTGCCACCCGAACTGCGGATGAGCGCAGCCAGGTGGGGGGCCCGGTGGTGTGAGGCCCCTGGTGTGAGTGAGGGCAGACCCCTTGCCACCCGAACTGCGGATGAGCGCAGCCAGGTGGGGGGCCCGGTAGTGTGAGGCCTCTGGTGTGAGTGAGGGCAGACCCCTTGCCATCCGAACTGCGGATGAGCGCAGCCAGGTGGGGGGCCCGGTGGTGTGAGGCCTCTGGTGTGAGTGAGGGCAGACCCCTTGCCACCCGAACTGCAGATGAGCGCAGCCAGGTGGGGGGCCCGGTAGTGTGAGGCTCCTGGTGTGGGTGAGGGCAGACCGCTTGCCACCCGAACTGCGGATGAGCGCAGCCAGGTGGGGGGCCCGGTAGTGTGAGGCCCCTGGTGTGGGTGAGGGCAGACCCCTTGCCACCCGCACTGCGGATGAGCGCAGCCAGGTGGGGGGCCCGGTAGTGTGAGGGCAGACCCCTTGCCACCCGAACTGCGGATGAGCGCAGCCAGGTGGGGGGCCCGGTGGTGTGAGGCCTCTGGTGTGAGTGAGGGCAGACCCCTTGCCACCCGAACTGCGGATGAGCGCAGCCAGGTGGGGGGCCCGGTGGTGTGAGGCCTCTGGTGTGAGTGAGGGCAGACCCCTTGCCACCCGAACTGCGGATGAGCGCAGCCAGGTGGGGGGCCCGGTAGTGTGAGGCCTCTGGTGTGAGTGAGGGCAGACCCCTTGCCACCCGAACTGCGGATGAGCGCAGCCAGGTGGGGGGCCCGGTGGTGTGAGGCCTCTGGTGTGAGTGAGGGCAGACCCCTTGCCACCCGAACTGCGGATGAGCGCAGCCAGGTGGGGGGCCCGGTAGTGTGAGGCCCCTGGTGTGAGTGAGGGCAGACCCCTTGCCACCCGAACTGCGGATGAGCGCAGCCAGGTGGGGGGCCCGGTAGTGTGAGGCCTCTGGTGTGAGTGAGGGCAGACCCCTTGCCACCCGAACTGCGGATGAGCGCAGCCAGGTGGGGGGCCCGGTAGTGTGAGGCCTCTGGTGTGAGTGAGGGCAGACCCCTTGCCACCCGCACTGCGGATGAGCGCAGCCAGGTGGGGGGCCCGGTAGGGTGAGGCCTCTGGTGTGAGTGAGGGCAGACCCCTTGCCACCCGAACTGCGGATGAGCGCAGCCAGGTGGGGGGCCCGGTAGTGTGAGGCCTCTGGTGTGAGTGAGGCGCCT
>CM053033.1:31146804-31167295 GCA_028564925.1 Lithobates sylvaticus | reverse complement strand
TTTCCCTTTTTTGTGGGGTTGTTGGTTTTGCGTACACACGGTCGGACAAAGTTGTCGGAAAATCCGATCATTCTGAACGTGGTGACGTTTGTTGCCTACGACGGGACTACGTAGAGGCTAGTAGCCAATAGCTTTGGTCTTGTAATGTGATGTGAGCATGCGTAGCACTTTGTCCGGTCGGACAACCGTACACACGATCGGATTTGGTGTGATCGGACCGTGTTGTCGGCAAATCTTTCCAGCAGGAGATAAGACTTTGTCCGGCGGACAATCCGACGTACACTGTCCGATGGTGCATACACACGGTCTGATTTTTCAACAACATTGTCCGATCGGACAGAATCCATGAAAAAGTCCGACCGTGTGTATGGGGCTTTAGAATTGAATTGGTGGTCCCTAAATTCTTGCTGTATAGGTTTCTCACAATTACAAGATTTGCGTGGGTGGCATACTTCATGTTTGGAGGACCCTACTAGAAATCTGATGTAACTTCTTAAAGTGGTTGTAAACCCTTGTGTTTTTTTTTTTAAATAACAAACGAAGGGACAATCCCGCGGGATTATCCCCTGGACTGAAGTCCAGCGGATAATCCCCTCGTGTGTGGGCGCCGGCGGACTTTTTGGCGCCAAAGTCCGGCGGACCAAAGTTTTAAGTTTTTATCTGTTTTAAAATTATCCGCTGGGGACTTGGCAGTCCAGCGGACAATCCCGCCGTTAGTGGGCAAGTCCGCGGGACTTTTGAAATGAACGGACTTGCCGCTCATCGGCAAGTCCGTTCATTTAGCACGTGACTTCAGGTTACGTAGCTAGCGTAGGCAGTTACTGCCGCCGCGCTAGCTCCGTGACCTGGCATGGATTTAAAGGGACTCCCCACGCCGAAAAAACGGCGTGGGGGTTCCCCCCAAATCCATGTCAGACCCTCATCCGAGCACGCAGCCTGGCAGGCCAGGAAAGGGGTGGGGACGAACGAGCGCCCCCCCCCCTCCTGAGCCGTACCAGGCCGCGTGCCCTCAACATGGGGGGTGCCCTGGGGAAAGGGGGGCCGTGCGGCCCCCCCCCCACCCCAAAGCACCTTGTCCCCATGTTGATGAGGACAAGGGCCTCTTCCCGACAACCCTGGCCGTTGGTTGTCGGGGTCTGCGGGCGGGGGCTTATCGGAATCTGGGAGCCCCTTTAATAAGGGGGCCCCCAGATCCCGGCCCCCCACCCTATGTGAATGAGTATGGGGTACGATGTACCCCTACCCATTCACCTAAGGTGTAAAATGTAAAGTACAAAAACACACACACACTTTTGAAAAAATATTTTATTGCACTGCTCCGGGGGTCTTCTTCCGTCTTGGGGGTCTTCTCGCCGGACTCCTCCGCTCTCTTCTGCTCTTTTACCTAGCTCTTTCACGAGCGGGGGGAGTCCGGCTACCTTCTTCGTCGTCGCCGCCGTCGTCTGGGGGTCTCGATCCGCCTTCGGGGGTCTTCCGGGGGTCTCTTCTGTTCTTGCGGCGGTCGTCGTCTTCCGCGCCGCCGGCGCCTTCTTCTTCTTCTTGTCTTCCTTCCTTTTTCTTTTGTTCTTCTTCTTCGATGTTGACCCGACGCTCTCTCTGCCCGGAATGCCTGTGCCGCTCTGCGCTGGGACTTATATAGGGGCATGGGGGACAGGGTCACATGCACATGTCACATGGTGACCCCGCCCCCTTGTGTTGTCACAGTCCCGGAGGATGCTGGGACTGTGACATCGCAAGGGGGCGGGGTCACCATGTGACATGAACATGTGACCCTGTCCCCCATGTCCCTATATAAGTCCCAGCGCAGAGCGGCACAGGCATTCCGGGCAGAGAGAGCGACGGGTCAACATCGGAAGAAGAAGAACAAGAAGAAGACAAAGAAGAAGAAGAAGGCGGCGCCGGCGGCGCGGAAGACGACGACCGCCGCAAGAACAGAAGAGACCCCCGGAAGACCCCCGAAGGCGGATCGAGACCCCCAGACGACGGCGGCGACGACGAAGAAGGTAGCCGGACTCCCCCGCTCGTGTAAGAGCTAGGTAAAAGAGCAGAAGAGAGCGGAGGAGTCCGGCGAGAAGACCCCCAAGACGGAAGAAGACCCCCGGAGCAGTGCAATAAAATATTTTTTCAAAAGTGTGTGTGTTTTTGTACTTTACATTTTACACCTTAGGTGAATGGGTAGGGGTACATCGTACCCCATACTCATTCACATAGGGTGGGGGGCCGGTATCTGGGGGCCCCCTTATTAAAGGGGGCTCCCAGATTCCGATAAGCCCCCGCCCGCAGACCCCGACAACCAACGGCCAGGGTTGTCGGGAAGAGGCCCTTGTCCTCATCAACATGGGGACAAGGTGCTTTGGGGTGGGGGGGGCCGCACGGCCCCCCTTTCCCCAGGGCACCCCCCATGTTGAGGGCACGCGGCCTGGTACGGCTCAGGAGGGGGGGGGGCGCTCGTTCGTCCCCACCCCTTTCCTGGCCTGCCAGGCTGCGTGCTCGGATGAGGGTCTGACTGGATTTGGGGGGAACCCCCACGCCGTTTTTTTCGGCGTGGGGATTCCCTTTAAATCCATGCCAGCTTGCGGAGCTAGCGCGGCGGCATTTACTGCCTACGCTAGCTACGTAACCTGAAGTTACGTTCGAAATGAACGGACTGCTCCGTGTGTGGGCAAGTCCGTTCATTTTCAAAAGTCCCGCGGACTTTTGGCCGGCGGATTATCCGCTGGAGAAGTCCGTGCGTGTGTGGGCAAGTCCACACGCTCGGAAAGTCCAGCGGACCTAGCTGGAAAGTCCCGCGGGATTGTCCGCTGGACTAGGTCCGCCGGCAAAAGTCCGCACACGTGTGTACGCGGGTGATAAACAAGTTGAATCATATTAGCTTACGGTTTAATAGCTAGATGGAATCTTACTAGCACTGTGTAACCTTGTTACAAATACATTTAGAAAAGACAACCCGCTTCAATATTTAGCAATGCAGGTATAGAAAAGGGCAGTAATCTATATGCCCTTAACACAGGTGCTGAGAGGGAGTGAGAGAAGATTTGTCAAGCTTCTCGAGTCACGCTTTGGGCCCGCAAACCCCTTTGAGAGGGCAAACTCGTACGAAAATAAAAAGGATTACACCAAGTACAGTAAAGCCACAGTTCTTTAACCACTAGCTGACCGCCCACTGTCAAATGACGGCGGGACGGTTCAGCTACTGTGGCGGGACGCCGTCATATGACGTCGTCTACAATTTGGCCACTGGGGGGCGCGCGCGCGGGCGGGAGCGGGGCGCGCGCCGCCCGCCGCGTAGCTGGGGCCTCGGTGCGCGTGCCCGGCGGTCGCGATGACCGCCAGGCACCCGCGATTGCCCGGTAATCGAGCAGGACGTGGATCGGTGTGTGTAAAACACACAGATCCACGTCCTGTCAGAGGAGAGGAGACCGATGGTGTGTCCCTTGTACATAGGGACACCGATCGGTCTCCTCCCCCAGTCAGTCCCCTCCCCCCACAGTAAGAATCACCAAGATAGGGTACACATTAACCCCTGCAGCGCCCCCCCTAGCGTTAACCCCTTCCCTGACAGTCACATTTATACAGTAATCAATGCATTTTTATCGCACGGATCGCTGTATAAATGTGAATGGTCCCAAAAATGAGTCAAAAGTGTCCGAAGTGTCCGCCGCAATGTCGCAGTCACGATAAAAATCGCAAATCGCCGCCATTACTAGTAAAAAAAAAAATAATAATAAAAATGCTATAAATCTATCCCCTATTTTGTAGACGCTATAACTTTTGCGCAAACCAATCAATATACGCTTATTGCGATTTTTTTACCAAAATTATGTAGAAGAATACGTATTGGCATAAACTGAGGAAAAAATTTGTTTAAAAAAAAAAAAAAAATTGGATATTTATTATAATAAATAGTAAAAAATATTTTGTTTTTTCAAACTTGTCCCTCTTCTTTTTGTTTATAGCGCAAGAAAAAAAACCGCAGAGGTGATCAAATACCACCAAAATAAAAGCTCTATCTGTGGGGAAAAAATGATAAAAATTTTATTTGGGTACAGCGTTGCATGACCGCGCATTTGTCATTCAAAATGCGACAGCGCTGAAAGCTGAAAAATGGCTTGGTCAGTAAGGAGGTGTTCGTGGCTGGTAGGCAAGTAGTTAATGTTGCAGATCCTGAAGTGAAGAATACTAGTGTTATTCTGCTAGCAAAACGGTTGGGCCCTTGTTTTAAGCTTGTTTGTTTAAACAAGCTTGCATGAAGCAGTAAATCTCTAGAATGTTCCATTAGGTAGAGATCTCAAAAGGGCCAAAACTACTAGAGATGGCAGCTCCAAACAAGCATCTCATGACATAAAAAGGGAAATTGGTGTCTGCATGCAGTGTCAGTATGGTGTCACGAAGGATGTTGGGCTTACAACCACTCATAGTCCTTGTGCAATGAACAATAGTCCCAGGTGCTGGTTAGGGGCACTTGATCTCTTGCTGATGGCCGAGATCGAGTTAATGGTAGCAAAATTTATTTAGGTGAACAGGCAGCGGCCGACCCAATACCAGATGGTATCACTTGATCCACCAAAGGCGTGGAGTCGTCTCTGCCTGAGTGGTACTGGGCTGCCGAGTAGGGTGCCCTGGATAAATAGTGGGACCACGTGGCTGTTCTGTCCTTCATTTTGGCTCCCCTCAGGCTCTCACTCCTACGTCTCCAGCAACACTCTCCTGGCAGTCTCTGAAAAGCTCAGTTTCTCCCCCTCTGATGCTCCCAGAGTCTCTCTCTGTCTCCTCAGTGTCAGCAGTTTTCCTCACACCTGTCACTCACACACTCTCTCCTAGACCGCTCTCATTATTCTGCTCAACAGACTCTTTTACGAGCTTCAGGATATCCTCCTCCTCTGTTGGGACACACAGTCCCTGGTGGCAGCATGTGTCTCTCTCCTCACTCTGGGACTCAGTTCCTTCCCTCACACACTCTCTCCTCTCGCTCACTGTTAAGTGTAACTGTGTCCCAGCAAAGGACTTTTACGCTTGGCATCTCACCTCTTTTAAGCAATCTTCTCTTGTCTCTGCCAGCACTCTTCTCTCCTTTAACCTCAGTATCCCCTCTCTTCTCTCCCCTCAGGCACTTCTTGAAACCCCTTTTTCCACCCAGTGTTATCTCTGTTTTCTGAAGGACCAGGTCAGCATCTCGGTCTCCATCTTGTGGCCAAAAGGAGAAATTGCATTACAACAATGCTGCTGTTACCACTAAATATCTTTAGTAACAGTGAAACCTAGGGGGCGTGGGGGGGGAGGGGTGGGGTGGGCGGATGTAGGAGAGGACAGACGTGTTGTGAGGAGGCTCCGCACATCGACATTTAATCCGTTATTAATCCTCAGCTGTGAATCAGTGTAATTGGGAGAAAAACACACACAAGTGACTCACCAGCACCTTCTGTTGCAATCCGGACTAGCATTGTGGTGATCTGCACTGTTGACACGTCCGGGATTAGAAGGTCCTCTCATACCTGCAGGCGGCCGCCATCTTCTTTGCTGTACCCTGCTGACGGAGCCTTTTTCTGGAACATCCAAGAGGTAAGGGGCATACCTCATCCCGCCAATCTGCCTACTGATACCCCTGGAGTGGCCCACTGATCGTGGGGCCGTGAGGTTGTCTGGCGCGGCACGCGCTCTGTAGTGCGGTCTAGTACAGCCTGCCGCCGAGGCGGACTTTCTGAGCGGCGACCGGCGGCCTCAAATTGGAAGAGAGGAAGCTGCAGAACGGTAGGGCCCCCCTCCACACTACGCTCCTGGCCCACCTGTGCATTCATCTGCTGCGCCTGCCGATCCACAGGGCCGCTGTTGTTACTGGCGCGGGCGCGGCCTAGTACAGACCTGCCGCCGAGAGGACTTTCGTGAGCGGCCGGCCGGCAGGAGGGACATCGCGACGGCCTCAATCTGGAAGAGAGGAAGCTGCGGCGGTAAGGGCCCCTCTCCACATCCTCGGCCCACCTGTCTCACCATCTGCTGCGGCTGCTGATCCACAGGGCCGCTGTTGTTGCTAGCGCGGCGCGGCCTAGTCCGGCCTAGTGCAGCCTGCCGTCCGCCCACTTTCCTAAACGGCGGGCCGGCGCAGGGAGCTCCGCGGTGGCCTCACCGAGCTTGCTCCTCGGCTGGACTTCTTCGTATCACCAGTCAACCTTCCTACACCTCCATAATATAACTGCTGGATCTTTCACAGGTGGGCTGTCTGTCTCACAACTGCAGACCTCTGAGGCTCAGCATTCCTATACCCTCTCCTTCATCCTTCCGGCTCCTGGGGCCACGTACATAGTGCCATCAAGTCGAGAGCATCGCTGGAAAACATTATCTGAGGTGCAGAACAGCGGACGCCTGCCGCCTATCCTCTCTTCATGGGCCCTAAGAAAACCGGCCCAAGAGCCTCATCTACGCGGGTGCCCGGTTCTGGACCCGCCTGCACACTCGGATCCCTCTTCATAGGGAGACTGCAGTCGTGCTTACCGAATTAGCCATGGAGCCTGAAGCTTCTCCGGTGTGGCTCTGTCCACCCCACCCTCCCAAGACAGCCACATGATCCTGGGCTGCCATTTGCACAGAGCAAAACTTCTATTGCTGGTGAGAGTAGACCGCCTCGCCCTGAAGATGCAATTCTCATTAGAAACGACTGTGGATAGATCAGGAAAAAACAGGGCTGACTGAATCAGAATCTAGAATTTCTGCACTGAAGATTCTTACAGCTAACCACACTAACACCATAGCGGATTGCAACGTACGGTACCTTCCATACTTGTCGCTAAGTCTGATGACGCCTGAACAGAGCGAAGACGCACTCAATGTATGTGTCCTTGCCTCCCGGAGGGGGAAGAAGGTGACCGACCATGCGGAATTTGCGGAAGACTTCTTTAAACACTTGCTGGCTCATCAGATATATCCCAAACTTATGTGGTTGAGCGGGCTCATCGTGTGCCAACGGGCCCGCACTATCCCTGGTGCAAATCCCAGTACCCTTCTTGTCACGCTTTTTGACATTTCAGGGATTAGGGATAGGTCCTCTTGCAGCTCGCAAGCATCCTCGCTTTCTATACGGCAACTCTTCAATCCTTCTGTTTTCCGGATTTCTCGGGCTGACTTACCGCGCAGAGGAAGTCTTTTAATGATGTCGGAAGCGCCTACGAGAAAAAGATATAAAGTACAGTATGTTGTATCCTAGCCGTTCCCGGGTCCCTCATAACGGCTGGTCAGGTTTTTTGATTCTCCGGCTGCCGCTGACGAATGGCTTAACAATCTACGGTAAATACAAGTTGCTGTTACTCCCCTGCACGTTGCTCCTTTAAAAAAGTTGTCTCGAATGTTCTCTTTCCTTCCTAGATCATGATCGGGGGACGGTTTGGCCAACGTTAGTTTTTTGTTGCAGAATCCTTGGACGCATCATCAAGGTTGTTACCCAATTGTGTTCTAGGCTCTCATGAAGGTTTTTCTCAGCTAGTTTGGGTGGGAGTCGCGTTTTACCTTTACATCTCACACTGACAAGGCTGGTGAGTCTGGACTATCCTGGATTGAGATTTTGTTTTTCCTCAACGAAACAGGTATCACTTCAGACCCTTCTAGTTCTAGACTGAATGTCCAATATTCTACATTACTCTATCTCGGAGCTACCCGATTAGAACGTAACTCACTGAAAAAAAAAGTATTAACTTTTCCCACCTCATCCGGGTCCTCAATTCCCCCACGAATTGAAGGAGACGTAAGCGGCACGGGAAGTCGCTCCACTTTGGAAAACTTTTTGTTCTCAAGAAGTCTGAAGATTTAGGAGTCTGAGTTTAGTTGTCGGGAATTAACTGACCATAGTTATCTGTTTTTCTGTTCTATTTTTCTCTTTTCAGGGTTACTCATGGTCAGTAGGGAGTTATGGTTATTTTTTTTTCTTTTTTCTCCGTACGCTTGTATCACTGAAACTGATGACTTATACTGTGTATGTTCAATAAGAGCCTCACTATGAGCCTACTGCAAAATATGCTATGTTGTTGCAGCTCCCACCTTGGTCTCATAGTGGCTGACCCTCCACCAAGAAGGTAGTGATATGCCTTTACCATAATTTTCTTAATGTACCAATGGAGCTAAAACGGGTATCATGGAACGTACGAGTCGGTCTTATACGATAAGGTAAAAAGGGCATTGATGTTTAGTATCTGAATAACCACAGGCCCCCATATCTTGTTCTGCAGGAGACTCATCTCCTGGGGAATAAGATCCTGGCGTACGCAGGCCTGGGTACGGCAATCCTTCGCATGCCTAACATATTTTAGTTATGCTAGGGGAGTGGCCATATTACTGAACAAATCTCTTTCATATAAGGTTATACACGTATCACCTTGATCGGGAGGGCGTTTCCATAATTCTGACTTCTGGAGATCAATGCGGGGTCTATGCTTTATTGAACATATATGTCCCTCTCCTTTCAATCACAGGTCACTCTACAAGTTGTATGAGCTCTTAGCTCATTACAATATTCCAGATTATACATAGCTGGAGACTTTAACTCTTATTCTAGATCTGTCCCTAGACTCCCTCCAATCCAAGATAGGGTGTGTACTCAGCAAGATTGTTACATTGGGCCACAAGCATTTAAACTATACTGAGATCTGGAGATGGAAGCATCAAACCGTAGAAGCCGTATTCCTTTCACTCCTCCACTCATAGAATCGGGCTCTAGGTATAGACCTGGTCTTTGGCAACACTTGTGCCCTGGCAGTGGTGATGAGGGGTTCGTATCGTTTTACTAGCCTGCGGCCTCTCTGATCATGCACCTTGGAGGTCACCTTGGAGTTGTCGAACACCAGGAGACGAGACTGCTGGCATCTGGCCTAAGTGGTTGCAAGACTCGACGGTGGGGAGGAGGTCTCTCCTAAATTACAACAATATTGGGGAGTTCAATGAGTGGACTCAAACATCAGTGAGTAGTCTGGGACGCCTTTCAAGGCTAAATATTGAGTGATTGAGAATATTATCTAGCTATTATTAAAGCGGCTCGCTTGCAATGTGCTGGTCAGGGTCACTCAAACCCTCGAGGTGGAAGAGCTACTGGGGCGGCCAGATAGCTGGCTAGTAGAAGGTCTTTGTCTGTCTCGCCGCACATAGACCTTGGTGCACTGTCAGCCGGTTGGCTTGAGGCATGGAAGAGTTTGCTCTTGACTCGTGACTCATCCTTGGCTCGGCCACTCTCATTGAGATGTGTAAACACATTGGCGGGAAGGTCTTTGAGTGTATGGAGACCAAAATATGCTAACTCTCACATAGTCTATATCTCCTCGGGACGTGGGGGGGGGGGGGGGGGGGGGGGGGGGGGGGGGGGGGGGGGGGGGGGGGGGGGGGGGGGGGGGGGGGGGGGGGGGGGGGGGGGGGGGGGGGGGGGGGGGGGGGGGGGGGGGGGGGGGGGGGGGGGGGGGGGGGGGGGGGGGGGGGGGGGGGGGGGGGGGGGGGGGGGGGGGGGGGGGGGGGGGGGGGGGGGGGGGGGGGGGGGGGGGGGGGGGGGGGGGGGGGGGGGGGGGGGGGGGGGGGGGGGGGGGGGGGGGGGGGGGGGGGGGGGGGGGGGGGGGGGGGGGGGGGGGGGGGGGGGGGGGGGGGGGGGGGGGGGGGGGGGGGGGGGGGGGGGGGGGGGGGGGGGGGGGGGGGGGGGGGGGGGGGGGGGGGGGGGGGGGGGGGGGGGGGGGGGGGGGGGGGGGGGGGGGGGGGGGGGGGGGGGGGGGGGGGGGGGGGGGGGGGGGGGGGGGGGGGGGGGGGGGGGGGGGGGGGGGGGGGGGGGGGGGGGGGGGGGGGGGGGGGGGGGGGGGGGGGGGGGGGGGGGGGGGGGGGGGGGGGGGGGGGGGGGGGGGGGGGGGGGGGGGGGGGGGGGGGGGGGGGGGGGGGGGGGGGGGGGGGGGGGGGGGGGGGGGGGGGGGGGGGGGGGGGGGGGGGGGGGGGGGGGGGGGGGGGGGGGGGGGGGGGGGGGGGGGGGGGGGGGGGGGGGGGGGGGGGGGGGGGGGGGGGGGGGGGGGGGGGGGGGGGGGGGGGGGGGGGGGGGGGGGGGGGGGGGGGGGGGGGGGGGGGGGGGGGGGGGGGGGGGGGGGGGGGGGGGGGGGGGGGGGGGGGGGGGGGGGGGGGGGGGGGGGGGGGGGGGGGGGGGGGGGGGGGGGGGGGGGGGGGGGGGGGGGGGGGGGGGGGGGGGGGGGGGGGGGGGGGGGGGGGGGGGGGGGGGGGGGGGGGGGGGGGGGGGGGGGGGGGGGGGGGGGGGGGGGGGGGGGGGGGGGGGGGGGGGGGGGGGGGGGGGGGGGGGGGGGGGGGGGGGGGGGGGGGGGGGGGGGGGGGGGGGGGGGGGGGGGGGGGGGGGGGGGGGGGGGGGGGGGGGGGGGGGGGGGGGGGGGGGGGGGGGGGGGGGGGGGGGGGGGGGGGGGGGGGGGGGGGGGGGGGGGGGGGGGGGGGGGGGGGGGGGGGGGGGGGGGGGGGGGGGGGGGGGGGGGGGGGGGGGGGGGGGGGGGGGGGGGGGGGGGGGGGGGGGGGGGGGGGGGGGGGGGGGGGGGGGGGGGGGGGGGGGGGGGGGGGGGGGGGGGGGGGGGGGGGGGGGGGGGGGGGGGGGGGGGGGGGGGGGGGGGGGGGGGGGGGGGGGGGGGGGGGGGGGGGGGGGGGGGGGGGGGGGGGGGGGGGGGGGGGGGGGGGGGGGGGGGGGGGGGGGGGGGGGGGGGGGGGGGGGGGGGGGGGGGGGGGGGGGGGGGGGGGGGGGGGGGGGGGGGGGGGGGGGGGGGGGGGGGGGGGGGGGGGGGGGGGGGGGGGGGGGGGGGGGGGGGGGGGGGGGGGGGGGGGGGGGGGGGGGGGGGGGGGGGGGGGGGGGGGGGGGGGGGGGGGGGGGGGGGGGGGGGGGGGGGGGGGGGGGGGGGGGGGGGGGGGGGGGGGGGGGGGGGGGGGGGGGGGGGGGGGGGGGGGGGGGGGGGGGGGGGGGGGGGGGGGGGGGGGGGGGGGGGGGGGGGGGGGGGGGGGGGGGGGGGGGGGGGGGGGGGGGGGGGGGGGGGGGGGGGGGGGGGGGGGGGGGGGGGGGGGGGGGGGGGGGGGGGGGGGGGGGGGGGGGGGGGGGGGGGGGGGGGGGGGGGGGGGGGGGGGGGGGGGGGGGGGGGGGGGGGGGGGGGGGGGGGGGGGGGGGGGGGGGGGGGGGGGGGGGGGGGGGGGGGGGGGGGGGGGGGGGGGGGGGGGGGGGGGGGGGGGGGGGGGGGGGGGGGGGGGGGGGGGGGGGGGGGGGGGGGGGGGGGGGGGGGGGGGGGGGGGGGGGGGGGGGGGGGGGGGGGGGGGGGGGGGGGGGGGGGGGGGGGGGGGGGGGGGGGGGGGGGGGGGGGGGGGGGGGGGGGGGGGGGGGGGGGGGGGGGGGGGGGGGGGGGGGGGGGGGGGGGGGGGGGGGGGGGGGGGGGGGGGGGGGGGGGGGGGGGGGGGGGGGGGGGGGGGGGGGGGGGGGGGGGGGGGGGGGGGGGGGGGGGGGGGGGGGGGGGGGGGGGGGGGGGGGGGGGGGGGGGGGGGGGGGGGGGGGGGGGGGGGGGGGGGGGGGGGGGGGGGGGGGGGGGGGGGGGGGGGGGGGGGGGGGGGGGGGGGGGGGGGGGGGGGGGGGGGGGGGGGGGGGGGGGGGGGGGGGGGGGGGGGGGGGGGGGGGGGGGGGGGGGGGGGGGGGGGGGGGGGGGGGGGGGGGGGGGGGGGGGGGGGGGGGGGGGGGGGGGGGGGGGGGGGGGGGGGGGGGGGGGGGGGGGGGGGGGGGGGGGGGGGGGGGGGGGGGGGGGGGGGGGGGGGGGGGGGGGGGGGGGGGGGGGGGGGGGGGGGGGGGGGGGGGGGGGGGGGGGGGGGGGGGGGGGGGGGGGGGGGGGGGGGGGGGGGGGGGGGGGGGGGGGGGGGGGGGGGGGGGGGGGGGGGGGGGGGGGGGGGGGGGGGGGGGGGGGGGGGGGGGGGGGGGGGGGGGGGGGGGGGGGGGGGGGGGGGGGGGGGGGGGGGGGGGGGGGGGGGGGGGGGGGGGGGGGGGGGGGGGGGGGGGGGGGGGGGGGGGGGGGGGGGGGGGGGGGGGGGGGGGGGGGGGGGGGGGGGGGGGGGGGGGGGGGGGGGGGGGGGGGGGGGGGGGGGGGGGGGGGGGGGGGGGGGGGGGGGGGGGGGGGGGGGGGGGGGGGGGGGGGGGGGGGGGGGGGGGGGGGGGGGGGGGGGGGGGGGGGGGGGGGGGGGGGGGGGGGGGGGGGGGGGGGGGGGGGGGGGGGGGGGGGGGGGGGGGGGGGGGGGGGGGGGGGGGGGGGGGGGGGGGGGGGGGGGGGGGGGGGGGGGGGGGGGGGGGGGGGGGGGGGGGGGGGGGGGGGGGGGGGGGGGGGGGGGGGGGGGGGGGGGGGGGGGGGGGGGGGGGGGGGGGGGGGGGGGGGGGGGGGGGGGGGGGGGGGGGGGGGGGGGGGGGGGGTTTTTTTTTTTTTTTATGCTTCCATCTCCAGATCTCAGTATAGTTAAATGCTTGTGCCCAATGTAACAGATCTGCTGAGTACACCCTATTTGGATTGGAGGAGTCTAGGGACGGATCTAGAATAGAGTTAAAGTCTCCAGCTATGTATAATCTGGAATATTGTAATGGAGCTAAGAGCTCATACAACTTGTAGAGGACCTGGTGATTGAAAGGAGGAGGGACATATATGTTCAATAAAGCATAGACCACCGCATTGATCTCCAGAAGTAGAATTATGAAACGGCCCTCCCGATCAAGGTGTACGTGTATAACCTTATATGAAAGAGATTTGTTCAGTAATATGGCCACTCCCCTAGCATAACTAGAATATGTAGCATGAAAGGATTGCCGTACCCAGGGCCTGCGTAGCGCCAGGATCTTATTCCCCAGGAGATGAGTCTCCTGCAGGAACAAGATATGGGGCCTGTGGTTATTCAGATACTTAAACATCAATGCCCTTTTTACCTTATCGTTAAGACCTCGTACGTTCCATGATACCAGTTTTAGCTCCATTGGTACATTAAGAAATTATGGTAAAGCATATCAATACCTACTTGTGGGGGGTCAGCCACTATGAGACCAAGGGGGAGCTGCAACAACATAGCATATTTTGCAGTGGGCATAGTGAGCATTATTGGAACATACACAGTATAAGCATCAGTTAGTGGATACAGAGCGTACGGAGAAAAAAGAAAAAAAAAATAACCAGTAAACTCCCTACTGACCATGAGTACCCTGAAAAGAGAAAAATAGAACAGAAAACAATAACTATGGTCAGTTTAATTCCCGAAACCTAAACTCAGACTCCTAAATCTTCAGACTTCTTGAGAACAAAAAAGTTCCAAAGTGTAGCGACTCCGTGCCGCTTACGTCTCTTCAATTCGTGGGGGAATTGAGGACCCGGATGAGGGGGGAAAAGTTAATACTTCAGTGAGTTACGTCTAATCGGGTAGCTCCGAGATAGAGGAATGTAGAAGTATTGGACATTCAGTCTAGAACTAGAAGGGTCTGAAGTGATACCTGTTTCTTTGAGGAAAAACAAAATCTCAATCAGGGATAGTCAGCTCACCAGCCGTCAAGGGTAAAAGGACTCCCACCCAAACTAGCTGAGAAAAACCTGCATGAGAGGCCTAGAACACAATTGGTAACAACCTTTGATGATGCGGTCCAAGGATTCTGCAACAAAAAACTAACGTTTGGCCAAACCGTCCCCCGATCATGGATCCGGAAGGAAAGAGGAACATTCGAGGCAACTTTTAAATAGCAACTTGCAGGGGAGACAGCAACTTGTATTTACCGTAGATTGTTAAGCCATTCGTCAGCGTCAGCCGGAGAATCAAAAAACCTGACCGAGCCGTTATGAGGGACCCGGAGACGGCTAGGATACAACATACTGTACTTTATATCTTTTTCTCGTAGGCGCTTCCGGACATCATTAAAAGACTTCCTCTTGCGCTGTAAGTCAGCCGAGAAATCCGGAAACAGAAGGATTGAAGAGTTGCCGTATGAAAGCGAGGGATGCTTGCGAGCTGCAGAGAGGATCCTATCCCTATCCCTGAAATTCAAAAAGCGGACCAAGAAGGGTCTGGGATTTGCACCAGGGATAGTGCGGCCCGTTGGCACACGATGAGCCCGCTCAACCACATAAGTTGGGGATATATCTGTGAGGCCCAGCAGATTTTTAAAGAAGTCTTCCGCAAATTCCGCTGGTCGGTCACCTTCTTCCCCCTCCGGGAGGCCAAGGACACATACATTGTTGCGTCTTGCTCTGTTTTCGGCGTCATCAGACTTAGCGACAAGTAATTGTACCGTACGTTGCAAGTCCGCTATGGTGTTAGTGTGGTTAGCTGTAAGATCTTCAGTGGCAGAAATTCTAGATTCTGATTCAGTCAGCCTGCCCCTGATCTTATCCAAGTCGTTTCTAATGAGATTGCATTCTTCAGCGAGGCGGTCTACTCTCACCAGCATAGAAGTTTTGCTCTGTTCAATGGCAGCCAGGATCACTGTGGTGCTGTCTTGGGAGGGTGGGGTGGACAGAGCCACACTCGGAGAAGCTTCAGGCTCCATGGCTAATTCGGTAAGCAGCGACTGCAGTCTCCCTATGAGAGAGGGATCCGATTGTGCAGGCGGGTCAGAAGCCGGGCGACCCGGCGTAGATGAGCTCTTGGGCCGGTTCTTAGGGCCCATGAAGGAGGGATAGGCGGCAGGCGTCCGCTGTTCTCCCTCAGATAATGTGTTTCCAGCGATGCTCGACTTGATGGCACTATGTACGTGGCCCCAGGAGCCGGATGGATGAGGAGAGGGTATAGGATGCTGAGCCTCAGAGGTCTGCAGTTGTGAGACAGACAGCCCACCTGGAAGATCCAGCAGTTATATTATGGAGGGTGTGGAAGGTTGACTGGGTGATATTTGGCCGCCTGCTGCTCTGAGGCCAGCCGCGGAGCTCCCTCGCCGGCCGGCCGTTTAGGAAAGTGGGGCGGACGGCAGGCTGCACTAGGCCGGACTAGGCCGCGGCCGCGCTAGCAACAACAGCGGCCCTGTGGATCAGCAGGCCGCAGCAGATGGTGTACAGGTGGGCCGGAGGATGTGGAGAGGGGCCTTACCGCTCGGCAGCTTCCTCTCTTCCAGATTGAGGCCGGTCGCGATGTCCCTCCGCCGGCCGGCCGCTCACGAAAGTCCGCTCGGCGGCAGGCTGTACTAGGCCGCGGCCGCGCCAGTAACAACAGCGGCCCTGTGGATCGGCAGGCCGCAGCAGATGATGCACAGGTGGGCCGGAGGATGTGGAGGGGGGCCCTACCGTTCGGCAGCTTCCTCTCTTCCAATTTGAGGCCGCCGGTCGGCCGCTCAGGAAAGTCCGCTCGGCGGCAGGCTGTACTAGGCCGCACTAGGCCGCGGCCGCGCCAGACAACCTCAGCGGCCCCACGGATCAGTGGGCCACTCCAGGGGTATCAGGAGGCAGATTGCGGGATGAGGTATGCCCCTTACCTCTGGATGTGTCCAGAAAAAGGCTCCGTCAGCAGGGTACAGGCAAAGAAGATGGCGGCCGCCGCAGGTATGGAGGGACCTCCTAATCCCGGACGTGTACAGGGCAGATCACCACAATGCTGGTCCGGATTGCAACAGAAGGTGCTGGTGAGTCACTTGGTGTGTTTTTCTCCCCAATTACACTGATTCAAGCTGAGGATTAATACGGATTAAATGTCGGATGTGCGGAGCTCCTCACAACACGTCTGTCCTCTCCTACATCCGGACACGCCCCCTAGGTTTCACTGTACTTAAGATATTTAGTGTAACAGGCATGTTGTAATGCAATTTCTCCTTTTGGCCACAAGATGGAGACCGAGATGCTGACTGGTCCTTCCAGAAAACAGAGATAACACTGGGTGGAAAAAGGGGTTTCAAGAAGTGCTGAGGGGAGAGAAGAGAGGGGAGTACTGAGGTTAAAGAGAGAGAGTGCTGGCAGGAGACAGAGGAGATTGCTTAAAAGAGGGAGATGCCAAGGCTTAAAAGTCCTTTGCTGGGACACAGTGACACTTAACAGTGAGGAGAGGAGGAGTGTGTGAGGGGAAGGAACTGAGGTCCCAGAGTGAGGAGAGAGACACATGCTGACACCAGGGACTGTGTGTCCCAACAGAGGAGGAGGGATATCCTGAAGCTCGTAAAAGAGTCTGTGAGCAGAATAATGAGAGCGGTCTGAGGAGAGAGTGTGGTGAGGTGACAGGTGTGAGGAAAACTGCTGACACTGAGGAGACAGAGAGAGACTCTGGGAGCATCAGAGGGGGAGAAAGCTGAGCTTTTCCAGAGACTGCCAGGAGAGTGTTGCCTGGAGACGGAGGAGTGAGGATGCCTGAGGGGAGCCAGGAGCAGAGACAGCCACGTGGTCCACTATTTAGTCCAGGGACCCTACTCGGCAGCCCAGTACCACTCAGCAGAGACGACCCACGCCTTTTGGGGGATCAAGATACCCATCTGGTATTGGGTCGGCCGCTGCCTGTTCACCTAATAAATTTTGCTACCAGTTATCTCGATCGGCCATCAGCAAGAGATCAAGTGCCTGAACCAGCACCTGGGACTATTGTGTCATTGCACAGAGGACTAGTGAGTGGGTGTAAGCCCAACATCCTTCTTGACACCATACTGACACTGCATGCAGACACCAATTTCCCTTTTTAGTGTCATGAGATGCTTGTTTGGAGCTGCCATCTCTAGTAGTTTGCCCTTTTGAATCTCTACCTAATGGAACATTCTAGAGGATTACTGCTTCATGCAAGCTTGTTTAAACAAACAAGCTTAAAACAAGGGCCCAACCGTTTGCTAGCAGAATACACTAGTATTCTTCACTTCAGGATCTGCAACATTAACTACTTGCCTACCAGCCACGAACACCTCCTTACTGACCAAGCCATTTTTCAGCTTTCAGCGCTGTCGCATTTTGAATGACAAATGCGCGGTCATGCAACGCTGTACCCAAATAAAATTTTTATCATTTTTTCCCCACAGATAGAGCTTTATTTTGGTGGTATTTGATCACCTCTGCGGTTTTTATTTCTTGCGCTATAAACAAAAGAAGAGGACAAGTTTGAAAAAACATAATATTTTTTACTATTTATTATAATAAATATCCAATTTTTTTTTTTTTTTTAAACAAATTTTTTCCTCAGTTTAGGCCAATACGTATTTCTTCTACATATTTTTGGTAAAAAAAATCGCAATAAGCGTATATTGATTGGTTTGCGCAAAAGTTATAGCGTCTACAAAATAGGGGATAGATTTATAGCATTTTTATTATTATTTTTTTTTTTACTAGTAATGGCGGCGATTTGCGATTTTTATCGTGACTGCGACATTGCGGCGGACACTTCGGACACTTTTGACTCATTTTTGGGACCATTCACATTTATACAGCGATCCGTGCTATAAAAATGCATTGATTACTGTATAAATGTGACTGTCAGGGAAGGGGTTAACGCTAGGGGGCGCTGCAGGGGTTAATGTGTACCCTATCTTGGTGATTCTTACTGTGGGGGGAGGGGACTGACTGGGGGAGGAGACCGATCGGTGTCCCTATGTACAAGGGACACACCATCGGTCTCCTCTCCTCTGACAGGACGTGGATCTGTGTGTTTACACACACCGATCCACGTCCTGCTCGATTACCGGGCAATCGCGGGTGCCTGGCGGTCATCGCGACCGCCGGGCACGTGCACCGAGGCCCCAGCTACGCGGCGGGCGCGCGCGCGCGCCTCCCGCGGCGCGCGCGCGCCCCCCCCAGTGGCCAAATTGTAGACGACGTCATATGACGGCGTCCCGCCACAGTAGCTGAACCGTCCCGCCGTCATTTGACAGTGGGCGGTCAGCTAGTGGTTAAAGAACTGTGCTTACTGTACTTGTGTAATCCTTTTATTTTCGTAGCGTTTGCCTCTCAAAGGGGTTTGCGGCCCAGAAGGAGCTGAGAAGTTGACAAGTCTTCTCTCCTCCCTCTCAGCACCTGTGTTAAGGGCATATAGATTACTGCCCTTTCTATACCTGCAGTTGCTAAATATTGAAGGTTGTCTTTTCTAATGTATTTGTAGCAAGGTTTAACAGTGCTGTAAGTTTCCATCTGCTTTAAACCGTGCTAATATATTCAACTTGTTTATCACTATCAGGTATGTGTCTATTTTTGGTGATAATCCACAGCCAGGATAACGGTATTTACCACATGTGTCCTTAAATGTGTTTGCAGTAATTTTATTTAACCAGGTGTGTCAGAGGGGCTGAGGTAATTCTTGGAGTTGAGGCGGAGATCAGAGAATCCAAATTCACCAAGCAGCTCCTTCGGGGGTGGCACTACACGAGTATGAATACATACTTTAGAATATACAGTATATTCATATTAGTATTATATTCAGTAATTCATATTACTGAAATTTTACTAGCTGTTTTGGCACCTTACCTACTACTCCACCCCTTTTTCCATTACTGTAAATGTAAATTGTGTGGAAATTTTGTGCAAATAAAGAGTTTACAAAAATGTATCTTTGTTCTTTAAATCTGCTTTGGGGCTATATCACACCAGATGCATGTGATGTGGCATGTTTTCTTGGCTTTGTTTTACATGTCGTGTGACAATTTGGCTATTGCTGTTCTATGCCTTTATGCTGAAATAAATACAACAAAAAGCACATTAATTATTCATTGTTGTTTCAGAAACCCCACACTCTCTGCTCAATCCTGTTAGGTTGCTATAGTGATTATACTTTCTCCACAAATTTAGCTTGGCGCACATACTGTACATGTAGCATGACATTCTGAATATCAAGACATAACTAGGCAAAATGAGATGATCTACTACTCTTAATAAAAACACTTTTAGGACCAGTGTCAGTGATGCCGCGTACACACATGCAGACTTTTGCCGGCGGACTTAGTCCAGCGGACAATCCCGCGGGACTTTCCAGCTAGGTCCGCTGGACTTTCCGAGCGTGTGGACTTGCCCACACACGCACGGACGTCTCCAGCGGATAATCCGCCGGCCAAAAGTCCGCGGGACTTTTGAAAATGAACGGACTTGCCCACACACGGAGCAGTCCGTTCATTTCGAACGTAACTTCAGGTTACGTAGCTAGCGTAGGCAGTAAATGCCGCCGCGCTAGCTCCGTGACCTGGCATGGATTTAAAGGGAATCCCCACGCCGAAAAAACGGCGTGGGGGTTCCCCCCAAATCCAAGTCAGACCCTCATCCGAGCACGCAGCCTGGCAGGCCAGGAAAGGGGTGGGGACGAACGAGCGCCCCCCCCCTCCTGAGCCGTACCAGGCCGCGTGCCCTCAACATGGGGGGTGCCCTGGGGAAAGGGGGGCCGTGCGCCCCCCCACCCCAAAGCACCTTGTCCCCATGTTGATGAGGACAAGGGCCTCTTCCCGACAACCCTGGCCGTTGGTTGTCGGGGTCTGCGGGCGGGGGCTTATCGGAATCTGGGAGCCCCCTTTAATAAGGGGGCCCCCAGATACCGGCCCCCACCCTATGTGAATGAGTATGGGGGACGATGTACCCCTACCCATTCACCTAAGGTGTAAAATGTAAAGTACAAAAACACACACACTTTGAAAAAATATTTTATTGCACTGCTCCGGGGGTCTTCTTCGTCTTGGGGGTCTTCTCGCCGGACTCCTCCGCTCTCTTCTGCTCTTTTACCTAGCTCTTTCACGAGCGGAGGAGTCCGGCTACCTTCTTCGTCGTCGCCGCCGTCGTCTGGGGGTCTCGATCCGCCTTCGGGGGTCTTCCGGGGGTCTCTTCTGTTCTTGCGGCGGTCGTCGTCTTCCGCGCCGCCGGCGCCGCCTTCTTCTTCTTGTCCTTCTTGTTCTTCCGATGTTGACCCGTCGCTGTCTCTGCCCGGAATGCCTGTGCCGCTCTGCGCTGGGACTTATATAGGGACATGGGGGGACAGGGTCACATGTTCATGTCACATGGTGACCCCGCCCCCTTGCGATGTCACAGTCCCAGCATCCTCCGGGACTGTGACAACACAAGGGGGCGGGGGTCACCATGTGACATGTGCATGTGACCCTGTCCCTATGCCCCTATATAAGTCCCAGCGCAGAGCGGCACAGGCATTCCGGGCAGAGAGAGCGTCGGGTCAACATCGGAAGAAGAAGAACAAGAAGAAGGACAAGAAGAAGAAGAAGGCGCCGGCGGCGCGGAAGACGACGACCGCCGCAAGAACAGAAGAGACCCCCGGAAGACCCCCGAAGGCGGATCGAGACCCCCAGACGGCGGCGACGACGAAGAAGGTAGCCGGACTCCTCCGTTCGTGAAAGAGCTAGGTAAAAGAGCAGAAGAGAGCGGAGGAGTCCGGCGAGAAGAGCCCCAAGACGGAAGAAGACCCCCGGAGCAGTGCAATAAAATATTTTTTCAAAAGTGTGTGTGTTTTTGTACTTTACATTTTACACCTTAGGTGAATGGGTAGGGGTACATCGTACCCCATACTCATTCACATAGGGTGGGGGGCCGGGATCTGGGGGCCCCTTATTAAAGGGGGTTCC
>CM053033.1:31089761-31146325 GCA_028564925.1 Lithobates sylvaticus | reverse complement strand
ATGAGTTTGCCGGGAAATGGGAGCGGGTACCTGTTAAAACCAGATACCCGCTCCCCCCCCCCCCCCAAAAAGGCAGCGGAGGGTGAGAGAAGGAAGACAAGCGAAGCTCTGCTTTAAAACCTAAGTCCACGTGTTAGCCAGAAAATTAAGTGTCAACAACTTAAGACTTCAATGTGTTTACAGGAAAAAAAAAAAAACCTTATGTGGTTCGCTCAGGTAAAGATGAGACCACAAGGAGATAATCCCATACAGAAGATTTAAAGTGGTTGTAAAAAGGCTGAAGGTTTATCTACCTCCATGCATTCTATGAATGAAGGTAAAAAAAAAAAAAACCTTCTCTGTGAAGCTACTGCTCCCCGTCACCCCCCCCCCCCCAGTTAGAATCACTCCCTAGGACACACTTAACCCCTTGATCACCGCCTAGTGTTTAAACCCCTTCCCTGCCAGTGAAATTTACACAGTAATCAGTGCATTTTTATAGCACTGATCGCTGCATAAAATGACAATGGTCCCAAAATAGTGTCAAAAGTGTCGCAGTCACAATAGAAAAAAAAAATAAAAAATATATATATATATTTTTTTTTTTTTATTAGTAATGGTGGAGAGATAGATAGATATATAATTATCTATCTATCTCTCCACCATTACTAATTTATATATATATATATAATCTACCATTACTAATAAAAAAAAAAAAAAAAATTAGAATAAAAATGCCATAAATCTAACCCCCATTTTGTAGACGCTATCAATTTTGCACAAACCAATCAATCAATATACGCTTGCGATTTTTTTTTTTTTACTAAAAATATGTAGAAGAGGAATACATTTCGGCCTAAACTGAGGGAAAAAAAAAAAAAATTATTTTATATATTTTTTGGGGATATTTATTAACCGCTTCCCGACCGCCTCATGTAGATATACGTCTACAGAATGGCACGGGCAGGCAAAAGCACGTACGGGTACGTCCCCTTTAATTTGCCTGCCCCTGGGTCGCGCTCGCGACCCGGTCGGGAGCTCCGTGACCACGGCCGCGGGACCAGCGGACCCGATCGCCGCTGGTGTCCCGCGATCGGGTCACGGAGCTGAAGAACGGGGAGAGGTCTGTGTAAACAAACCTCTCCCCGCGCTTCCTACTCTTCCTGTCATTGATCGGCTGTTCCCTGTCATCAGGAAAGCCGATCAATGACGTACAGCCACGCCCCCTACTGTAAAAAAAACACAACATGTCACACTGACTCCTCCCCGCCCCCTAGTGGTTAACTCCTTCACTGCCACTGGCATTTACATAGGAATCAGTGCTATTTAAATAGCACTGATTTCTGTATAAATGACAAATGTCCCAAAAATGTGTCAAAAATGTCCGATGTGTCCGCCATAATGTCGCAGTCACAATAAAAAAAAAAATCGCTGATCGCCGCCATTACTAGTAAAAAAAAAATTAAATATTAATAAAAATGCTATAAAACTATCCCCTATTTTGTAAACGCTATAACTTTTGCGCAAACTAATCAATAATTGCTAATTGCGATTTTTTTTTACCAAAAATATGTAGAAGAATACGTATCGGCCTAAACTGAGGAAAAAAAATGTTTTTTTATATATTTTTTGGGGATATTTATTATAGCAAAAAGTAAAAAATATTGCATTTTTTTTCAAAATTGTCGCTCTATTTTTGTTTATAGCGCAAAAAATTTAAACCGCAGAGGCGATCAAATACCACCAAAAGAAAGCTCTATTTGTGGGGAAAAAAAAGGACGTCAATTTTATTTTTTGGTGTAACATCGCACAACCGCGCAATTGCCAGTTAAAGCGACGCAGTGCCGAATCACAAAAAGTGCTCTGGGTCAGGAAGGGGGGTAAAACCTTCTGGGGCTGAAGCAGTTAAGGGGTTACAGTTTATAGGGTGGTAAAATGCAGCTAAACTGTGCATTTTTAAGGCCCCCCAACCACAAGACTAAACGAGCCCTAAAAAGAAATTCTCCACTGTATCTGTGGGACATCAAGGAGGGCGATTTACTAAAGCTGGTGAAATTCTGCATAGGAACCAATCAATTTCTAAAGTTTCAAGTGTTAGTAAAGCCAGGACTCTGCATTCCCTGTATCTGATCTCCCACAGGACACAGAAATATAAACTGCTAAATACCTTTTCTCATCAGCAGTATTTAGCAGTCTTGTGACTTCTATGAATGTCGGGCAAAGCACTGGTTCAAGCTTGCCAGAGGGGTATTCATTCTCCTCCGACAGTCCTATGAGGCTGGATGACCCCTGACCCTCCGTTTGGAAAGTGTTGATTGGCCCTGTGCTAATCACATGCACCCTCCAAAAAAATAAATAATAATAATAATAATAATAATAATAATAATAATAAACCTAGCAATGCACACAAAACAGCATGTGCAGAATGACTCCACAGCTCTGTAATAACAGCAGATGGATTGGGGATAGTGGAAGAAGGGGAGGATCAAAGAAGACAGCATCAAACAGCCTTTTTACACAATGCCTAGGGTCAACCCCTGAGGTTCCACAGCAAGTATAACAAGCGTGCTTTAGGCCGGGTTCACACCGGGACCACAAACACTCAATGAAAATCAATGTTTTTTGGGACTAGAAGTGTCAGCGCCGACGAGGACCGTCAGTCAGTCGTGGGACTAGAAGTGTCAGCGCCGACGAGGACTGTCAGTCAGTCGTGGGACTAGAAGTGTCAGCGCCGACGAGGACTGTCAGTCAGTCGTGGGACTAGAAGTGTCAGCGCCGACGAGGACTGTCAGTCAGTCGTGGGACTAGAAGTGTCTGCGCCGACGAGGACTGTCAGTCAGTCGTGGGACTAGAAGTGTCTGCGCCGACAAGGACTGTCAGTCAGTCGTGGGACTAGAAGTGTCTGCGCCGACGAGGACTGTCAGTCAGTCGTGGGACTAGAAGTGTCTGCGCCGACGAGGACTGTCAGTCAGTCGTGGGACTAGAAGTGTCTGCGCCGACAAGGACTGTCAGTCAGTCGTGGGACTAGAAGTGTCAGCGCCGACGAGGACTGTCAGTCAGTCGTGGGACTAGAAGTGTCAGCGCCGACGAGGACTGTCAGTCAGTCGTGGGACTAGAAGTGTCAGCGCCGACGAGGACTGTCAGTCAGTCGTGGGACTAGAAGTGTCAGCGCCGACGAGGACTGTCAGTCAGTCGTGGGACTAGAAGTGTCAGCGCCGACGAGGACTGTCAGTCGTGGGACTACAAGTGTCAGCGCCGACGAGGACTGTCAGTCGTGGGACTACAAGTGTCAGCGCCGACGAGGACTGTCAGTCGTGGGACTACAAGTGTCAGCGCCGACGAGGACTGTCAGTCGTGGGACTACAAGTGTCAGCGCCGACGAGGACTGTCAGTCGTGGGACTACAAGTGTCAGCGCCGACGAGGACTGTCAGTCGTGGGACTACAAGTGTCAGCGCCGACGAGGACTGTCAGTCGTGGGACTACAAGTGTCAGCGCCGACGAGGACTGTCAGTCGTGGGACTACAAGTGTCAGCGCCGACGAGGACTGTCAGTCGTGGGACTACAAGTGTCAGCGCCGACGAGGACTGTCAGTCGTGGGACTACAAGTGTCAGCGCCGACGAGGACTGTCAGTCGTGGGACTACAAGTGTCAGCGCCGACGAGGACTGTCAGTCGTGGGACTAGAAGTGTCAGCGCCGACGAGGACTGTCAGTCGTGGGACTACAAGTGTCAGCGCCGACGAGGACTGTCAGTCGTGGGACTACAAGTGTCAGCGCCGACGAGGACTGTCAGTCGTGGGACTACAAGTGTCAGCGCCGACGAGGACTGTCAGTCGTGGGACTACAAGTGTCAGCGCCGACGAGGACTGTCAGTCGTGGGACTACAAGTGTCAGCACCGACAAGGACTGTGTGTAGAAGTTGTGGGACTACAAGTGTCAGCACTGACAAGGACTGTGTGTAGAAGTTGTGGGACTACAAGTGTCAGCACTGACAAGGACTGTGTGTAGAAGTTGTGGGACTACAAGTGTCAGCACTGATGTGTGGAGGGAGCAGTGCTGTGGGGGTGGGGTGGTGGTATCCCCTCCCCCTCACGTACCTGTCGTGTAGCCCGATACACAGCAGCTCCCCCCTGGGCACAGGGTAGTCCATGTCTGGCCGCCAGCACAGCGTCTGTCAACAGAAAGCGAAGAGTGAGCAGCCAGTTCCGGCCCAGACCGGTCACCCCCGGGCGCCGCCTCCTCCGTACCCCACCCCGAGCGCAAACTTCCTACCGGACACCTCGCCGCCGCCTCACGGTCACGCTGACGCGGGGGACACCGCCTCACAAAACTTCTTCCTCCGCCACACAACAAACTGTCCGGCCGGGGCGGGACGACGGGGCGCGCTCCCGCTTTCGAGCGCGCGCTCCTGCCGTAAGCGCTTGGGCCTAACTCGGGTGACGTCACCGCACACCCGGCTCAGCCATCACAATAAAGAACAGGTTGGGTGTCCGGGGACAGCGAGAAGGGGGCGGGGCTTATCGCTGGGTTTCTGTCTGATCAGGGCCGAGGGTCCAGAAGCCTATTGGAGGAGCGCCGGGGTTGTAGGCGGAGCCTCGTGGCACTCCGTCTCGCTGATTGGATGGTTGGTGTTCAGTGAGGCTTGGAACCTGCTGATGCTGCATAGGAAGTATGAAGTGAGCTAAAATTAGCTCATTGGGTATAGCCAGTGGCGAGAGGATAAGAATGATTAAATGCCCGTGTCCTGTAATGTACAACAGGCTGGATGGCGGTGCATAGTAAAGCCACCTACCGCTGATTGGATCATATATGTAGAGCGCACTGATCACTGTGCATTGTCATCAGAAGTTAGCAGAACACTGACATGACCCAAGCCATTTCATTCACTACAACTTTTACACAAGATTAGGTCTCTGAAGAGCATTCCTCAGTGGATCGTTTTTCAGAGGGCGTTTGCATAGCTCCCAACCGTCCCTGATTTCGAGCAATGTCCCTCCGTCCCTCATTCCTCCTCATTTGTCCCTCATTTTGGTCTGATATAGTTGTAGATGTAGCGGCAGGGGCGGACTGACCATTCGGCCACTCGGGCACTTCCCGAGGGCCCTGGGCCACTAGGGGGCCCCATCAGGGTTGCCAGCCTCAGTAAAACCAGGGACAGTATGTAAAAATCTGTGTTTTTTTTACATCTGTTTCTGAAATGTCCCTTACCGACATCCTTTTGGTCTAAAAATCCAGAGATTATAGCTGCCCCACCTCTCCAGTACCTTCTCAGCCAATAGAAACATGTCTGTGTACACTGTGTGTACATGTATGTGCATACTGTGTGATTGTATACTGTGTGTGTGTGTGTGTATACTGTGTGATTGTATACTGTGTGTGTGTGTGTGTATACTGTGTGGCCCCATAATCTCTGGTTGCCTGGGGGCCCCATGAGTTGTCAGTCCACCCCTGTGTATCGGCCATAACCCATTGAGGGGCGGCCTTGATTTCTTGGGCTTACCGGTTACCTCCTTGTGGCTTGTCGATGACTGTCTAGGGGTTCCCAGGGTTGGTACCCAACGACTTCAGATGCTGACACATAAAAGTCCCTTTAACCTGTAGCTGACCACCCACTGTCAAATGACGGCGGGACGGTGCAGCTCTTGTGGCGGGCCGCCGTCATATGATGGCGCTCGCTTTTTGGCCACTAGGGGCGCGCGCGCGCCGCGGGAGTCGCGCGCGCGTGCCCGCCGCGTAGCTGGGGACCCGATGCGTGGACCGCCAGGCACCTGCGATTGCCCGGTAACTGAGCAGGACGTGGATCTGTGTGTGTAAACACACAGATCCACGTCCTGTCAGAGGAGAGGAGACCGATGGTGTGTCCCTTGTACATAGGGACACCGATCGGTCCCCTCCCCCAGCCAGTCCCCTCCCCCCACAGTTAGAATCACTCATATAGGGAACATATTAACCCCTGCAGCGCCCCCTAGTGTTAACCCCTTCCCTGCCAGTCACATTTATACAGTAATCAATGCATTTTTATAGCACGGATCGCTGTATAAATGTGAGTGGTCCCAAAAATGTGTCAAAAGTGTCCGATATGTCCGCCGCAATGTCGCAGTCACGATAAAAATCGCAAATCGCCGCCATTACTAGTAAAAAAAAAAAATAATAATAAAAATGCTATAAATCTATCCCCTATTTTGTAGACGCTATAACTTTTGCGCAAACCAATCAATAGACGCTTATTGCGATTTTTTTTTTTACCAAAAATATGTAGAAGAATACGTATCGGCCTAAACTGAGGAAAAAATTTGTTTAAAAAAAAAAAAAAAAATGGATATTTATTATAATAAAAAAGTAAAAAATATTGCGTTTTTTCAAACTTGTCCCTCTTAATTTGTTTATAGCGCAAGAAATAAAAACCGCAGAGGTGATCAAATACCACCAAAATAAAGCTCTATTTGTGGGGAAAAAATTATAAAAATGTTATTTGGGTACATCGTTGCATGACCGCGCAATTGTCATTCAAAATGCGACAGCGCTGAAAGCTGAAAAATGGCTTGGTCAGGAAGGAGGTGTTCGTACCTGGTAGGCAAGTGGTTAAAGGTTTTTATTTTGCAGTGGTAACATCCAACATAACACAGTCTCTGATAGGAATAGAGGGCACGGGTGATAAACTCAGGCACTTTGAACTGCTGACATCCACTGAATGTCTCTAGTTAGCCCAGAGAGTAGCCACTCGCAGCTGGGTGCTTCACTGCCAGATAAACCTCTAGCCAGAGATCTAGCAGCCAACTTGTGATCCGGAAACTTTGCAAAAGTCTCTTCCACAGACTAGATTGTAACTGAAGATGAATAGGAACCTTGCTCACAGTACCTGGAACTTCCTCGATCTCCTTGGCAGTACTGCGGGAAGTACCTGGAACTTCCTCGATCTCCTTGGCAGTACTGCGGGAAGTGTGGATTCTCTAGTGTCCATACAACTCAGCTCCCAGGCTCTTACCGAGCAGCCAGCTTGTTGGCCCTCCTCCGAAGAGTCCTCCCCTGGTCACTTGTACGAGTTGCCGTGTCCCTCCAATACCGAGAGCACACCGGGACGCCTTGAATCCTCCTTCAGTTACTGGGCCTCGGGCTAGCCAGTTCCGAGACTCGGGAACAGACGGATCCCCACCCCAGACCATGCGGGTCTATGAGGCTGGTCAGATTGACCATGCTTGCGGGACGGCAAACCCTCCTAGGCCCGGGACCTAGGGTTGCCACCTTTTCTTCAAGCCAAACTCGAACACTTTCGCAGCCTGGGACAGTAGTAATATTGCAGTGTGCATAGCGTGCCACAGCAATTGGTGGGTGTGGCCAGATTACTTTTCCTGACATCATCACCCTGCCCTCCAGTGATGCCAAACCTGCCACCAGATGGCTGCTGCAGCTCTCAGACAGCAACAGATTTGTGTGCGACCATCTTAGTTGCTTGGGGAGCCACAGCCTGGTCTGAATTCCGTGTCTGGGTTTCAGTCCGCCTGAAACCTGGACACATGATTCAAAACCCGAACTGTCCAGGTGAATCCCGTACAGGTGGCAACCAAGACTGGCTAGGCCACTCCAGGACCTGAAAGTGCTTCTTCTTGAGCCACTCCTTTGTTGCCTTAGCCGTGTTTTGGGTCATTGTCATGCTGGAATACCCATCCACGACCCATTTTCAATGCCCCGGCTGAGGGAAGGAGGTTCTTACCCAAGATTTGATGGTACATGGTCCCGTCCATCGTCCCTTTGAGGTGGTGAAGTTGTCCTGTCCCCTTAGCAGAAAAACACCCCCAAAGCATAATGTTTCTACCTCCATGTTTGACGGTGGGGGATGGTATTCTTGGGGTCATAGGCAGCGTTCCTCCTCCTCCTCCTCCAAACACGGCAAGTTGAGTTGACGCCAAAGAGCTCGATTTTGGTCTCATCTGACCACAACACTTTCACCCAGTTCTCCTCAATCATTCAGATGTGATGTCATGGTGAAAGGGAGCTGGCAGAGTGACTGGAGCCTCCGCGTGCGGGTCTGCGGGACGGGAGCACAGCATGCTGGGAGCGGGACTGTCAGTGCTGTTTGGACTGGAGTGGACTGAAGGGACCACCTAGCGTGGAGAGAGACTGTCACTGTGTGACTCAGGAGGGAAGGTGTCATGTTGGTGAGGTGTCATCATCGTCATCAGTGCTGCTGGACACTGCTGTCTGTGTCACTGTAAGCCCCCATACACACACGGTCGGAAATTCTGACCACAAAATCCGTCAGATTTTTTCCGGCGGATTTTGTCCGACACTGGTGTTGCATACACACGATCAGACAAAGTTGTCGGAAAATTCGAACATTCTGAACGCGGTGACGTTCGTTGCGTACGACGGAACTACGTAGAGGCTAGTAGCCAATAGCTTTGGTCTCGTAATTTGATCTGAGCATGCGTGGCACTTTGTCCGTCGGAATTCTCGACACACGATCTGAAAAAGTCCGATCGGATTTTGTTGTCGGAATATTTGAGAGCAGGATCTCAAATTTTTTTTCGTTGGAAATTCCGACGGAAAAAGTTTGATGGGGCCCACACACGGGCGGATTTTCCGACAACATGGTCCGATCCGACATTTTCCATCGGAATTTCCGACCGTGTGTACGGGGGCTAAGGCTGCTTTTACACCAAGGCGCTTTACAGGCGCTATAGCACTAAAAATAGCACCTACCTAGCGCCTGTAAAGCGCCTCTCCACTCACTCCAGTGTGAAAGCCTGAGTGCTTCCATACTGGAGCAGTGCGCAGGCAGGACGGTAAAACAAGTCCTGCAAGCTGCATCCCTCCCTTCTCTCTCCTGCCCCCAAGTGAGTGAGTACACTAAAGTAAGGTGTAAGGGGTCCCCTGTGGACTCTGATGTAAGGGGGGCCTTGGGAGCCCTAACTTAAAGTGGAGTTCCACCCACTTTTCCAACTCTTCAGCATTCCTCACCAAAGTGTGCACTGTAAACGAATTGGATATTTTTTTTCTCAGCACCTACTGTATATCTGCTGTATTCATTTTTCACTTCCTCCTCCCTGGCCGCGGCCCATCTCATCATGTCCTGTTTGCAATGCCTCCTGGGAAGGGGCGGCAACTTCCTCTGACACTGCTGTTGCTATGGAAACTTGACCTGAAACCTATTACACTGCTTGTGCTGCACTGAGCATGTGCGAGATCTGCAAGGATGAGATCCAGGAAGAAATACAGTCTGGCTTCAGATGCCCACACTTAAAATGGCCACGGCCTGCTGTAAGTTTATAAAATAACAAACTACTGCTATACACTAACAAAACGGACCTTAGTTTACAGACTAACTTTACTAGAATACATTAGGCTTGTGTATTATGGGGTATTTTTATTTAAAAAGTATAACTTTGGCCGGAACACTGCTTTAAGGGAAATGCTGGGAACTCTGATGTAAGTGGGAGGTTTGGTGAGCAGAAACCCCTCTTACATTAGAGTTCCCCTTTACACCAAAGTCCACAGCGTCCCCCCTTAAAAATAAAATCTTGCTGTACGCGGCCAAAGTGTTCCGGTTTGGCTTGAAGAAAAGATGGCAGCCCTACTGCATGGGCCAAAAGTGTAAGGACAAGGAGTGGCAGGAGACTCAAAAATAAAACACTTCTCTGCCTAAGTTGAACGGGTCCCCTTTTGCACACCAAGCCCCATGGCAGTTATGCTCTTGATAAAGGGATATAATATACTGTATATACTCGAGTATAAGCCGAGTTTTTAAGCACATTTTTTTGTGCTGAAAGTGCCCCCCCTCGGCTTATACTCGAGTCAAGCATTTTTCTGCAGAAAAAAATGACATTTTCCGACCCGATTTTGCGGCCCCGTATCTCTGGGCCACTTTGTGCTAGGAACCCCACATTTGGTATGCAAACCCAGTGGAACCAACACTACAACATATCCGAAAAGGGTTCCTAGCATTAAGTGGCCCCGAGATACGGGGCCCCAAAGTCGGTTCGGAAAATGTCATTCTCTGCTGCAGAAAAGTGCTTGACATTTTCCGACCCGAATTTGTGGCCCTGTATCTCTGGGCCACTTGGTGCTAGGAACCACAAATTTGGATATGTTGTAGTGTTGATTCCAATGGGTTTGCATACCAAATGTGGGGTTCCTACCAAGTGGCCCCGAGATACAGGGCTCCAAAATCGGTTGGGAAAATGTCATTTTCTGCTGCAGAAAAGTGCTTGACATTTTATGACCCGACTTTGCGGCCCCGTATCTCTGGGCCACTTGGTGCTAGGAACCCCACATTTGGTTATATTGTAGTGTTGATTCCACTAGGTTTGCATACCAAATGTGGGGTTCCTAGCACCAAGTGGCCCCGAGATACAGGGCCCTAAAATCAGTCAACTGTGTCCATCTGCAGCAATGTCATTTCGGGACACTTTGGGTCCAGAGACCCCAAATTTTGGCTGCAGCTTGGAGGCATCTAGGAACCCTTAACTACCAAGTTTGAAGTTCGGGGGACCTATGGCCGCAAATGGGCACAGTGAGGCATGCAAATGGGCACAGCGAGGCTGCAAATGGGCATTGTTGACCCTCTTTTCCACTTCCAGTAGCTGCGCATTTCTCACCCTAGGCTTATACTCGAGTCAGTAAGTTTTCCCATTTTTTTGTGGTAAAATTAGGCGCCTCGGGTTATATTCGGGTCGGCTTATACTAGAGTATACGCGGTAATAAAGAGAACAACAAAAACAAATATATAAACTATGTAATTACATAATTAAAAAAGAAATATTAAACTTTTGTAAACAAAAATTATATTTAATACATCCAAAAGCAACCAACCAGAATATAGGTCGTCTTTTTTTTCAGAGAATGGAAACTAATGTTGATGTATTACTGCAGGTCCAAAAATGAAAAAAAATCACATCATCAGGGATCTGATACATACATCTATGTTAGTTATTAAATTAATACAAATTATGCATTGTTATAAATGCACATACATATTTATTAATTGGCAATTGAAGTACTTTAGACTTTGAATATAAATATGCATAGGCTTCTAGTCACTGTAAGCAAAATCTATAAAAAAAAAAAGATGGTTTTGAAAATGGCAAATGCAGACAAATTATGACAAATGAATATTATGCAGAGGAGAATGAGGTCTTAATTATATGTATCCCTTGCCAATGGCAATATAAATAAGCTAATTATAGCATAGTAGGTTGTGATCATTCTAATGTGCTATGCATCATTATCAGATACAAATCACTACACCGGAATATGATTTTGAGTACTGACACATTCCCAACATGCTTTGCAATATACACAGCAAGGACATCTGCTTAATTATAATATGTTCAAAGTTACATTTTTATTTAATATGCATTGTAAAGTGTAGTACCGTAAGTCTAAAAAAAAAGTTGTTGGCTTATATGTATTATGTTTTATATCCATACAGATCATTTTAGATCACATGTGTCAAACACAAGGCTCACAGGCTGAATCTGGCCCGCTAGCAGTGTTGGTCATCTTACTTTAAAAAAGTAATCAGTTAAGTTACAAATTACTTCTCCCAAAAACTAATTGCGTTAGTAACTCAGTTACTACATTGGAAAAGTAATTAGTTACTCAGCAAAGTAACTGACTTTTTTTTTTAATATTCTATACGTGTAACTAAGGGGCGGGTCTAGTATTACTGTAGCCAAGGGGCGCATTTATTATTATTGTTATATATCGTGTAACCAAGGGGCTGCTCTATTATTACTCTAACCAAGGGGCAGATCTGTTATAGCGTGTAAGCAAGGGGCGGGTCTATTATTATTATATCGTGTAAGGGGTGGATGGCTACAGAAGAGGGCGAATGTTAAATTAATGGGCAGAGCTCGATATATAAAAATAATAATAAATGCGCCCCTTGGTTACAGTAATACTAGACCCGCCCCTTAGTTACACGATAGACGCCCCTTGCAGAGTAGCACGAGCATCAGGAGCGTGCGGCATCGCCTCGTACAATTACATGTTAACTGCGCCTGCGTGGTGTAGAGTTCACTCAGAGCTGTTTAGGTTCGGCAATTTTCGGAAGCTCCGTAGTCCTTCGTACTGCGCAAGCCCTGCGCCTGCGCAGTACAACGGGTCCTTATCCGGCGGGGGAACTTTTTCGTCAGGACACCGGAATTACACTACTGCCATCTAGTGGCGGTAGATGTAATTGGGGTAACTAAGCCAAAGTAATGGGAACTGAGTTACCATGAGGGGAAAAGTAATCAGTTAGATTACTCGTTACCCTCTAAAGTAACTGCGTTAGGTAACTCAGTTTATTTTAACTCAGTTACTTACACCACTGCCCGCTAGGCCATTTTTATGTGGTCCTCGCACCCACCCTCTACACCAGGGGTGCCCAACCAGTGGCCCGGGGGCCACATGTGGCCCACGGAGCCCTCTGATGTGGCCCGCGACCTCCTGCTCTGGGATGGAATAGAATACTGTTATTAAAGGTCAGTTTATTACTAAAATCACAGTGTATATATGGGCATATCTGTTCTGCAGTGGTTACTGGGCTGCTTTCAAACTGATCTGCGGGTTACCTGCACTGAGCCATAGACTTCTGTTATTACCTGAGAGTTTGGTGAGCTTTCTGAAAGTGCACCAAACCTGCAGAATATAATAGAAGTCTATTGCAAATTGCAGGAAAGCCAAAAGTACACTGCGTCAGTGTGAAAGCAGCCTTGGGCCCCTTTCACATGGTCTGACGGTCCGACCAATTGGACCCTCCAAGTCGATTGAGTGGCCCTCGCTCTTCAAAAGGTTGGGCACCCCTGGTCTAAAGAATAGCTTCTGTGTCCATGAGAGAACATTGCTGTACATAAACATGCAAAAAGTTCTGATAGGCGTTTATAAAATTCAAGCAGTTTCTAATAATTTTTTGTTACAGTTAAGTCTCTCTCAGTTGGGCGTGGTCTAGCACGGCATATGAACGGACGTGTTCCTGGGCAGCTCCGGACTCTCCTTCAGCAATCCTGCTCCATCCTGGGTTGCCCTTGCCTAAAACACATTTCTTTTCTTCCCTGCTTCATTGGAGAAGACTCCTACTATATTGTGAGTCAAGAACATTTTTGGGGATCTGGTCCCCAACCAGAACCACCACAAGGGATGGAGCTAGCGGACTATCACGGTACGTTTTGGAAATGATATAACAATAATTTTATAAACAAGTATATATAAAAATATACAAAATTTTATTAATACAAAAACAAATCAGATAAAAAAAAAAAGGTACATGTAATGGGGTATTTCAACTAGTTTCGCTATTCAATATCTTCTTCAGGAAATACAAAATATAAATCTGAAAAGAGAATTTTTGAGAATTTTTAGACATGTCAATTAGTTGCATCAACATTCAGCAACTGGATGTTAAGACATTGCAAAAGGGGAAGAGGCATATAAGTGTGCAGCTTCTTTGGTAAGAAAAAAATAGCTTCCCTCTTCCCAGTAGCACTTACTCAATTCCCATTGACTCTGTAGTTCTTGCATTGATACATGTCTCCCATGACCTTATTAACCGCTTCCCGACAGCCGCCTGTACATATACGTCAGCAGAATGGCACGGCTAGACAAAAGCACGTATATATACAGTGGTGTGAAAAAGTGTTTGCCCCCTTCCTCATTTCCTGTTCCTTTGCATGTTTGTCACACTTAAGTGTTTCGGAACATCAAACCAATTTAAACAATAGTCAAGGACAACACAAGTAAACACAAAATGCAATTTGTAAATGAAGGTGTTTATTATTAAAGGTGAAAAAAAATCCAAACCACCATGGCCCTGTGTGAAAAAGTGATTGCCCCCCTTGTTAAAACATACTATAACTGTGGTTGTCCACACCTGAGTTCAATTTCTCTAGCCACCCAGGCCTGATTATTGCCACACCTGTTCACAATCAAGGCATCACTTAAATAGGAGCTGCTTGACACAGTAAGGTCCACCAGAAGATCCTTAAAAGCTACACATCATGCCGAGACCCAAAGAAATTCAGGAACAATTGAGAAAGAAAGTAATTGAGATCTATCAGTCTGGAAAGGGTTATAAAGCCATTTCCAAAGCTTTGGGAATCCAGCGAACCACAGTGAGAGCCATTATCCACAAATGGCGAAGACATGGAACAGTGGTGAACCTTCCCAGGAGTGGCCGGCCGCCCAAAATTACCCCAAGAGCGCAGCGACGACTCATCCAAGAGGTCACAAAAGACCCCACAACAACGTCCAAGGAACTGCAGGCCTCACTTGCCTCAGTTAAGGTCAGCGTTCATGCCTCCACCATCAGGAAAAGACTGGGCAAAAATGGCCTGCATGGCAGAGTTCCAAGGAGAAAACCACTGCTGAGCAAAAAGAACATCAAAGCTCGTCTCAATTTCTCCACAACACATCTTGATGATCCCCAAGACTTTTGGGACAACATTCTGTGGACCGATGAGACAAAAGTGGAACTCTTTGGAAGGTGTGTGTCCAAGTATATCTGGCGTAGAAGGAACACTGCATTTCAGAAAAAGAACATTATACCAACAGTAAAATATGGTGGTGGTAGTGTGATGGTCTGGGGCTGTTTTGCTGCTTCAGGACCTGGAAGACTTGCCGTGATAAAAGGAACTATGAATTCTGCTGTCTACCAAGAGATCCTGAAGGAGAATGTCAGACCATCTGTTCGTGTACTCAAGCTGAAACGAACTTGGGTTCTGCAGCAGGACAATGATCCTAAACACACCAGCAAGTCCACCACCGAATGGCTGAAGAAAAACAAAATGAAGACTTTGGAGTGGCCTAGCCAAAGTCCTGACCTGAATCCTATTGAGATGTTGTGGTATGGCCTTAAAAAGGCAGTTCATGCTCGAAAACCCTCTAATGTAACTGAATTAGGACAATTCTGCAAAGATGAGTGGGCCAAAATTCCTCCAGGACGCTGTAAAAGCCTCATTGCACGTTATCGCAAACGCTTGGTTGCAGTTGTTGCTGCTAAGGGTGGCCCAACCAGTTATTAGGTTTAGGGGGCAATCACTTTTTCACACAGGGCCATGATGGTTTGGATTTTTTTTCACCTTTAATAATAAACACCTTTATTTACAAATTGCATTTTGTGTTTACTTGTGTTGTCCTTGACTATTGTTTAAATTGGTTTGATGTTCCGAAACACTTAAGTGTGACAAACATGCAAAGGAACAGGAAATGAGGAAGGGAGCAAACACTTTTTCACACCACTGTATGTCCCCTTTAATTGCCTAGCGGTGGGGTCACGTGCGGGCCGCCGGCGGCGCGCTTGCGACCCGGTCGGGAGCTCCGTGACCACGGCCGCGGGACCAGCGGACCTGATCGCCGCTGATGTCCCGCAATCGGGTCACAGAGCTGAACGGGGAGAGGTCTGTGTAAACAAACCTCTCCCCGCGCTTCCTACACTGCCTGTCATTGATCGGCTGTTCCCTGTCATCGGGAAAGCCGATCAATGACGTCAGACGTACAGCCACGCCCCCCTACTGTAAAAAAAAACACAACACGTCACACTTAGCCCCTCCCTGCCCCCTAGTGGTTAACTCCTTCACTGCCACTGTCATTTACATAGGAATCAGTGCATTTAAATAGCACTGATTTCTATATAAATGACAATGGTCCCAAAAATGTGTCAAAAATGTCCGATGTGTCCGCCATAATGTCGCAGTCACAATAAAAATCGCTGATCGCCGCCATTACTAGTAAAAAAAAAAATATTAATAATAATGCTATAAAACTACCCCCTATTTTGTAAACGCTATAACTTTTGCGCAAACAAATCAATAATCGCTAATTGCAATTTCTTTTACCAAAAATATGTAGAAGAATATGTATCGGCCTAAACTGAGGAAAAAAAATGTGTTTTTTATATTTTTATATATTTTTGGGGGATATTTATTATAGCAAAAAGTAAAAAATATTGAATTTTTTTCAAAATTGTCGCTCTATTTTGGTTTATAGCGCAAAAAATAAAAGCCGCAGGGGCAATCAAATACCACCAAAAGAAAGCTCTATTTGTGGGAAAAAAAGGACGCCAATTTTGTTTGGGAGCCACGTCGCACGTCCGCGCATTTGTCAGTTAAAGCGACGCAGTGCCGAATCGCAAAAAGGGGCCTGGTCCTTTGGCTGCAAATTGGTCAGGGGCTGAAGTGGTTAAGTTGTTGCTTGGGGCTTACATTGGGCTGGGAACTCACTTGCCAGTTCAATGTAAAAGTGTTGAGCCAATCTCCAAGCGCCAGTGCTGTCACATGGGAGGAAGAGGAGTGAGCAACCTTTTCCCCCATACCCATAAGTACCATGTATTTCTTTTTAATGCAGTTGGATAAACAGAGTGGCTAGATAGTTAAGAAAAAGTGTATATGCAGTGCTGGGGAGGGAGGAAGTTAATGAAACCTGCTTCTTTGCCCTGCATGGACAAGCACATGGTCACTTCAACTCTAAACCTAAAGTTAAAGCGGAGCTCCACCCCATTTTTTTTTTTTTAAAAGTCAGCAGCTACAAATACTGCAGCTGCTGACTTTTAATAAATAGACACTTACCTGTTCCAGGTTCCAGCGGTGTCGGCAGAATGTGACGAGCGAGCGCTCGTCTCTCGCTGCCCCGCCGCCATCCTCGGTCAGGGAATCAGGAAGTGAATACGCAATGTCTTCACTGCCCGGTTCCCTACTGCGCATGCGCGAGTCGCGCTGCGCTTCTCTATTGGTCCCCGCTGTGTCCTGGGAACTGTGTTTCCCAAAACACAATGGGGCATCCTCGGATATGGGCGGGGATGCTCGTCCTGGAAGTGGGTGCAGATACCTGCATTATACAGGTATCTGCACCCCCCTCCCACCTGAAAGGTGCCAATTGTGGCACCGGAGGGGAGGAATCCGATAAGCGGAAGTTCCACTTTAGGGTGGAACTCCGCTTTAACCCCTGACCCAAAACCTAAACCTTTATGGAATAGTTCACAATCATAGTGTAGCGCCAACAACCCTCTGCAGGGCGGCTGTGGATTTCTGGGCTTACCGATTACCTCCTCCTTGTAGCTCGTCGCTTCCGTCTAGGGGTTCCCAGGGTTAGTACCCAGTAATTGTTGAGATTGACACTCAAAGTCCTTTTGAGGATTTTTATTTGCAAAAAAATGTTGAAACTTAACACAGTCTCTCAGTTAGAAAAAGAGGGTATGGGTGATGAAGTTCAGGCACTTTAGAACTGCTGACATCAAATAAATGTCCCTCTAGATGATCCAGGGAGTAGTCACTCACAACTGGACACTTCACTGTTGGATAAACCCTTGTTTGTAGATCTAGCAGCCAACAAGTGATTCGGACTTAGCAAAGTCTCTGCCACAGACTTGGTTGTGAAACTTTAAGTGAACGTGTAAAAGTCTCTGCCACAGACTTAGTTGTAACCGAAGGATGGTTAGGAACTTTTCCTATGGTGTAGGAAATGCGGATTCAATTAGTGTCCATACATCTCAGCTCCCAGGCTCTTACCGAGCAGCCAGCTTCATGGCCCTCCTCCGAAGAGTCCTCCCCTGGTCGCTTGTCGAGTTGCTGTGCCTCTCCAATCCTGAGAGGATACACCGGAACACTTCAGAATCCTCCTTCAGTTACTGCGCCTTGAACTAGCTAGTTCCGAGGTTCGGAAACGGATGGATCCCTACCCCAGACCATGAGGGCCTCTGGGACTTGTCAGGATGACAGTAGACGCTCCTGGACCGAGACCCCTCACGGGGCTGGTCCGGACCAGAACCTGAACCAAAGGCAGACGGACCGACCCTGAACAAGTGACTTCAGCACCTTAAATACCCCTTCCCGGAATACACAGCGGGGCCAAACACGCCCACTGATTGGCTCCGGGAAAGATTGGTACCCAATGCGTCCAACCAGACTGCGTTCTCAGCCTGTCACAGGTGCTCACCTCACCTATGACCAGGCAGAACCAGGCAGAACTCTAGTACAGCCCAGCCAAACTGATGCCAAAGTAATAACCTAGAACAATTAACCCCAAAACTCAATTACAGTTCTGGCAAAACTAAATTTACAAAAATAGCGTACACTTTAAAAAAAGTGTCGGCGCTACAAAAGCAACTGTAGAGCTGGCCATATACCAGTAGAATTAGGGTGGACATTTTTCTCTTTTGGAACGTTTGTTCAGCTTTCTAAGGCTCGGTTCACACTGGATGCCAATGCATCCTGGTTCATCTTTCAGGTCTGATTTCAGCCCGAATTTCGGGCTGAATTCGGACCTGAAACGGACCAAAAGACGCACAGGGTTCCTGTGCAAATTCACACTGGGGCCGCATCGGAAATATGTGAACCGGCTCTATAGAGAGACTTACCCGACGGGAAGGCAACCCAACCGAGAGAGCTCACAAGTTGTGGTAACTAAACATCAGCAGAGTGATGGACCAGCGTCTGTCTTGAGGAGCATAATGTGGCTTGGCCAGTCTGCACCAAAACAGGGAGGCTCCCAGGAAGGATGGTGTGTCCCTGCACTTTCCCTACTCCGGAACCTTTCTCTGACGCTAAGCATTGTCCCTACTGTAGCCACTCGCAAAATGTGCGCCAAACTCAGGAGCCAGGGTCTTAAATAGACCCTAACATAAAAAGAAAAGAAACCACTATAAACTTGAGCAATCCCTGTAAGCAGCAACTCTGCTGTGAGATATACACAGTATGAAAATAAACAAATTGTAAGTAGAGCTGCGCTCAAAAACAAACATAAATTGTGATAGACGTAATACAAAAAAAAAAAAAAAAATAGAAAGAAAGAAATCCCAAAGGTGAAGATAAATATCTCAATAACGAATAGCCATCCTTATTGGATGATCACGAATTAGTGTTAAAGGGGTTGTAAGGCCCCTTTCACACTGGGGCGGGAGCCGCGGTGACGGTAAAGCAGCGCTATATTTAGCGCTGCTTTACCGTCATTTTGCCCGCGGGATTCAGCCGCTCGCGGTGCGGTTTTACCCCCCGCGAGCGGCCGAAAAAAAAGGGTTAAAATCCCCCGCAGAGCGCCGGCGGCGTTTTGCAGCGGTATTGCCGCGGTATTACCGCGGTGTCCCATTCAAATCAATGGGAAGGAGCGGTATAGGAGCGGTGAATACACCGCTCCTATCCCGCTCCAAAGATGCTGCTAGCAGGACTTTTTTTGCCGTCCTGCTAGCGCACCGCTCCAGTGTGTGAATGGGGCCGTTTTTTTTCAGGCGGTGTACAGGCGCTATTTTTAGCGCTGTACCACCTGAAAACCGCCCCAGTGTGAAAGGGGCCTAAAGGTAAAAGTTTTTTCACCTTAATGCATTCTATGCATTAAGGTGAAAAAACATCCATCAATGCCGCCCCCCCCCCCAGGCCCCCCGTTATACCTGCCTGACCCCTCAAAAGTCCCGCGCTCGCCCCCTGACGTCCTCTTCGCCGCTCACCCTGGCCGTTGATTGGCTAGAGTGGATGGATTGAAAGCAGCGCAGCCATTGGCTCGCACTGCTGTCAATCACATCCAATGACGTGGCGCACCGGGGGCGGGGGGGGGGCGGGCCGAGTGATACAGTGAGCGGCTATAGCCGCCAGCTGTATCACGGGAGCGCGCCCGCAAGCACTCCACAGCATGCGAGGGAGCTCGCATGAAGTTGTGGAGTCCTTGCGGGAGGGAGCCGAGACAGCCGCCGAGGGACCCCAGAAGACCAGGTTCGGGGCCACTCTGTGCAAAACGAGCTGCACAGTGGAGGTAAGTATAACATGTTTGTTATTTAAACCACTAATGCAAAAAAATTTAATAAAGAGAGTCCAAAATTAATTTATAACGTGTCCTTCCAGGGAGATTAACATCCAACACCACAAATGAAGTGCAACCTCCACCACAAGAAATGCACACTTACCAGCTTAAGTGGACCTCCTGTTACGGGAGGTCTTAATCGCTTGTGGCTAATACCCAGCCAGGGCCTTTGTCCAAAAAGGGGTATAGACAGATGACATATCCAACTGAATATGGATTTCCCAAAGCACAGCTACAGCAAAACTGGTGTTATTGACTATTCCACAGAGCTCGTAGGCACGAAATCCTCCCTCAGAATAGTATGCTCATAGAGATTCCCCAAAAAGATATAATGTTTTCCATAGTGTAAAACCATCAACTTTAATGAGACTTAAAAAATATATTGCACTTACATCAAGAATACTTGTATTAAGCATGAAATGGAAAAATCCTGCTATAGCAACAACACCCATCCTTCTGGGATCACATGAAACGCGGTGATGTCCGCAACGCATTTTGTCACACACTGACCTCATCCTGGGGCACCTATATGTCTGCCAGTGTCTTTAGTACAGTGACAGTGCATTTTTTTTAAGCAGTGATCACTGTATTGGTGTCACTGGCCCCCAAAAAGTGTCCATCCCCATGACTTAGCTCTGGGGGGAGGAGCGAAACGTGTTTGTGGCGTGGCCTGGCGGGAGCCCAGGCTGAGGTTGTCACCTGCAACTTTACACACCTTGCATGAATATGCGGCACTGGGGATTCCTTCTCTCTTCTCTTCAGCGATCACAGGAGCTGGGACGGGCTCCAGTCCCTTGTCTGCACTCCTGCAGCAGCGTACATTTACATCATTTATATTGCTCCCCAAATCACCACACGAGCCTGAGCGGCACCCTAATCTACCGTGGGCCACCCCAAAAAGTGGCACTTAGTGTCAGATTTGTCCTCTGCAATGTTTTGCAGTCCTGCTAAAAATCGCCAATCGCCGCCATTACAATAAAAAAAAAAAAAAAATTCCATAAATCTATCCCATAGTTTGTATACGCTATAACGTTTGCGCAAACCAATCAATATACCCTTATTGGAATTTTTTTGACCAAAAATATGTAGCAGAATACATATTGGCCTAAATTTATGAAAAAATTTGATTTAAAAAAAAAAAAAATTATTGGGTATGTTTTATAGCGAAAAGTAAAAAATATTGTTTTTCTTTTCAAAATTTGTTTATAGCACAAAAAATAAAATCTGCGATCAAATAACACCAAAATTTATTTGTGGGAAAAAAAAGGACATACCCGTATTTATTGGCGTATAACACGCACTTTTTTCCCCTTAAAATCAGGGGGAAATCAGGGGTGCCTGTTATACGCTGATCCCCCACTGATCCCTCACCGTTGTGAGGCTCCGGGTGGCTTTCAGCCGCTTTCAGCCCTTCTCAGCGGCTTTCTCGGCCACCTTTGGCCTTTCTCGGCAGCTTTCGGCCGCCTTCTGACCTTTTCGGCAACTTTCGGCCTCTTTCGGGCGAAAGCTGCCGAGAATGACCGAAGGCGGCCGAGGAAGGCCGAAGGCGGCCGAGGAAGGCCGAAGGTGGGCGAGAACCGTTGAAAGCTGCAAGAACGGCCAATGGCGACAATTTTCAAACTGCAGTGACACTGATATGTCACTGCAGTTTGACTGCAGCCTGGGCAAGGCTGCAAATGACACTAAGGAGGCTGCAGATGGACGCTGCAAATGACACTGAGAAGGCTGCAAGGCTGCAAATGACACTGAGAAGCATGCAGATGGACTCTGTGCAAGGCTGCATTGATGGGCATTTAAATGTAAGTTTTTTTTCCTTTAAAACGTTTTTTTCCTTAAAATTTCTCCTAAACTTGGGGTGCGTGTTATACGGTACATTTTATTTGGGTACAGCGTCGCACGATTGGCAGTTAAAGTAATGCAATGCCATATCGCAAAATGGCCTGGTCATGAAGGGGATAAACCTTTTATTTATTATTTTTTTCTTTTTTATGGTTGAACTGGATGGACTTGTGTCTTTTTTCGGCCTAGCTAACTATGTAACTATGTAAGAGCTGAAGTGGTTAATATCAGAAGAGCTATCGCTTCATGGCCGCCAATCAGATTAAAACTTTCAGAGCAGGTCTAATGCTGAGGAGAAGTAATTCCAACATACCGTATATACTCGAGTAAAGGCCGACCCGAATATAAGCCGAGGCACCTAATTTTACCACAAAAAACTGGGAAAACTTATTGACTTGAGTATAAGCCTAGGGTGAGAAATGCGCAGCTACTGTAAGTGGAAAGAGGGTCAACAATGCCAATTTGCAGCTTCACTGTGCCCATTTGCAGCCATAGGTCTCCCGAACTTCAAACTTAGTAGTTAAGGGTTCCTAGATGCCCCCTAGCTGCAGCCAAAATTTGGGGTCTCTGGACCCAAAGGGTCCCGAAATGACATTGCTGCAGGTGGACACAGTTGACCGACTTTGGGGCCCTGTATCTCAGAGCCACTTGGTGCTAGGAACCCCAAATTTGGATATGTTGGGTTTGCACACCAAATATGGGGTTCCTAGCACCAAGTGACCCCGAGATACGGGGCCCCAAATTCGGGTCGGAAAATGTCATTCTCTGCTGCAGAAAAGTGCTCGACTCCAGTATAAGCCGAGGGGGGCACTTTCAGCAAAAAAAAAAAGTGCTGATAAACTCGGCTTATACTCGAGTATATACGGTACTTAAAGTATATTGCATTGATACATTGGATTTCTCTGTGTAGAAAGTAATTCAAACTTTCTTTGGATGACAGACTCTGACATTTTCAAGCTAACCGTTCTGCTCTTCCTCCACTACGTTTTACGCGCTCCCTTCACGTCTAAAGATAAGTGAAAGAGATAAGAGTAAAGCTCACATGTACTCATTTGGCTTCCTGAAACACCAAGCATGCTTTATTGTGGAGTGGTGCCATTATTTTCCACATGTGGGCCTAGGCTGGTGTTGAAGCTTCAAATTGCCTTTGACTTTACCTGTTATTTTATACCCATCTTGACAGGAGTCAAATATAGTCTTCTGCCTCCAGACCATATTAACGTGTCAAGGCTATTTGATTTGGTGCAAAGCTTCTGCTAAGTTTGAGTAGTGTCAATCAAGGCCAGACACACTTTTAAATTGATTCGCAACTATACACTCCACTGGCGTGGGCAAGCTTCTCAGTTGCTCTGCCTAGACATTTCCTGAAAAATGCCTTTGAAAGTACGTAGAATTATGTGCCACTTTGTGTTGGTCTATCACATAAAATCCCACTAAAATACATTTCAATTTTTGGTTGTAACATGATAAAATGTGGAGAATTTCAAGAGGTAAAATACTTTTTTCAAAGTACGCACGCCCGCCGTGGCACTTGGCACCCGATGCGCGTGCCCAGCGGCCGTGATGTCCGCCGGGCACCCGCGATTGCCCGGTAACACAGCGGGACTGTGGATCTGTGTGTGTAAACACACAGATCCACGGTCCTGTCAGATGAGAGGAGACCGATGGTGTGTTCTTAGTAGACATGTGCAATTCGTTTCGTTTTAATTCGTTTTCCGTTAAAATTCGTTATATTCGTTCATTCGTTATCGTACGAATGAACGAATGATTCGCAAAAAATTTTAACGAATAACGAATTATCGAATTGAACGAATATGAAAAACAACGAAAATCCGAAATAACCAAATTAGAAACAACGAAACTACGAAAGAAGAAAATCCGAAAAACGAAAACAGGAACAACGAAAATCAAAATGAACGAAAAAATTTGTACATTCATAACTTTTTATTGTTTGTTGAATTGGTAATTTTCCGTGTCCCTTACAATGGCGCTGCTTAACGTGCTTCGAATTGATTGAACGAAAAAATTTGTACATTCGTAACTTTTTTTATTTTTTTCGATTCGTAATTTTCCGTGTCTCTTACAATGGCGCTGCTTAACGTGCTTCGAATGGATTGAACAAAAAAATTCGTACATTCGTAACTTTTTTTTCGATTCGTAATTTTCCGTGTCTCTTACAATGTAATAATAGCATACACATTACATAAAATTATGAATTATGCTCCGATTACAAATCTATGAAAACAATGTTACGAAAGTACGAATAAATCAATCTAACGAAAGTACGAATGTAACTAAATCTACGAAAATACGAATGCGTCCGAATTTCGAATAAACGAAAATTAAACTAACGGAAAAACGAATCAACGAAAAAATAAATTTTACGAAAATACAAATCGTTACGAATACGAACACCGACGACTTACGAATTTACGAATCGTTACGAATACGAACACCGACGACTTACGAAATTACGAATCGTTACGAATCAACGGAAACAAACAGAAACTAAACGAAAATAAACTAATTTTTCTATTGTGCACATGTCTAGTTCTTAGTACAGAGAAACACTGATCTTTCTCATCCCCTTGTGAGTCCCCTCCCCCTACAGTTAGAATCACTCCCAGGGAACATGTTAACCCCTTCAGCGCCCCCTAGTGGTTAACCCCCTTCCCTGACAGTCACATTTATACAGTAATCAATGCATTTTTATAGCACGGATCGCTGTATAAATGTGAATGGTCCCAAAAATGTGTCAAAAGGGTCCGATATGTCCGCCGCAATATCGCAGTCACGATAAAAAAATCGCAGATCGCCGCCATTACTAGTTGTTGTAGTACTATTTTGTAGACGCTATAACTTTTGTGCAAACCAATCAATAATCGCTTATTGCGATTTTTTTTACCAAAAATATGTAGAAGAATACATATCGGCCTAAACTGAGGGAAAAAATTTTTTTTTATATATTTTTGGGGGATATTTAGTATAGCAAAAAGTAAAAAAATATTGTTTTTTTTTAAACTTGTCCCTATTTTTTTTTTTATAGCGCAAAATATAAAAACCGCAGAGGTGATCAAATACCACCAAAAGAAAGCTCTATTTGTGGGGACAAAATTATAAGAATTTCATTTGGGTACAGTGTTGTATGACCGCGCAATTGTCATTAAAAATGTGACAGCGCTGAAAGCTGAAAAATGGCTTGGGCAGGAAGGGGATGAAAATGCCCTGTACTGAGGTGGTTAAAGCAGTCGTAAAGGCACCCATTTTTTTCCTAAAATAATAAACATGTTATATTTACCTGCTCTGTGCAATGGTATTTCCCAGAGTGACCCCTTATCTCTTTTTCTGGGGTCCCCTGCTGGCACTCTCTGAGTGCCCCTCAGCAAGCTGTGTGCTGATGGGGCACTTGTGCGGCCATAGATACACACAGCGTAGGTCAGCCCCGCCCTGCCCCGTCCCACTCCCTCCTTACAGGGTTTGATTGACAGCAGTGGGAGCCAATGCTGCCTTTGTGTCCTATGAGAAGAGAGAGCAAAAGAGCAATGCTGCTGAAGACGGGCACAGCACTGGATAGAAAGAGCAGCCAGGTAAGTGTGGGGGGGGGGCTGTTTTTTTTTACTTTAATGCACCCAATAGTTTATTTGCTTTATTTATTTATTTGTTTATTAATTTTACCTTATTTGCTTCCTCCCCCCCTCCGGTTCCACACTTGGCACCTTTCAGGGCTGAGGGAGGAATGGATACCTGTTTTTCACAGGTCCCTGTCCACACTCCCGGCAGACGGTGCCTCAGCGATGTCCCTTGGAAGTTCAGTCCGCCTCCTCCTTCCTCCATCACCAGGCCAATTAGAAAGCGCAGTGCGCTTTGCACATGTGCATTAGGGAACCGTCTGTGAACTTCACTGCCGGTTTCCCTTAGTGGAGATGGCGGCAGCAGGACCTGACAGCCAATCCGAAGATCAGCTGGGGTGCCGGCATCGTGGGTTCCCTGGACAGGTAGGTGTCCATATATTAATGAAGCAAATGTAGCGTTTAAGGTTGTGGCCAAAAAGCTAAATTTTGGTCTCATCACTCCAAATGACTTTGTACCAGAAGGTTTGAGGCTTGTCTCTGTGCTGTTTGGCGTATTTTAAGCGGGATACTTTGTGCCTTTTTTGCTTTCTTCTGGCGACTCAACCATGCAGCCCATCTTTCTTCAAGTGCCTACTTATTGTGAATCTTGAAACAGCCACACCACATGTTTTCAGATAGTCCTGTATTTCACCTGAAGTTATTTGTGGATTTTTCTTTGCATCCCAAATAAATTTCCTGGCAGTTGTGGCTGAAATTTTTGTTGGTCTACCGGACCGTGGTTTGGTTTCAACAGAACCCCTAATTTTCCACTTCTTGATTAGTGTTTGAACACTGCTGATTGGCATTCTCAATTCCTTGGATATCTTTTTATATCCCTTTCCTGTTTTATACAGTTCAACTACCTTTTCCTGCAGATCCTTTGACAACTCTTTTGCTTTCCCCATGACTCAGAATCTAGAAACGTTAGTGCAGCACTGGATGAAAGATGCAAGGGTCTGTTAGGAGCCCAGAAACTCATTTACCTTTTATATACACACACTAATTACAAGCAAACAGATCACAGGTGAGGACGGTTACCTTTAATGGCCATTAAACCCTTTGTGTCTATTTGTCAAAACTAGTGGCGCTTTACCGCCAACGCCCCCGCACTTTCAGTGTGAAAGGGCTCTAAGAAGCAAGATCTATTGCAACAAACATCACAGAGGGGCAACAAACATCACAGAGGGGTATAGACAGGATCAGTGCCAGACTATTTTGCGCCCTTTCTATACCGTATAGAGGTATAGAAATTATATTTTAGAGGTATAGAAGTCTTATTCTTTTGAGGGGGGGGGGGCAAGTAGCTGGTCTTGCCTAGGGCGCATAATAGTCTAGCACTGACCATGCCTCCATCCACGCATCATTCATGTAATTACTGTCCCTGGTGCTGAAAAAAAAAAAATCACTAAACTTCAGCTTTAGCCACTAAGCCTCTTTCTGAGATTTGTTGTTTACAACAGGTTTTTTTTGCTAGAAAATTACTTAGAACCCCCAAACATTATACATTTTTATTTTCTAACATCCTAGAGAATAAAATGACGGTCATTGCAATACTTTTTGTCACACCGTATTTGCGCAGCGGTCTTACAAGCGCACTCTTTTTGGAAAAAGTAGACTTTTTTGAATTAAAAAAATAAGACAACAATAAAGTTAGCCCAATTTCTTTTTTATATTGTGAAAGATAATGTTACGCCGAGTAAATTTATACCCAACATGTCACACTTTGCGCCCGCTCGTGGAATGGCGACAAACTTTTACCCTTAAAAATCTCCATAGGCGACGTTTAAAAAATTGTACAGGTTGCATGTTTTAAGTTACAGAGGGGGTCTAGGGCTAGAAGTATTGCCCTCACTCTACCGATCGCGGCAATACCTCACATGTGTGGTTTGAACACCGTTTTCGGTATGTTACCTTTTTTCATTATGTTACCTTTTTTTTTTAATTTTTCACAGTTTTAAAAATAAAATAAAAAATGCGTCACTTTTATTCCTATTACAAGGAATGTAAACATCCCTTGTAATAGAAAAAAAGCATGACAGGACCTCTTAAATATTAGATCTGGGGTCAAAAAGACCTCAGATCTCATATTTACATTAAAATGCAATAATAAAAAAAAAATATTTGTCATTTCAAAAAATGAAAAAAAAAAGGTCCCTTTAAGAGCTACGGGTGAAAGTGACGCAGAGACCACTCTTATCGGAAACCGGACCGCTCACTGAAGACGAGGACACCGCGGTTATGGCAGCTAGCTGCTGCCATAACAACGATATCCTCCTTCAAAGTACCAATGTATATCGCCATGAGCTGGTCCGGAAGTGGTTCAGTATGGTGCATTAATTATTAAATTATTATATATATATATATATATATTTTTTTTTTTCTTTGCAAAAAGCTGGGCTTTTGGAAATGAAGCTGCAGGCATGGAGTTTCAAACCAAACCACATCTTGATATAGCAGCTAAGACATTGGAATTTCTTGTAAAAATAAATTCACTGTAAAAGGTCTAATTTATTTGTTACCCATATCCACGTTTTTGTTTTTTACTCAGTCTCTAAAACTAAAAACCTTTACAATCCCTTAGAAATGCAAAAAAATTTTTTTTAGCAGTTTCAGCCATTCTTCAGTTACTGATAGTCCTGTAGCGCGCTGTGCTCACTGCTCATAGGCCAATTGCTCTGTATGGTACAGGCACGCCTCACTTAATGACCAGGTTCCGTTCCAACGACCAAGTCGAATTACGAATTACGAATTAGTTGTTAAATGAGGAGTCACAAGTAATCAATATTTTAAGCATTCTTAACTACTGTACTGTACTGTATTGTGAAAAAAAGGTCTAAACACACAACTCAAGCTCAATAACGTTGTTTAATTTGCATAGGTACAGAACACAAATGAAAATTCTGTACTGTACTGTACAATACAATGATGTATAGCATGTCGTTCGAGTGGGGAGAGCTGGTTGTAACTCTGAGTGGTCGTTAAACAGGTAAGTCGTTAAATGAGGAGTATCTGTATAGGACAGGTCAGATGTGAATACACAGTTGTGACAAGATTCCCCCTTGACTTATGTTGCCTCCCTGAGCCAATTGATTGTGTATTTTTGGTCACTGGACTGTGACTAGTGTTGGGTGTACAGTTCGGCCCGAGCATGAATTCTGGTCGAACATTGGCTGCTCGCCCATTCCACAAACCCCCCGAATTGTCAGGGCGTTCGGCCATTTGTTCGACCCGCTGAATGCCCCACAATGCACTACTTGCCGCACAGTGCATTGGAAGCCCTGATTTGCTGAAGCAATGAAGGATTTGACCAATCAGTACACAGAACACTATCAGAGCCATGATTATTGGAGAAAGTAATGATGAATGTGCCCAATCATGGTTCATTGCTCATAGACCCACCCCCTATGTAAAAGGATCCTTCCCACAGCAGCCATTTGCAGTGTGATATTGGAGTGGAGGTAGATAGAAAAGGGCTCTGTCCATTGCTACTAGCAAGTTAATGTGCTATAGTGTGCTATTATGATTCTATTGTAAGTGTAGAGTGTCAGTTTAGTGTGAATATAGCAGTAGTGCAGTGTGAGTGTAGTGCGACCATTTGTTTTTAATTTAATGTCAGTTTAGTGTTTCAGAGCAGGTTAACTTCAGCATATTGACGTGCATTAGTGCACGTTTACTGCGGTATATTGAGATGCATTAGTGCACATTTACAGCAATATATTGAAGTGCCTTAGTGCAGTTTTACTGCAGTATTTTGAAGTGCATTAGTGCAGTTTTACTGCAGTATACTGAAGGGCATCAGTGCAGTTTTACTGCAGTATATTGTAGCGTATCAGTGGAGTGTGTCTGTGTAATGAGTACTCAAGTTAAAGTGCGCCAAACACCACTTAAAATCGATTAAAGTGCATCCAAATACACATTTTACCTTCTCTATTACATTTTGGTAATAAGCCTCCCCATCATGTCTGGGAGGCCAACAAGGAGAGGCAGACATTCCCATGGCACTGTGAGTGGCCAGCAGCATCTTTGTCCACAGGGAAAGGTGGACGTGGTCCGTCCTCAGGCAAAGCAACATGTCCTCTGTTTAGTGATGTTGCCCGTGCTATCCAGCCACAGCATTCAGAGGAGGTGGTGGATTGGCTTACTAAACCATCCTCATCCTCCTCATCCTCCTCATCCTCTGTCACCCAAGCAGAGACTAGTGCACAGTCCACCGCAGCTGCCAGAGTGGCTTATTCTGCCTCCTGTAAACAACAAATTGGCAGTTATGTTCCCCCAGCTGCAGTGTATTACCAAGTTGGCTCCAGTAATGATGAGGATGGAGGGGATGATGAGGTCACTGATGTGACTTGGGTGCCAGATAGAGGAGAGGAGGAAAATGAGGGTGAGGCACAACCCCAAAGAGGCAGCCATCATGGAAGAGTAGAGAGCAGCCAACCTATTTTAACACATTGTGGAGCTATTATTACCTGGCCCACTTTCCACAGCTCAGCTGTCTGGGCATTTTTTTAGCACATGTGCAGCTGATCGCACTGTTGCAATTTTCAATCTTTGCCTCAAGCAGATCAAGCGTGGCAAAAACACCAGCCATTTGGGTACCACATGCTAAGCATTTAACCTCCCACCACTGAAAGACACACAAAAGTGATGCAATTCTGCTCCTCCTCACCTTTCAGGTCTATCCTCGCTTTATCTCATGACCTCTCAGCAGCCTCCACTGACAGGGATGATGGTATAGCAAAGGATGTCACAGGTCCTTGCAGCACATCTGCCAGCAGCACACCACCAGCTGTAGACTATAGCAGGCAAATTTCTCTGCCCCAACTGTTGCAGCAAATAAAAATAAAAAAAATAGTCACTGCCACCCACATGTACAGTGTCTAAATTCAAGCTTGTTGAAGCTGCTGGCTTTACAACTCCTGCCTTTCCATCCTTTTGTGATCTTGCAGAATGTGCTGTACAACAATGGCAGGTTCCCAGTTGCTATTTCTTTGCAAGCAAGGCCATTCCAGCTCTGTACCATCACGTGGAAGGCAATATTGTGGCATCATTGGGCAAGGCAGTCAGCCTCAAGGTCCACATTACTGCTGACACATGGTCCATCAGGCATGGTCAGAGACACTATATTTTGTTCACAGCACACTGGGTAACTCTGCTTGCAACTTGGAAGGATGCAGGACAGGGCTTAGTACTGCAATTTGTTTTTCTGCCATGTCTCCATACAGCTGGTGGTAATGATTATGCAAGATTTGTCAGCTCCATCCCCTCCTCCTCCTCTTCCTCCTCCATGCCCTCCTCTGCTGAATTGTCATATGAAAAACCAGTTCCCCCTAAGCGTTCAAGGGGCTATTCAATGCGTTAGGCTAAAAGATGCCATGCAGTGCTTCAGCTGGTCTGTCTAGGGGACTGGAACCACACCGGAGCAAAGATTCTTTCAGCCCTGCAGGGGCAGGCCCAGAGGTGGTTCACGCCATGCCAGCTGGAGCCAGGAATGGTGGTGTGTGACAATGACACTAACCTCCTGTCCGCCCTTAGACAGGGAAAGTTGACACATATCACAATTCACATATCAAAATACAAGTAAAATAAAGCGCATCAGTACAAATGAGTATACCTCTTAGCAGGGTCACCAGATAGTCCAAGACATATATATATATATATACACACATATATACTCTGGGGGAATCTCATGAGGTCAGTCAGGGCAGCCTCCCAAGGGAACCGAGAAGCGGGCTCCAGTAAGCTAGAAATATACAAAAAGAAGGGGGGCGCCTCTGAATATGTGTAAAAAATCAGTTTTATTAAATAAAAGTATCCACTCACATGGAAATATAGGGAGTCCTGTTCAGGTCCTGCAAGCTGGGCTGAGGAGGTGAGGAAGCTGCATGTTTTCAGCAAATCCACTTCACTTTCTTTTCTCTTCTTCCAGCTTAGGATCTTAGTCACAGAGTAAGGTATGGCAGAGCGGAGTGGAGAGAAGGATATCCAGATAAAGTCCAGATGCAGGTTTTCCTGGGGTGGTCCAAGTTGCTTGAGAAAGGAATGCGGCCACTCCCCCATAGAGTGGCTAGCCTATCCCGAAACGCGTCGCATACCTGTGACGTCACGGCCGGGCGACGCCGTCTGTTTGCTCTCCAGGCCTCGTTTTTGTCAGCTTGGAACACGGCCGTGTCTTCTAACACATCTCCCTGACAGGACTGATGGCTTCCTGAGTGATCCCCCGGCGCTGTCCCAGCTTTGACGCCTTCCCTCCTCACTGTACCCCACCACCGGAACCCCTGCTCTGATAATAAGGGAGCTTTTATGCCCCACTACCAGACTGGACCACCCCAGGAAAACCTGCATCTGGACTTTATCTGGATATCCTTCTCTCCACTCCGCTCTGCCATACCTTACTCTGTGACTAAGATCCTAAGCTGGAAGAAGAGAAAAGAAAGTGAAGTGGATTTGCTGAAAACATGCAGCTTCCTCACCTCCTCAGCCCAGCTTGCAGGACCTGAACAGGACTCCCTATATTTCCATGTGAGTGGATACTTTTATTTAATAAAACTGATTTTTTACACATATTCAGAGGCGCCCCCCTTCTTTTTGTATATCACAATTCACATATCAACTGGCAGCATAGTTGGTAATTCAATAGATTAATGAATGGTGTATTCAGATATATATCCTAATAAAGCACATCCTCAGAGTCCCACACGTTTCTGTGTAAAAACACTTCTTCAGGGCCGGATGTTATAGGGTATCTATAAAAAAACGTAAAATATAGTAAAAATGAATTTGAATATTAGGGTAAGTACAGCAGGACAAGACAATGTCATCAATCCTGAGTGCTTACGTGCCACAGGTAGCAACAATGTGTAGTATATGCAGAACCAGGGCCATAGGAGGGGTCCTCCATTCCTTTTCACCGTTCTGGACATACTTTTGAGATGAGAGGTCTGCGCTTTTGGGGGTTCTGCATGTGCGCCCCCTTGATTATGGGGTACATGACCACCTCAGCTCCCGGGACAGACCACTCCTATGGCTCTGGTTCTGCATACACTATACACCGTCGCTACCTGTGGTATGTAAGCACTCAGGGTTGACGATATTGTCTTGTCCTGTTGTACTTACGCTAATATTAGAATACATTTTTTACTATATTTTACGTTATATGTTTTTATAGATACCCTATAACATCCTCCCCTGAAGAAGTGTTTTTACACAGAAACACATCAGGCTCTGAGGATGTAGCTATGTGCTTTATTAGGATATATATCTGGATACACCATTCCTTTTTTAATCTATTGAATTACCAATTATGCTGCCAGTTGATATGTGAATTGACCATGCTATATACCATTGCTATGTGCTGACAATGTATACATTTATGAACATGATGGTACTACTGTTATGAATATGTACAATTATGGTAACATTTATCCATTGATTTTTTTATATGAATTATACTACTGTTATGTATTTATATACTTTTTACTCCAATAATTAAACTTGACAATATTCATCTACACGAGTTAACCACTTCATTTAAAATCCCAAATTTCTTTTTTTTTTTTTTGTCTCATTGAACCCAGGATGAAGGCACATTACATGTGCCTCATTTGAAGTCCCAAACTCACCATTTATGCTAGTATTGGTTGACAACCTTTCTTGACCACCGTTACAAGGGGAAAGTCTCAGAGCTAATCCTGTCCTCACGGAGGGAGCAGGAGATAAAATATTTCGAAGACACCTTAAAGAGGAGTTTATGTAATGCCTTTCCAGACTCTGCTAGATTACCGTCTCATGGAAAGGCTAGTTTTGAGACTTCTGTTGGTCAAGAGAGAAGCGGTGGAGAAGGGTCGCCTTAGTGATGCATTTAAAAAAATTTTTAGTCCTTGTGCCCAGGGCTGTCAGCTTCCACATCTCATCGGCAGCGTCTGCATCATATAGTGGGAGATTATCTAGGGGCAAAAAACAGACATGGAGAGCTTTCCATTTGACCATCCACTGGGTTACTGGGTCACAGACCACTGGACAGAACATGTCCAGTATGCAATTAGGCTGCTGGGCTACCTGCATCCAGCGTGCTTTCCGAACAGACATTCAGTGCTCCTGGAGGTTTTGTGACAGATAAAAGAGTCCACAGACTTGGTTGACCGGCTGACATTTATCAACATGAAATATTCCTGGATTAGCAGCAGCTATCAAGCCCCTGATGCTATGTTACCAATTGACTGTTTTTGGGATGGGTAATCTGTGCAAGACTGTCTAGGCTGCCCAGCTTTGTGGGTGTTGATTTTATCATGAAGAAACTTTTTGGTATAAGTTCCATGGGCACAATTAACACCCAATGACTCATTTTCCTGCACCTATTTGACAGGTGCATATCGTTTAAATTTTTGACTGCAAGGCCACTTCTTGCTTACATCAAGAGTACCTCAATAGGTTTACGGTGAGAAGGCACCAGCAACACCCAAAGCCCAATTTTTCTGCACCTGTTACTTCTATCCAAAGTCTGCGAAACAGACACCAGGATTTATCCCAAAAAATCTTGAATCTTGTTCCGAGTGCACAAAATTGTGGCCTCATCATACAAACTGGCTCCCCAAGCCGCTGTTTATAAAATAAAGAAAGCTTGCAGGGAAAATACATATTTTTTGGCCTTTATAAATGTAATTTTTGCTGCAGCAAGTTCTATACATGGTACAGATGCAACACTTTACAGGCAGACTAAGGGGACCCCCCCCCCAGGCACTATATTTAAAACAATTTTTCATTTTTATTATTTCACTTTAAGCGTCAGTAAAAATGACTGCTCATTAAAAATTATGTTTTTTACAAACCCTTTTTTTGTTGATACATGTCCCCCAGGGCAGAAACCGAACCCATACCCATTGTATGCCCATTAACTTGCATCTAAGACCTCAAAATTGGCACTTTTTCCAGTTCGGGTCCCATAGACCTCAACGGGGTTTGTTATTCATCTCCGAATTCTTGCGCTGTTCGAGGGTTCTAGGGTGAACCGAACAGGGGGTCGTTCGGCCCATCTCTAACTGTAACACATCTTAGGCATTTTTTCAAAGTAACAAAATTAGTGCTGATACTTGGGAAAAAAAAGGAATTTTGCTTCAAATACTTTTGGAACATAATGTAGCAAATATGATGACAACGTTGTTATAAAATATAGAATGCCTTGAATGTCGTGATTACAGTTCTCTTAAGTTGTCCTTGGCATCATGTAGCCACAAGAGAGTTAAGTGTGTGACTGCTCCTAGTTAGTCTTACCAAGATGAGTGAAACTGAACAGCTGCAAAATGATAATGGCCTAGAGTATGACTTATAACATTTCATTCAGTAATTAAGACTCTGAGACAGAAGGGCTTTCATGGTAAAGGTTACTGGACAATCATCTCTATGATCTCATGCCTGAATGCAAGCAGTGTGCTTCTGTGCGGAAAGAGACTCCAGCATAATAGATATTATTGTGTCATCCTTCATACTCTGCTCGTTTGACACCAAGATTTCCATTTTTGAGATAGACAAAAATAATAGTAAAAATAGGAAGAGCAAAAGTGAGGCTTGTTGTGTATATGTGATTTAAGACATTGATTTACACTATTGACTAATCAACCCCTAGGCATATAGAAGAAAAAACTGTGGTTTCCAAGATTAGGAAGCCAGAAAAGTGGGGCTTATTGAGAAGTCATTTACGTCTTATATATAAATAATTATAAGTATCCAAAATTGTATGAAAAATTCATTTGATATATTTATTGAAAAAATAATTAATTAATTAATTTAAATTACATCACATATATAGGAATTAAATTAAAGCACAACCATATGACTAAACATGATTACATGTGTTTTCTCGGTTCAATAGTGAACCAGATCGAAAACAGACACATACTTGGGGGGACATATACAAACATGTAACATTTAAAACAAATGTCGTCCGGACGCCAGGGAAGACTCGCAGTATATTATCCCACTAAACCCGTTGGGTTGTAACAAAATCGTTATAACAATAATGGGAGATGCCCTCCCTTAATATCAAATATTTGTGGGATAAAAACTGGAAGTGCTCCACAGGTGGCTCGAGCCAAGTAGGGAGGGAAGGAAAAGGTAAGTGGAAGGGAAAGGGGGAGGGTGACCGCGGATAATGAACCTGATGTGCGCATTAATATCCAGCCAAAGCAATCCTAATTGACTTATGTTGATGAAATACAGATGGCATCCAATTATTATTGTATTGATTTACATGTGTTTGTACCCAATGTTGTTTTTGTATTGGATGGTTCCCTTAACAGGGATTGTCCATACCGCTTGTTGTTTCACAAAAGCAGGTTGTGGGTATACGGAACAATTGGATCGTTCACTAAATCCTGTATTTGGTTGGTGTGTATTTGCACCCACGGTTGTCTTATAACTGATGGTTTCCCTAACCGGGATTGTCCATGCTACTGTTTAACTCACAGAAAACAGATTGTGGGTGTACAAAGCAAGAGTAAAGTCAGTTCAAATTGTATTGGGATTGCATGGGATAGCCAGCATACGTTACCGCTTCCATTAACTCGATGTAGATCGTGGGCTATGAGATGTTTCAAGGGCCCATCTTCGTTTGTGTGGGGAACCGGACCTCGCTGCTGGTAGAGCAAATCTCTATTGTCACTTCCGTAGTCTGCAGCGCTGTTACATTTTTCAGTAGCAGTTCCGTTTAGATGGGCAACATCTATCCGCCCTTGGTCTTTGGAGTGCGGTTTGCTGGTAGATGTCGGCTGGTTTTAAATGTCAGCCTGGCGCTCCGTTCAGTTCAGGGTCCCTTCAACCCGATGCTGCGGCTCGAGTACACCTGTGGGCCGTTACGTCCTGGCGTGCGTAGGACAGTGACGTCGACGCGTTTCACAAGGGGGTGTGTAGCTTCTTCTGGACGTTGTGATGGTGTCAGAGGGCTCCTTCTTATTGGTGTCCGGCCCTCGTTTACGCCCACCACTTTGAGCAGATCGCTCAATCGTGAAGGATTGCCCCATGTATGTGGATATTTCCGTTACTTTAGGTAGTTGTTTTGGGTTTTATACTTTAGAAGCAGAATAGTATTCGTGCGGGTCATATATATTCATTTCTAAAGATCCATTAGAGTCTGTTTTCCATTCTGCATTGTAATGTCCATAATGGTCATATTGGTGATAACAATTACTATTGGTTTAATCATTAGCAGACAGGTACTTCACTTTCAGAGCCATATGTATATTTATTTGGCTCTGGAATACTTAGTAATGGCCTACATAAGGTGGTCGGAAGATGTGTAGGTCAAAAAATGTCTCTTGCCAATATCATTTGGCATTTTTGTAAAGGATCCCAGATAATTTCTGAGATCCTATGTGAGGCATAATTGATCAACACATAGACCGATCGAAATAAATGTCTTAGCATCTACGTAGAAATCGACTGACAGCATCTAATGCCTCTTGCGGGGGGAGGGAAGGGTAGATTGAGGGAAAAAGGAGGATATGGGTATAGACAACATAATTACAGTCGTTTTGGAAAATGCATTAAGGTAGATGTTTCTATATCTAGAAATATATATATTATGTGTAAAATATCCTAATGCATTGTTATATTCTATCCTGCTCTTTTTCATTCTTAAATAACTTATTTTTATAGGGTTAGAAAAGGTTGGAGGTTGAGGTCTGTGTTAAGGCCCATCGGATAGAGAGTACCGAGACGGAATATCCATCTCTTTTCCCGTTGTTGTAAAATCTGATCAAAGTCACCCCTACGTGGGGACAGATTTAGGGCATAGATGCCTTTAACCTTCATACCTGCAAGCTTACCCTGATGAAATTTTGCGAAGTGTTTTGCTACTGGTTTCTCTGGATTCTTCTCCCCTATTTCCCTTATATGCTCTCCAATGCGAATCCTGAGCTGGCGCTTGGTTTTTCCTATGTATTTCTTATCACAAGGACAGGTAATCATGTATATGACTTTTGTTGTTGCGCAGTTGATCAAACTTTTAATTTTAAATGTATTTTCACCCCTGGAATCACTAAAAGTGTCCGTTCTGTGTATAAGTGGGCATATTTGGCAGTGTCCACAAGAGAACATGCCTTTTGTTCTGGGGAATTCTGACAGCCAGGATGTGTTTGGATTCCTTGTGTATTCTGATTGAATGAGTTCATCACCTAGATTACGTGCACGTTTGGCCACTAATTTTGGTTCGGGGCCCACTATTTTAGCTATACCGGGGGTGTTGAGGAGGATCTCCCAATGTTTGTTTATTATTTTTTTTTCTCACTATTTCCCACTGTGTTCCAAATTCGGTAATAATTCGTACCGGACCTGTGTCCTGTTGGAACTCAGTGGATGTTTTTTGTTTGTGCTTAGGTCTATGTAGGAGTGACGTTCTATCACGACCTGCTGCTTTTTGTTTCGCTCTCCTTAGTTGTTTATGCGAGTAACCCCGCTCTCTGAATCTGGCGTATAGATCTGAGCTCTCTCGTCTATAGCTTTCCGCGCTAGAACAGTTTCGTTTAATACGGAGAAACTGTCCTATGGGTATGCTATTTTTCTGCCATTGAGGATGGTGACTATCTGCCCTTAATAGTGTGTTTGCAGATGTTTCCTTTCGGAAAGTATGTGTCCTGATTGTGGAGTTTTTAATGCCTATCGCCAGATCCAGGAAGGAGATCTCCTCGTGACTGAATGTAAATGTGAGTCTAATATTACGATCATTTTGATTCAGGATAGAGATAAATTCTTTTAATGAGGTTTCGTCTCCTCTCCATAGTACTAACACGTCATCAATGTACCTGAGCCAGGTATGTACATGGCTCAGGTACATTGGCGAGGTGTATACCAGGTCCTCCTCCCATAGGCCCAGGTGTAGACATGCATAAGCTGGTGCCCATGGGGCACCCATCGAGGTGCCGTTAATCTGCTGATAATATTTATCCAGAAATTGAAAAAAGTTGTTCTTTAAAGCAAAAATAAGTAGGTCAACCACAAATTCGTTCTGTGGTCCGCATCTTGGAAAATTTTTATCAAGAAATGACTTAATGGCTTTAATACCCCATTCATGAGGGATTGATGTATAAAGTGATTCTACATCAATTCCTACTAGAAGGAGATTTTCATGTACTTGGAGTTCAGCTAGATGTCCTAGGACATCTCCTGTGTCTTTGACAAAAGAATCAAGTCCAAAGACCATATCTTTGAGCATATTATCCAACAGTTTGCCTATTCTTTCAAGTGGACCCTTAATGGCTGACACTATTGGTCTACCCGGGGGATTTAACAAAGATTTATGGACTTTAGGAATTATGTAAAATGTCGGGACATTGAATTCATCTACTTGAAGGTAGTTGAACTCTTTGTTGTTCAGGAGGCCTGCTTCTTTGGCTAATTTCAATTTGTCATTTAACTCTAGGACAAGGTTGGGGAAGGGGTCATGGGGGAGTTTTACATAAGTATTTTTATCTCCCAAGAGTCGGAAGACTTCTCTCTCATAGTTCCGACTGTCAAGTAGGACCACATTCCCCCCCTTGTCACTACGTTTTATGACAATATCCTTGGCTTCGGTCAGTTCTTTTATAGCCTTTCGTTCCTCACTAGTCAAATTATCATGTTGTTTTTGGTTCCAATCTATTTTGGCTAGATCAGTCTGTATCATCTCTAGAAAGAGACTTAGATATTTATTTTTATTCAAGGAGGGCATTTTATTAGATTTAATGTTAAGGCTTGTTTGTCTTTTTGTCGGTCCTAGATTTGTTTCATTGGGCATATTTCCCCCTTCCTCCCATAGGGATTCAAGAATCTCCAGTGCTTCATCAAGCTGGTTGTTGGCATCAATAGCATCTTTATTGTCTACTGTTGTAGGTTTACTAGCATGGAGAAATCGAAAGTATACCTTCCGGAGGAAGAGGGAAATATCCTTATACACTGTAAATTCATCCATTTGGCTTGTTGGGGAAAATGACATGCCTCGTTGTAGAAGTTTCTTATGTCTACTTGATAAGTCAAATTTTGACAGGTTAATTATTTTTCTGTCGCTATCCTCTGATTTTTCCATTAATGGTTCTGTTGATTCCTCTGACTTCTCGTGCGTGCTTCGCCTTTGGTGGAGTTGCGAATTTGATCTTTTTTGGTCAGTGATTTGGGGGCTGATGTTTTGTATGAACTGGGTCTGTCTTTTTGCATCTGATTTTTGTCCCCGTTCTCTGCCCCCTCCTTTACTAAAAAAGTCACTGATTTTATTGTTTCCTCATCATCATTTTCGCTATTTGATCTATTCCCTCTTGAAGAGGATCTTCGATTTCCACGGCGGGCTCGACTTCGGCTTCGACGTGGTGTTAAATCGAAGATGTCCCCTTTTTCCCAATCGCCTAAGTCACGTCTGAATTTAGACTGCTTTGTAGTTTTTAAATTATGTTGAATTCTCTCTATTTCTTTTTTGAGGTTTTCATTTAATTTCAAAAACTCTTCTGTATTTTTATGGGGTTCAAGTCCTATCGAGCTTATAGTGATTGCTGCTGACAGCTCGGCAAGTTGAGTTTTTTCCTCCTCAACTATCAGTTGCATGACTGCAACCCCATGATTTATACATAGAATTTTCCATTTCTCTAGGAAATTCTGGCTATGTAAATGTTCAGCTGGAACTACTTTGTCGCGAAGGCCTCTGGGGATAATTTTATTTTCTATATATGTTTCAAGGAAACATATGTCCCATTTCCTATTGAGATGTTTAATGATTAATTTTTTGTGTTCTTTAAAGCGTGTTTTTATTTCTTCTTCTTTCGATGGTGTAGCAACTGTATCCTTATTAAATGCTTGACTAATTTCCTGATCAATATCCTCTCCGATAACAAATGCCATACCGAAGTGGAGATATCAGGATAGTTAACCCAGACCACTAATGTCTATAAAGTATACGGAAAAGAGGAACTAGTGATACGGTGTGCTAAAAACTTAAACAGAAATGCCTCCAGAAAGGATCACCGGTGATCCCAATATAGCTAGTAAAAATAGGAAGAGCAAAAGTGAGGCTTGTTGTGTATATGTGATTTAAGACATTGATTTACACTGTTGACTAATCAACCCCTAGGCATATAGAGGAAAAAACTGTGGTTTCCAAGATTAGGAAGCCAGAAAAGTGGGGCTTATTGAGAAGTCATTTACGTCTTATATATAAATAATTATAAGTATCCAAAATTGTATGAAAAATTCATTTGATATATTTATTGAAAAAATAATAATAAATTAATTAATTTAAATTACATCACATATATAGGAATTAAATTAAAGCACAACCATATGACTAAACATGATTACATGTGTTTTCTCGGTTCAATAGTGAACCAGATCGAAAACAGACACATACTTGGGGGGACATATACAAACATGTAACATTTAAAACAAATGTCGTCCGGACGCCAGGGAAGACTCGCAGTATATTATCCCACTAAACCCGTTGGGTTGTAACAAAATCGTTATAACAATAATGGGAGATGCCCTCCCTTAATATCAAATATTTGTGGGATAAAAACTGGAAGTGCTCCACAGGTGGCTCGAGCCAAGTAGGGAGGGAAGGAAAAGGTAAGTGGAAGGGAAAGGGGGAGGGTGACCGCGGATAATGAACCTGATGTGCGCATTAATATCCAGCCAAAGCAATCCTAATTGACTTATGTTGATGAAATACAGATGGCATCCAATTATTATTGTATTGATTTACATGTGTTTGTACCCAATGTTGTTTTTGTATTGGATGGTTCCCTTAACAGGGATTGTCCATACCGCTTGTTGTTTCACAAAAGCAGGTTGTGGGTATACGGAACAATTGGATCGTTCACTAAATCCTGTATTTGGTTGGTGTGTATTTGCACCCACGGTTGTCTTATAACTGATGGTTTCCCTAACCGGGATTGTCCATGCTACTGTTTAACTCACAGAAAACAGATTGTGGGTGTACAAAGCAAGAGTAAAGTCAGTTCAAATTGTATTGGGATTGCATGGGATAGCCAGCATACGTTACCGCTTCCATTAACTCGATGTAGATCGTGGGCTATGAGATGTTTCAAGGGCCCATCTTCGTTTGTGTGGGGAACCGGACCTCGCTGCTGGTAGAGCAAATCTCTATTGTCACTTCCGTAGTCTGCAGCGCTGTTACATTTTTCAGTAGCAGTTCCGTTTAGATGGGCAACATCTATCCGCCCTTGGTCTTTGGAGTGCGGTTTGCTGGTAGATGTCGGCTGGTTTTAAATGTCAGCCTGGCGCTCCGTTCAGTTCAGGGTCCCTTCAACCCGATGCTGCGGCTCGAGTACACCTGTGGGCCGTTACGTCCTGGCGTGCGTAGGACAGTGACGTCGACGCGTTTCACAAGGGGGTGTGTAGCTTCTTCTGGACGTTGTGATGGTGTCAGAGGGCTCCTTCTTATTGGTGTCCGGCCCTCGTTTACGCCCACCACTTTGAGCAGATCGCTCAATCGTGAAGGATTGCCCCATGTATGTGGATATTTCCGTTACTTTAGGTAGTTGTTTTGGGTTTTATACTTTAGAAGCAGAATAGTACTCGTGCGGGTCATATATATTCATTTCTAAAGATCCATTAGAGTCTGTTTTCCATTCTGCATTGTAATGTCCATAATGGTCATATTGGTGATAACAATTACTATTGGTTTAATCATTAGCAGACAGGTACTTCACTTTCAGAGCCATATGTATATTTATTTGGCTCTGGAATACTTAGTAATGGCCTACATAAGGTGGTCGGAAGATGTGTAGGTCAAAAAATGTCTCTTGCCAATATCATTTGGCATTTTTGTAAAGGATCCCAGATAATTTCTGAGATCCTATGTGAGGCATAATTGATCAACACATAGACCGATCGAAATAAATGTCTTAGCATCTACGTAGAAATCGACTGACAGCATCTAATGCCTCTTGCGGGGGGAGGGAAGGGTAGATTGAGGGAAAAAGGAGGATATGGGTATAGACAACATAATTACAGTCGTTTTGGAAAATGCATTAAGGTAGATGTTTCTATATCTAGAAATATATATATTATGTGTAAAATATCCTAATGCATTGTTATATTCTATCCTGCTCTTTTTCATTCTTAAATAACTTATTTTTATAGGGTTAGAAAAGGTTGGAGGTTGAGGTCTGTGTTAAGGCCCATCGGATAGAGAGTACCGAGACGGAATATCCATCTCTTTTCCCGTTGTTGTAAAATCTGATCAAAGTCACCCCTACGTGGGGACAGATTTAGGGCATAGATGCCTTTAACCTTCATACCTGCAAGCTTACCCTGATGAAATTTTGCGAAGTGTTTTGCTACTGGTTTCTCTGGATTCTTCTCCCCTATTTCCCTTATATGCTCTCCAATGCGAATCCTGAGCTGGCGCTTGGTTTTTCCTATGTATTTCTTATCACAAGGACAGGTAATCATGTATATGACTTTTGTTGTTGCGCAGTTGATCAAACTTTTAATTTTAAATGTATTTTCACCCCTGGAATCACTAAAAGTGTCCGTTCTGTGTATAAGTGGGCATATTTGGCAGTGTCCACAAGAGAACATGCCTTTTGTTCTGGGGAATTCTGACAGCCAGGATGTGTTTGGATTCCTTGTGTATTCTGATTGAATGAGTTCATCACCTAGATTACGTGCACGTTTGGCCACTAATTTTGGTTCGGGGCCCACTATTTTAGCTATACCGGGGGTGTTGAGGAGGATCTCCCAATGTTTGTTTATTATTTTTCTCACTATTTCCCACTGTGTTCCAAATTCGGTAATAATTCGTACCGGACCTGTGTCCTGTTGGAACTCAGTGGATGTTTTTTGTTTGTGCTTAGGTCTATGTAGGAGTGACGTTCTATCACGACCTGCTGCTTTTTGTTTCGCTCTCCTTAGTTGTTTATGCGAGTAACCCCGCTCTCTGAATCTGGCGTATAGATCTGAGCTCTCTCGTCTATAGCTTTCCGCGCTAGAACAGTTTCGTTTAATACGGAGAAACTGTCCTATGGGTATGCTATTTTTCTGCCATTGAGGATGGTGACTATCTGCCCTTAATAGTGTGTTTGCAGATGTTTCCTTTCGGAAACATTGGGTACAAACACATGTAAATCAATACAATAATAATTGGATGCCATCTGTATTTCATCAACATAAGTCAATTAGGATTGCTTTGGCTGGATATTAATGCGCACATCAGGTTCATTATCCGCGGTCACCCTCCCCCTTTCCCTTCCACTTACCTTTTCCTTCCCTCCCTACTTGGCTCGAGCCACCTGTGGAGCACTTCCAGTTTTTATCCCACAAATATTTGATATTAAGGGAGGGCATCTCCCATTATTGTTATAACGATTTTGTTACAACCCAACGGGTTTAGTGGGATAATATACTGCGAGTCTTCCCTGGCGTCCGGACGACATTTGTTTTAAATGTTACATGTTTGTATATGTCCCCCCAAGTATGTGTCTGTTTTCGATCTGGTTCACTATTGAACCGAGAAAACACATGTAATCATGTTTAGTCATATGGTTGTGCTTTAATTTAATTCCTATATATGTGATGTAATTTAAATTAATTAATTTATTATTATTTTTTCAATAAATATATCAAATGAATTTTTCATACAATTTTGGATACTTATAATTATTTATATATAAGACGTAAATGACTTCTCAATAAGCCCCACTTTTCTGGCTTCCTAATCTTGGAAACCACAGTTTTTTCTTCTAGACAAAAATAATAGCATATAGAGAGGATGCATTTTGGCTGAAACAATGGGAAACTGTAGCCTTTATGTATATATATATATATATATATATATATATATATATATATATATATATATATATATATATATATACATACATATATATATATATATATATATATATATATATATATATATTTATATATATATATATATATATATATATATATATACATACACAGTAAAGTTGCCTTTACATGCAAATTAACTTTAATGGCATTCCAAGGGTTCAATATTGAGTTGGCACACCCTTTGCAGCTATAACAGCTTTAACTCTTCTGAGAAGGCTGTCCACAAGGTTTAGGAGTGTGTCTATGGGAATGTTTGAAAAGAAAAAAAAAGGAGGGCGCACCGACCTTGTGCATTACCAATGGCAAGTTTTTAATTTCAAGCATAAAAGCAATCTTTATACTCACAAACAAATTAGCAGTTCAGGCTTATCAAATGATATAACAGCGTCTCTGAACAGTGGCAACCCGGACCTGATGTTATGGGGATCAGACGATATCCCAAACGGCTGACTCATTTCAAGGACGCACCCTCTTCCTCAGAGCCTACATGGACAGTGACTTGTCCCTTACGGGTGCTTCCATATATGTCTACGTGCCCATACACCAAACAGCACCCACCCAATTAGGACACACCCGTCTACATAGGGCAGCTCCGCCCAGTGAGTCATTATAAATACACTCTCAGCTTCTAACACAATGTGATGGATTAGAAGTACATATACCCCATCTGGTGTTCTTGTATGCACATATGCTCCCATCTGAATCTACCATATGTTGTAAACTGAGGGCGCGTAGACATGAATGGAAGCACCTGTAAGGGCAAGTCATTGTCTGTGTAGGCTCTGAGGAAAAGAGTGTGCCCTTAAAATGCGTCAGCCGTTTGGGATATCATCTGATCCCCTTAACATCAGGTCCGGGTTGCCGGTGTTCAGAGATGCTGTTATATCATTTAAAAAGCCTGAACTGCTTATTTGTTTGTGAGTATAAAGATTGCTTTTATGCTTGCAATTAAAAACTTGCCATTGGTAATGCACAAGGTCAGTGCGCCCTCCTTTTTTTCCCAGTTACATGAATACCCATTATTCTGAGGAGGGCCGCAAGACTATAGGCATTGCTTGATTGTAAAGAGTTGGTCACACCACGCAATAGAGACTATACATCAAATTATTAAGATTATTTTTGTCTTATGGGAATGTTTGACCATTCTTCCAGAAGCACATTTGTAAGGTCAGGCACTGATGTTGGATGAGAAGGCCTGGCTCACAGCCTCCGCTCTAATTCATCCCAAAGGTGTTATATTGGGTTGAGCTGCAGGCCAGTCAAGTTCCTCCACCCTAAACTCACCCATCCATATCTTTTTAGACATTGCCTTGTGCACTGGTCCAAATCCTTTGGTGGAGGAGGGATTATGGTGTGGGGTTGTTTTTCAGGGGTTGGGCTTGACCTCTTAATTCCAGTAATTCCAGTAAAGGGAACTCTTAAGGTGTCAACATATCAAGAAATTTTTGAAAATTTAATGTTTCCAACTTTGTGGGAACAGTTTGGGGATGGCCCCTTCCTGTTCCAACATGACTGCGCACCAGTGCACAAAGCAAGGTCTATAAAGACATGGATAAGGGAGTTTGGGGTGGAGAAACTTGACTGGCTTGCACAGAGTCCTGACTTCAACCCTACAGAACACCTTTGGGATGAATTAGAGCCAGGCCTTTTCATCCAACATCAGTGCCTGACCTCACAAATGCGCTTCTGGAAGAATTGTCATACATTCCCGTAGACACACTCCTAAACCTTATGGACAGCAGAAGAGTTGAAGCTGTTTTAGCTGCAAAGGGTGGGCCAACTCAATATTGAACCCTCCGGACTAAGACTGGGATGCCATTAACGTTCATGTGCGTGTAAAGGTCGGTGTCCCAATATTTTTGACAATATTATATAATAACAAAGAACAACCCCACAATATCAATGTGCATATAGTGTACCTTGACCGTTACCTGTGCGTCTGTTGTTCCACCTGTTAGGAGAACAGCACTGATGATTAACCAGATGAACTGGTTTAAAGCAGTCGTTACAATAAACTGTACCAACATCTTAATTACTTAATGTGATAATGCAATGAGTACTAAAATTATTAATACTTAAAGGTTCATTGAATGACCCCTGCAAGCACGTCTCCAAGTGGTACTAGTGTCCAGAGTGACAATGCCTTGGCTCTGGGCACCTTCCCACTTCCAGTACGGCTGCACTAAGCATGCAAACACAAGGTTATCAAACACAGCACAGTACAATTACTCAAGGGCTCCCCACCTGAGGTATGATGCAGTCCATTGCTACTGGAACTGAAACACAAAGCCTCCAAATGAGAAGTGTAGTCTCTGTTTTTCTTTCTTCTGCTAGCTATTAAACTGCAGTGTTTGTAATATAAGGGTTTAACAAGTACTATAAAATGGAGAGTAGTAACAATTCCAGCTCCGCAACACACTTGTAAATATCTCCGGTGTAGGTATACCTCAACCGTCAGTCAACTATCAATGAAGTATAGTCTTTAAGGCCTGATTAAACTCAGTCTATATGAATGAGACCTCTCTGTGTGGAACTGCAGGTCCCAGCAGCTCTGTAGGATGAGTCTAAGTGCGTTAGGTGCGTCATATAACTTCTGGGAGTCAGCCCTCTCACCACACCAGGCCTGGAAAGCTGGAAACCTCCGCTCTGGTAGTCTCAGTCCTGCTGCCAGCTGACCGGGACCCTTGCTCGGCTCCGTCAGGTGTTCTGGATCATCCGACCCGACCACACAGCTTCTCCAGCACACCGTAGTAAGGCACAGTCAATGGTTGCTGTTCCGCTCTGCAGATGAAGGCCGCGCCCTCTGGAACACTCCTTCACAGATCCTTGCAGGCAGGCCATGCATCCAGAAGAACCCAGAAAATGGCCGTCCTGGGCCTTTTATTACCTACCCAGCATGCAGTTCAGCCACTCAGTGTTCATGGGTAGGTGAGTAGGCATTGTGGGTAGGTGAGTCCTTTTCACAAAGTAAATAAGTAAATCACTTCCTGCTTAACTAACAGGTGAAAATTAAACAAGTCTATTCAGGTTGAATACCACCAGAGGGAGCCAAACACCAATCTAGCATCATTGCCTATTGTACAACATTACATGGCAAAAATTCCAGCGCTGCATACCCCCCCTGCTTTAAATCTATGTTCCCCAAAGACATTCAAAATCTTTGTTCTATTACCCACTTTTGTCTTTAGGCGATTGTACAATACCGACAGAGGAGCCTCCAACCAGTTCTCATGTGATGGGAGATTGTTCTGTGCATTCACAGCTGGCACCATGGTGTCTGGTACAGATGTGTCAAGGGGTGAGATGGGGTTGTCCCTTTCCGAATTGACAGTGGAGGGACTAGGCATCTCAGAATTTCTTTTGGTGGTAACTCTGCTCTTTTTGGAGCATTCACTCAGCACATTATAAGTCAGTCTTTTCGGTGGGTGAATCTCTCTTTTGACTCTCTGTCTTTTGGGTGTAGGTTCCATCTTTGCACAAGTGCTATCTTCTCCCACTTCGGACTCTTGTACTTCAATAAAAAATAAAAGAGAAAAAGCTGAGCTATATGTGAAACCTAGATTTATTATCTAAACCAGAATAGTATATGACACTAGGTATTAATTTATATGAGTAGAAAAACAATAACTAAATCAGTATAAACATTAATAATCCCAAGTGAAATTAATCAAAATAAAATTAAAAATGAAAAATTAGTAGTCCCAAGTGAAAGTCCATATAAAGAATTCACAATGACAGAAATCCTTCTAAGGAGTCCAAATCGGTGACACCAGTGATAATCCAAATAATATAATTGTAAAAAAAAATTTTCACCACCACCTTATGAATTTAATGCTTATCAGAAAGTAAGCCAAATATGCAATTGGCTTAAACCCAGGCCGGGCTTTTTTGTACAAATGGAAACAGCAAGAACGAGGTCCTTGTTGATATTCAGTCAAAACCAAACTTTGACTCCGCATACGTAGTTTCCAAAAAAAGAAAATCGTAACATAGCGTAATATTGTCACATTAAGAATAAAAAATAAAAAAGCATTTATGTGCACTTACAAAGTGAACAGACAAAATATGCAGAAAGAGCAGAGAACACCCAGTGATCCAAACGCAATACTTCAAAGTGTCCCAACACCACACAAAGGGGCTTCTTACCAGATGGCAAGCCAAAGACTGCAAAAGATCTCCTGGATAGATAGCTCATCAAATGGACGTGTCATGGAAAACAGTTCTGATTGTTTCAAATCCTCAGCACCGACACATATCCGTATCTCTCATATATAGTAAGGCATGTTAACCCATGCCTCTTACTAAATACCTTGGAATGTCTACTTTCCAAAAAGGGGTTATTTGGGGGGTATTTGTACTTTTCTGGCTTGTTAAGGTCTCAAGAAATGAGATAGGCCTTCAGTACATGAGCTGTGATCAATTTTCAGAGATTGGCACTAGGGGTGCGCATCTTCACTGTCTCACGATTCGACTTGATTATCCTGTCCACGATTCAATTTGATTCCGCGATGCATCACGATTACAGTATATGGTTAAAAACTTTTTATCTGATTTATAAGAATGCTTAAAGTGCTGTTTTTTTTTTTTCTTCCAAGTGTAAACAAGGCATTTCACTGTTCTGCCTATTGACATGACAGGAATCTACTGTTCTCAGTGATTGGGAACCATGATCTCTATCATGTTTCAGTAAGCCCACCCCCCTACAGTTAGAACACGCTGAGGGAACACACTTAACCCCCTGATCACCCCCTAGTGTTAACCCCTTCCCTACTAGTGTAAGTTTTACATTGATCGGTGCATATTTATAGCACTGATCAATGTAATAATGTCACTGGTCCCCAAAAAGTGTAATTTGGGGTCAGATTTGTCCACCGCAATGTTGCAGTCCAGCTAAAAATCGCAGATCCCGCCATTACCAGAAAAAACAATAAAAAAAAAAGTCCCTAAATCTAGTAGTTTGTAGATGTGATAATTTTTGTGCAAACCAATAAATATATCTCTATTGCAATTTTTTTTTCCAAAAATATGTAGAAGAATATATATCGGCCTAAACTGATAACTAAATTATTTTTTTTATATATTTTTTTGGTATATGTATTATACCAAAAGTAAAAAAATATATTTTTTATCAAAATAGTCGTTTTTTTTTGATTATAGCGCAAAAAATAAAAACCGCAGAGTTGATCAAGTACTACCAAAAGAAAGCTCTATTTGTGGCAAAAAAAGGACATCAATGTTGTTTGGGTACAGCGTCGCATGACCATGCAATTGTCAGTTAAAGCGACACAGTGCCGTATCGCAAAAAATGCTCTGGTCATTAAGGGGGCAAATCCTTCCAGGGCTGAAGTGGTTAAGCATCAGTAAATCACTGCTTCCATTTGTACAGTGTGTATTCATATTTTTGTATTATGACACTTCTTACCTGTCCAGTGGGCTGCCAATAGTGTAAGGAGGGGCTGGCCAAAGTAACACACATTATTTATGCATTCAGCTCTCAATGAAGTGGAGAGGGTTACCTGTCCAAAACATACCCCCCCCCCCCCCCTTTTGCCTTTAAATACTCCTTAAAATAAATGTTATACTGATGTTGGCCATGAATGTTTGTGTCTAATCTGCTTGCAATGTTTATGTGCAAAATGACAAAGTATTTTTTTCTTGTTTGACTCCACAGTTTCCTTCAACGCCACAGGAATGTCAGACTGTGGCCTCTCATTTTGCCCATTGTTGGGACTTTCCCAACTGTGGTGGGGCAATTGATGGGAAGCATGTCCACATCGTCCCACCACCCCATTTGGGGTCATACTATTATAACCTTAAGGGGTTTAATAGTATTGTGTTGATGGCGGTGGTGTCGGCTACATATGAGTTTCTGTATGTGGACGTGGGGAGGAATGTCCGGATGTCGGATGGTGGAGTATTTGCCTGGACTGAGTTCTATCGACGTCTCAAGAGTGGTGGCTTGGGATTGCCACCTCCGGAGGAGAACATGGAAGGACTGCCATTTGTGTTTGTCGCAGATGATCTGGTCTGGGTGATCACGTGATGAGGCCATTCCCCCAGAGAACCCTCACGCCGGAGAAGAGGGTTTTAATTACCGGCTGGCCAGAGCCAGAGGAGTGGTGGAGAATGCGTTTGGGATACTGGCCAGCCGGTTCCGCCTATTTCAAACGGCCATAAATATGGCGGAGTACAAACTAAACCACATAATTTTATCTTGCTGCATATTTCTTTATTTTTTTAAAATGCAATAATTCTAATTATGTTGCCTCGGTTGGGCCTGAGGCCGGACTTAATGAAAAGATGACGGCCCTGGAAGCGGGCCGTCCTGGCTTGCCCCCCAAAGCGCCCCTGAAGTGCGTGAAAAATATGTTGAATATTCTTCCTAGTACATCAATCATGTTCTTCAGTTTTTGTTCAATCTCATTTGTTTTTTGCTTTATAAAGTCTAAATCATGACTACAAAACATTATATCCTGGATTAGCCTTTGGGCACTGTCACTGGTGAAATGATGAGATTGTTCTTCCACAACATGCACATCACCTAAAAAAAATAATACACACCATGTATTATAAATATGCAAGCATACCTCTAGTACCTGAATCTGTGGTGTCAGACACTCACCTGTTGTGGTGTCAATTTCAACCACCTCTCCTTCCTCCACATCCTCAGATTGTGGTGTTCTCTGTTCCCCTTCTTCCTGAGGTGTGGGGTCCCTGGTGTCCTCATATTTCCTGAGTCTTTTCTTCACTGTGAGAATGAAATAAAAATTATACTTAGCACACTGCCTGTCCCTGCTCACACCAGTGTGACTTTTCATGCAATTTGACAGTTTAAAATCGCATAAAGTCACATGACTCCAACTTGCACCGGTTTTGAAAAGGTTCCAGCACTATTTTTGGTGATTTTATGTGCGACTTTCAAAGACATCTGTGCATGAAGTCACACAGATATTGGCAAGCCACACATAAAATTGCACTAACCAGCGGCTTTGAAATCTGAAGTAGTGCAATTTCAAAGCCATATTAAGGCCTCATGCACACTGGAGGTTTTTACAGATGCTGTTTTTGGCTTCAGGCATTTTTTTTCTACAGCCAGTAAACTCCTCAGCATGTTATCTTATGTGTCCATGCACACATAAGCTTTTATCAGCGTTTTTTTGGCAGGGGCGTTTTCTGTCTGGAAAAAACCCCAGAACTAGTGGGAATTTAAGAGGAGTTTTTCAGCTGTAAAAATGCTCTTATGCCCCGTACACACGGTCGGAAATTCCGACCACAAAATCCGTCGGATTTTTTCCGACGGATTTTGTCCGACACTGGTGTTGCATACACACGGTCGGACAAAGTTGTTGGAAAATCCGATCATTCTGAACGTGGTGACGTTCGTTGCATACGACGGAACTACGTAGAGGCTAGTAGCCAATAGCTTTGGTCTCGTAATTTGATCTGAGCATGCGTGGCACTTTATATATACAAAAAAGTACCGGCGCCAACTCTATATCTTATATTAGTTTACGCATATGAAAAGGCTGCAATCTGAAATGTAAGAGAACTAACTGTCCAGTTACTTTAATTATAGTTATGGTACATGAGGAGAATTGCGCCAATCAAAAAGATGTCCTTTCCTCAAATAACGTACTAGAGTTATTAAAGAACTTTTTTTATATACCCCTGCTGTCCACTGTGAAACCCTTTGTGGGCTAAACCAATCCTACAATGGAAAAAATAAATAAAAATAAACCTGAAGCATAAAACATAAAGTGAAAATATGTGCAAACCCCCTTTTTGATACAATTTCCTATTGCTGTGTATCTAATGTGCCTCTGATTTTGATAAAATGCTTGGTTAAGTGCTAAATAATCCTGTGAAAAAAATATATATATAGATATATAATCCTGTAAGAAAAATATCTGCAGCGAAATTCCTACAAAATCCTGCAAAAGAAATTCGAGAAAAACATATATATAGAAATATTTTCAAGTTTTATGTGCCACAAAACTTAATTAATAAAAATAAAGTCCATGTGTTGACACCACTGTCATTCAAAATGAATCCATGCTGGATTAATTCCACTGAAAACACCACTGGTGATTAATTCTCTCAAAGCTTATGCAAGCCACCCTGTGTGTCCACCACCGCTAAAAAATAGCCACTCACCAGAATTAGGTGAGTTGTAGGCGTTTGGTTTATTAGCCGGATAACCACTCCTTTGCTCTGGTCACTCTCCACTCGGGAATCCAGACTATTTTAATACAGTGGATGTCCTTCGTTCTCAAGGGAAATAATAAAAAATGCTCCCATGGTGTAATATATCCAAAGAATGTTTATTTGACAAACAATAAAAACAAAAGAACTTTTGCACTCACATTTGCCTGTGCCCTCAGGCCGGCACTAAGCGTCTCCAGCCGTGTATATGGGGACCTTAAGTCACAAAAAATCACTGCGCTGTATTGCCTGTACCCCTTGTGTTGCTGCCAACTAGATCAGGACTGGTCTTGCGTTGCGTGTTGGCTGCTGGGTAAAGTCCATGTAGCCCACACGCGGTCGGATTTTCCGACAACATGGTCCAATTGGACATTTTCCGTCTGAATTTCCGACCGTGTGTACGGGGCATAAAAATGCTGAAAAACACAGCTTTTATCAGCGTTTTTGAGCTATAGGCTTTTGTAAAAAAAAGGCTAAAAAATGCTACTGCAAAAAACGCAGCAAAACTCATTTTACAGCTACGACTTTCTAAAGCTAACACTAATGGCATTTTTTTTAAACATTCAGTGTACATGAGGCTTTAGTGTGAACCAGGGCTTAGTTAAACAATAGTACTGCTTTGCAAAAGTGGAGTTAATAAGAACTACCTGAATTTGCCACACGTGCCGGTAAAGCTATGGCATTGAATAAGTCACAGGCTACTTTAATTGGGTCATACTGCCAAACAAGTGTTGTTAGTGCTTTATTGAATTTACCCCAATATATCCAGTAACACAGCAAATTACTCTGTGGTATTTAATTATTAGAAGTCAGATTAAGCTAAAAATCTCTCTGCATACCTAAAATTTCTAAAACCATTTTACATTTTTTTACACCACGACTGTCATTTGAAAAATGTTGCTGTAGGGAGGTGTGGAGGTGGCTTAGATATGTCACAAATGAGTGACATAACTTTTGTCATAGAACTGCGGGTACTGTCATTCCCATTTCTGGTGCTCAATGGGAAATACAGGGGAGATCTGTAAGACATGCCTAAAAATGACCTTTAACCGGTTCCCGACCGGCGCACGACGATGTACGTCGACAGAATGGCATGGACAGGCATAAGGGCGTACAGGTACATCCCCTTTAAGATGCCGCCATGCCATCACGTGCACGCCGCCGGTGGCGTGCGCCGGTCGGGACCCCCGTGAGTCCGGTCGTGGGTCCCGCGGACTTGATCGCCACAGGGTTACCCGCGATCGTCTCACGGGACGGCTGAATGGGGAGATGCGGAAATAAACAGCATCTCCCCGTTCTGCCCAGCAACTAGTGACACTGATCTCTGCTCCCTGTGATTGGAGCAGAGATCAGTGTTCACTAAATCACAGCCACGCCCCCCCCACAGTTAGTAACACGCCCCATAGGAACACTTAACCCCTACACTGCCACCTAGTGGTTAACCCCTTCACTGCCAGTGTCATTTACACAGGAATCAGTGTATTTAAATAGCACTGATTGCTGTATAAATGACAATGGTCCCAAAAATGTGTCAAAAACGTCAGATGTGTCTGCCATAATGTCGCAATCACAATTAAAAAATCGCCGCCATTACTAGTAAAAAAAAATTTATTAATAAAAATTTTGTAAACGCTATAACTTGTGCGCAAACCAATCAATAATCGTTAATTGCGATTTTTTTTACCAAAAATATGTAGAAGAATATCGGCCTAAACTGAGGGAAAAAAACTTTTTTTTACATATTTTTGGGGGATATTTATTATAGCAAAAAGTAAAAAATAATGTGTTTTTTATTAAAATTTTGCTCTTTTTTTGTTTATAGCGCAAAAAATAAAAAACGCAGGGGCGATCAAATACCACCAAAAGAAAGCTCTATTTGTGGGAAAAAAAAGGACGTCAATTTTGTTTGGGAGCCACGTTGCACGAAGGCGCAATTGTCAGTTAAAGCGACGCAGTGCCGAATCGCAAAAAGTGGTCTGGTCTTAAGCCAGCAAAATGGTCTGGTCTGAAAGTGGTTAATGCCATGCATTGTTTACATAGGCCATGGCCTAGGGTGGCAGAGCAGTCACCTACACATCATGCCCTTCAAAGGTCTATGACTACACATTGTATTGATGTCATTCACATGTGCTCATGAAGAAAATCATTCAAAACTTGTTGAACTCACATGTGGTTTGTTAGATAAAAACATGTGAACCTCATAATGGATATGTGTTATATGGGGTTTTAAATTTTGAGGATTATAAATTCTATGCTTTTATGTAATTATTGCTGTGGTGTCATTATCAATATGCCCTTCAAAAGTCCACGGCTACACATTGTTTTTGTATCGTATAGGCTTTACAATCACTTTAATTAAAATCCACTCCTTTCCAGCAATGTTTCATTGGCTCAATGTTTCCTTGTATTAGGGTGTCTAGAGTTCAGCTTTCATTATGTTTCTGTTAAAGTGGTGTTGCCACCAAAAAAAAAAAAATTGCTTAAAAATCATAAAAAAAATAAATAATTGGAAAAAAAAAAAATGTTTACTCACCTCTAAATGCCTGTTGCTAGGGGGTCCCTCGTAGTCTGCCACCTTCAGTGCCCAGGCACTGACATCACTTCCCCTCAGCGCCGCACAGTCATCTTTGACATGTCCCAGATGACTGAGCGTCACATCACGGCGCGCGGCGCCGCTCGCGCATGCGCAGTGGGTGCCCGACTGTGAAGCCACAGCCGGGTGTCCACAGTAGGAATGCCGGCGCCGCGAGCGGAGCGGGGAACGAGGGGGGGCTTCGTTCCCCCGCATCGCTGGACCCTGGGACAGGTAAGTGTCTGATTATTAAAAGTCAGCAGCTGCAGTATTTGTAGCTGCTGACTTTAAAAAAAAAATGTTTAGGGGGCACCCCACTTTAACTATGCTAATGTGCCTTTTTGCCTTATTTTATAAAATAGTTATATACTAGTTACAAATTACTGATCATTCGCATAATAACACCTTGAGCATTATACTGGGGTGGTTAGATCAGCATTTGTCATGTTTGACTATTTCTTGCTTGCTAATTGATTTTATTTTATTTTGTTTCTATGGATATACTGTGCTAGACCTGGCATGGCTTCAGTCATGCTTTCTTTTGTCTTTCTTCTGTTGCATCACCAGAAACATCATTGTGCTTTTTTATTATCTATGGGAGGCTTTCAGACTGCCCCCCTTGAGGATGAGGATGTATTATATAGTTCTGTGCAACATTTGGCATCAGGGCCCTGAGAAGCTGAGCTAACCACCTGCAGATGAAGAACATTTCATATTGAAAAAAACACTTTCACCTATCTGTACAAGAACCTGTATGAGATGAGTGTTGTGATGTCCCAGCCTCTGCTCTGTCTTTTGGATTTATCAGATAAATATGACACTTCCAGACACTTTGGAACATTTATAGCCTAAAGCATATGCTACAAACACACAGTAGACCATGTACTGTTGTAAAGTAGTTTTATATTGTACATTACCCTTTACTGGTTGGGTATTACAAGCAGAAACATACAATTTACTTGTCTAGAAATGGTTATCTGCCATTATGAAAGCAGGGTATATTACGTTCTGGCTTAAAGGAGAACCCCAGCTAAAAATAACAAGATAAAAATGAATCACCCATTACAAAATAAATAACAAAACTACCATTTGCTGAAATATTCACCTTCAATCCAAAGATTTCCTCCAAAGTTTTATGCTGCTACATGTCCTCAGGCCGATGAGGCCGGAGGTTTTTTGTTTGTTTTTTTTGGTCCAGAGGTACGGCGGGCATCGTGATTAATGATAGATCTACACCGAAGAACATATATATATATATATATATATTTTTTTTTTTTTTTAATAAAGGAATTGTCAAAAACTTGTGTTGTGTCTTTACTCACTTTTTACACTTTTTTGGTGAATGGGTAGGGGTACTATGTAATGACGGTGATCAGCGGTGTTTATCGTAACTGCGACATTATGGCGGACACATCGGACACTTTTAGCGCTATTTTGGGACCATTAACATTTACACAGCGATCAGTGCGATTAAAAATGCACTGATTACTGTGTAAATGTGACTGGCAGTGAAGGGGTTAACCAATAGGTGGCGCTATAGGGGTTAAGTGTGTCCTAGGGAGTGATTGAGTGATTCTAACTGTGGGGGGGGGGACTGTGTATGACACGACACTGATCAGCGCTCCCGATCACATGGAACTGTGATCAGTGACAGTGTCACTAGGCAGAACGGGGAAATGCTTGTTTGCATCAGCATTTCCCTGTACTTCCTCTCCATGAGACGATCGTAGGTATCCCCACAGACAGAAATCACGGAGCTCACGGGTGGCACCGCGC
>CM053033.1:31069014-31089294 GCA_028564925.1 Lithobates sylvaticus | reverse complement strand
GACCCTCTGTTACGCCGAGCGCTCCGGGTGTCCCCTCCATCCCGGAGCGCTCACGGCGCCCGTTGTCCTGCAGCGCCTCGGTCAGCTCCTCTGACCGCAGGCGCTGCTCTGCCGATGGGATGCGATCCTCGCGGCGGCCTCCGTCCGCCCGGGGATCGCATCTCTCTCCACTCACCTGCCCCCGCCTGTGTCTCCCTGCGCGCGCGCCCCCTCTCCCCAGGCGCGCGCGCGCAACTCGGCTTGTTCTTAAAGGGCCAGCGCACAAGTAATTGGTGCCTGGCCCAAATTACAGTTACACCCCAAACACCTTATTAACCCACTTCCCCTTCCTGTCCTGGCCGGATCTTGTGTTGCCTTAGTGCCCAGTGAAAGCGTTTGTGTGTTTTGCTCCTACTGTGTATCCAGACCTTTGCTGTTGCCCCCGACTACGAACCTTTGCCACCTGCCTTGACCCTTTGCTACGTTTGACCTTGCCTCTGCCTAATCCTTGTGTACCGCGCCTGTCTCAGCTGTCAGTGGGGTCGAGTTGCTATTGGAAGACACGACCTGGTTGCTACCGCCGCTACAAGTCCATCCCGCCTTGCGGCGGGCTCTGGTGAAAACCAGTAGCAACATTAGAACCGGTCCTCCAATACAACCCGTGCTATCGCCCCATTGGCATAGGGGATCCACCTCCTGTTCCCCGCCGTACCCGGAACGTGACAGTAGATCCGGCCATGGATCCCGCTGAGGTCCCGCTGCCAAGCCTCTCGGATCTGACCACGGTGGTCGCTCAACAAGGACAGCAATTGGCGCAGTTGACTGCTATGCTACAGCAGCTTCTGCCATCTCCACCACCACCTCCTGCATCTCCTCCGCCACGAGTTGCTGCTGCTAGAGTCCGCCTGTCCCTTCCTGACAAATTCAATGGGGATCCCAAGCTGTGCCGAGGGTTCCTATCCCAGTGTTCCCTCCATCTGGAGATGTTGTCGGACCAGTTCCCCACAGAACGGTCAAAGGTGGCGTTCGTGGTCAGCCTACTATCTGATAAGGCCCTAGCCTGGGCTACACCACTTTGGGACCGTGGCGATCCTGCCACAGCTTCTATTCCAGCCTTCTTCTCTGAAGTCCGCAGTGTCTTCGAAGAACCAGCCCGGGCCTCCTCTGCCGAGACGGCTCTCCTGAACCTCGTCCAGGGGAATTCTTCAGTGGGCGATTACGCCATTCAGTTCCGCACCCTGGCATCTGAACTCTCCTGGAACAATGAGGCCCTCTGCGCGACCTTCAAAAAAGGTCTATCCAGTCATGTCAAAGATGTGCTGGCCGCACGAGAGATTCCTGCTACCCTGTCTGAACTCATCCAGCTAGCCACCCGCATTGACATGCGTTATACCGAAAGACGCCTAGAGCTACGCCAGGAAAAGGACTTTGGTCGCGTCAGGCGGTTTCCTCGCCTGGCACCTCTCTTCCAGAATCCTCTGCAACCCGTTCCTGCTCCTCCTGCTGAGGAGGCTATGCAAGTGGATCGGTCACGCTTGACCACACAAGAGAGGACTCGCCGCCGAGACCATAATCTGTGCCTGTATTGCGCCAGTCCCGACCATTTCTTAAAGGACTGCTCTATCCGCCCTCAGCGTCAGGGAAACGCTCGCACCTAGCTAACGTGGGAGAGGCGCTGCTAGGTGTGGATTCTTCCTCTCCACGTCTGACCATTCCGGTGAGGATTTCTCTGACCAAGAGATCCTCTTTCTCCGCTGTGGCCTTTCTGGACTCTGGTTCGGCAGGAAACTTCATTGAAGCTTCACTCATCAACAAATTTAATGTTCCAGTTACCCGTCTCGTCAAGCCTTTTTTCATCACCTCTGTAAATGGTCAAAACCTGAACTGTATCGTGCGCTATCGCACTGAACCTCTCCTCATGAAGATTGGAGTTCTCCATCACGAAAAGATTAGCTTCTTTGTGTTACCCAACTGTACCTCTGAGATCCTTTTGGGCCTACCCTGGCTCCAGCTACATTCTCCTACCCTCGACTGGGCCTCGGGGGACATCAAAAGTTGGGGTCCCTCCTGCCACAGGCATTGCCTCAAAGCGGTGCCCACTAAACAAGTTTTCGTCGCTACCTCTCTGCCTAGTCTCCCCCAACCCTACCGGGACTTTGCCGATGTATTTTGCAAGAAACAAGCTGAGGTCCTGCCGCCACATAGACCCTTTGATTGCCCTATTGATCTTCTTCCTGGCACCACTCCGCCCCGGGGCAGGATCTACCCTCTCTCCATCCCGGAGACACAAGCTATGACAGACTACATCCAGGAAAACCTCAAAAGAGGTTTCATCCGCAAGTCTTCTTCCCCTGCTGGAGCAGGATTCTTCTTTGTCGCCAAAAAGGACGGGTCCTTACGTCCCTGCATTGACTATCGTAATCTTAATAAAATCACGGTAAAAAATCGTTACCCGCTGCCCCTTATCTCTGAACTTTTCGACCGTTTGCGCGGAGCAAGAATTTTTACCAAGCTGGACCTCCGGGGCGCATATAATCTCATCCGTATCCGTAAAGGCGATGAATGGAAAACCGCCTTTAACACCCGTGACGGACACTTTGAATATCTCGTCATGCCTTTCGGTTTATGCAATGCTCCTGCGGTTTTCCAAGACTTTGTAAATGAGATTTTCAGGGATTTGCTGTACTCTTGTGTTGTTGTCTATCTGGACGATATCCTGATTTTCTCCTCTAGCTTGGAGGTGCATCGTCTTCATGTCCGTCAAGTACTCCAACGGCTCCGAGATCACCACCTTTACGCCAAACTAGAGAAATGTCTCTTTGAACGCTGCAGTCTTCCCTTCCTGGGTTACGTAGTCTCTGGACAAGGTCTCCAAATGGACCCTGAGAAGCTTTCCGCCGTCCTAAACTGGCCACGTCCTACTGGACTGCGGGCTATCCAGCGGTTCCTCGGATTCGCCAATTATTATCGCCAGTTTATTCCTCACTTCTCCACCATTGTCGCGCCTATTGTGGCGCTAACCAAAAAGGCTGCGAATCCTAGGTCCTGGCCTCCTCAAGCTGATGAGGCATTTAACCGCCTTAAGTCTGCCTTTGCCTCTGCACCCGTTTTGTCCAGGCCTGACCCTCTCAAACCGTTTCTCCTGGAAGTCGATGCCTCCTCTGTGGGAGCTGGAGCTGTGCTTCTTCAGAAAGATTCTAAGGGCAAGAACATAACCTGTGGGTTTTTTTCTAAGACCTTTTCTCCCCCCGAAAAGAACTACGCCATCGGAGACCGTGAATTACTGGCCATTAAGCTGGCACTTGAGGAATGGAGACATCTCCTTGAGGGATCCGTTCACCCCATCACGATCTTCACGGATCACAAAAATCTCTCTTATCTCCAGTCTGCCCAGCGATTAAACCCACGTCAAGCTAGGTGGTCGTTGTTTTTTGCTCGCTTCAATTTTGAGATCCATTTCCGTCCCGCGGACAAAAATGTCAGGGCTGACGCCCTATCACGTTCCACCGATACTTCTGAGTCCGAGTCTCCGGTACAACACATTATACCCCCTGAGTGTCTGATCTCTTCTGCCCCTGCCTCTTTGGTGCAAGTTCCTCCTGGGAAAACCTTGGTCCCCCCACGTCTTCGTCTTCAGATTCTCAAATGGGGCCACTCCTCTCAGCTAGCTGGTCATCCTGGAGTCAAGAAGTCCTCCCAACTGATTTCCAGGTATTACTGGTGGCCCTCCTTAAAAAAGGATGTGACGGACTTTGTACAGGCCTGTACTATATGTGCTCGAAACAAGACCCCTCACCAAAAGCCTGCTGGTCTTCTTCATCCTTTGCCTGTGCCGGAACAACCTTGGGCCCACATAGCTATGGACTTCATCACGGACCTTCCTCCTTCCCACGGCCATACAGCCATATGGGTGGTCGTTGATCGCTTCTCCAAAATGGCGCATTTTGTCCCACTTCCAGGTCTCCCTTCTGCACCTATACTTGCTAAACATTTCTTCCTCCAGATTTTTCGTCTTCATGGACTTCCATCTCACATCGTCTCGGATAGAGGCGTTCAGTTCGTGTCTAAATTCTGGAGAGCCCTCTGCAGTCAATTGAAAATCAAACTGGACTTTTCCTCTGCCTACCATCCACAGTCCAATGGACAAGTGGAGAGAGTCAACCAAATCCTTGGGGCCTACCTGCGACACTTTGTCTCTGCTCGTCAAGACGACTGGGCTGACCTCTTGCCCTGGGCCGAATTCTCTTACAACCTGAAGGAGTCTGAGTCCTCCTCTAGATCACCCTTCTTTGTAGTATACGGCCGTCATCCTCTACCCCCCCTACCCTTCCCCACCTCTTCCGGAGTTCCTGCTGTAGACGAAGTCACCCAAGAGCTGTCGTCCATTTGGAAAGAGACTCAAAAGTCGCTTGCCCTGGCCTCTTCTCGCATGAAGAAACATGCTGACAGTAAAAGAAGACCCCCTCCTGTCTTCTCCCCTGGTGATAGGGTGTGGCTCTCCTCCAGGTACATCAGGTTCCGCATCCCCAGTTACAAGTTGGGTCCCCGCTACCTCGGTCCATTCAAGGTCAAGGCTCGGATCAATTCCGTGTCCTACAAATTGCATCTTCCCCCTTCCCTCCGCATCCCCAACTCCTTCCATGTTTCCCTCCTCAAACCCTTTATCATTAATCGCTTTTCCACCAAGGTCATCACTCCTGCTCCTGTATCCGGGTCCTCCGACATCTTCTCCGTTAAAGAGATCCTCGCCTCTAGAACCGTCCGAGGTAAGCGGTTCTATCTTGTTGACTGGGAGAATTGTGGTCCTGAGGAGAGGTCCTGGGAACCTGAGGGTAACATCATAGACAAAGATCTCATCCTCAGCTTCTGGGGCTCCAGGAGGAGGGGGAGACCCAAGAAGAGGGGGAGACCCAAGGGGGGGGTACTGTTACGCCGAGCGCTCCGGGTGTCCCCTCCATCCCGGAGCGCTCACGGCGCCCGTTGTCCTGCAGCGCCTCGGTCAGCTCCTCTGACCGCAGGCGCTGCTCTGCCGATGGGATGCGATCCTCGCGGCGGCCTCCGTCCGCCCGGGGATCGCATCTCTCTCCACTCACCTGCCCCCGCCTGTGTCTCCCTGCGCGCGCGTCCCCTCTCCCCAGGCGCGCACGCGCGCAACTCGGCTTGTTCTTAAAGGGCCAGCGCACAAGTAATTGGTGCCTGGCCCAAATTACAGTTACACCCCAAACACCTTATAAACCCACTTCCCCTTCCTGTCCTGGCCGGATCTTGTGTTGCCTTAGTGCCCAGTGAAAGCGTTTGTGTGTTTTGCTCCTACTGTGTATCCAGACCTTTGCTGTTGCCCCCGACTACGAACCTTTGCCACCTGCCTTGACCCTTTGCTACGTTTGACCTTGCCTCTGCCTAATCCTTGTGTACCGCGCCTGTCTCAGCTGTCAGTGGGGTCGAGTTGCTATTGGAAGACACGACCTGGTTGCTACCGCCGCTACAAGTCCATCCCGCCTTGCGGCGGGCTCTGGTGAAAACCAGTAGCAACATTAGAACCGGTCCTCCAATACAACCCGTGCTATCGCCCCATTGGCATAGGGGATCCACCTCCTGTTCCCCGCCGTACCCGGAACGTGACAGAACCATCCTCCTACACCTGAAAAGGGATTCCATGAGTCCCCCATACGTCTCATTTGGTCCTGCAATTTTGCCCTTTCTTCATTGTGACCTCTAATAATGTCATAATAGTCTGGGATTTCTAAATCTTCAGACGGCTTTGTAAGATTGTTCATGTATGTGCAGCATAGGGTTTTATCCCCGGTTAGGTCACACAGCCCTGTAAGAACCATCATCATTCTTTCTTGCCTTTGTTTAATTACCTCTTGTTCAAATAATACCTTCCTAAGTTCTTCATTGAGTAATCCTATATCTATTGCTGTGGCATTCATCCATGAGTCCATTAACATCCCAAATCCATCTACCTTTGTGAGGGCATTGTATACGCCCACCCCACCGAAGGATGCAAAAATTTTGTCCCACCAAGTGGTTAATTCCCTCTTGTGTCTGCCAAATTCAAGGTGACCGTGGGCAGGTTTCATGGACACAAGTGTGTCTGACCCTGTGGTCCCCATTAGAGGGATCATTTGCACAATAGTACACCAACCTGAAGTTTTTCTGTCCATAGGGTAAGGGACGGTGGTATGGCACCATAGTCCACAACAGACCATCCATCCGTGGGGAACATGAGGGGTTTGAACCACTTTGGGGGGGCTAAGTTTTGACCTTAATCCCACTAAACACATCCAATCCCCCAAAGAGGGAATCTCCATCTCCACCTTGCCTTATCCAGGGGCTGTCCATGTGTGTGCTATTTATCCATTCAGTAACCCGTGGATTGTTGGATCCCCTTACACATTTACATATGTCATATAGGGACCTGTTACCTATCCTTTCATCAGGGTCCAGGATATTAAAAGTAGCTAACCCGTGGGAGTGGTGTTTATAACAGGGACTTCCTGGGTGGTATTTAGTAACTGCTCTAGGGTGATAGGCCTTCCAACCATAGGGACTAAATGTCAGCCTGTGGATAAGTATGACTCCTTTCCATGTATGTTGCTCTGGCATTCACTTCAACAGTACCCTCCCCCATCCCGCACGAGGAGTTTAGCCAACTCATAAAGCCAAAAAATAGGAGTAAGAATACAGTGATGGTCATTTCAATTGAAAAAAGAAAGACTGTCCAGGTGGTGCATTTTCTTGGCTCACGGGGAAAGTCTATGGTAAGAATGGTTTGGGGGTTTTGTGAGAGGGGGCATGGGACAGTAGTGGCTGAGTCTCTTCTTGTGGGGCTCCTCCATTTCCTTCCCTGTCTCCTTTATTTGTGAGCTCTTCTTCAACCTTGATGCATGGATCCATTGCAGGCTTTGATTCGTCAGTATTGCTGTCCTGGAGACATTGAGGACTTCAAATGGACCTTGGAAGACGGGGGCCTGGTTGTTTGCGGACTGCAAGTTGTTTGATCAGTACTTACTACTTTATCCCCCGGGACGAAAGGATGTGTTGGTTCTGTGGAAAGAGGAAGAAAGGTGACAGCAACCTTGTCATAAGTTTCAGCAGGGCTACTTACCAGATATTTCACGTACTCTTCCTGTAAGGAATATAAGTTAGATTCCTCGCCTATCTTAGGGGCTTTTTGAGCGGGTCTTCCCAAAAGGATCTCAAAAAGGGGACAGTCCTGTCCTAGCATGGGGGGGGTGGTTCTTATCTGGGGGTGGGCCTTTCAATTTGTCTTTAATGTTTCTATTCATTCTCTCCACTGCTCATGCACTCTGGGGGTGATAGGGAAGTGGAGCTTCCATTGTATCCCTTAAACACCTGGTAGCTATCCCTGCGGTCTCTCCTGTTACGGGAATAACTTTTGGCCATGAGGGAAAATGGCAAAATTGAGTATTATTACGCAAAGATATTTGATATTACCTTTCTGTTTGGGCATGTGTGTCAAATCAATCTGTAAGTCTTTTAATGGGCCTATGTGTCCCTGAACATTATTCTGGACACAAGTTAAGCAAGTTGCTGTAGGGGTTTCTTACCAAAAGAGCTACTGTTTTCGGAATACCTATGATCCCCTCTTTGTTTGACCACAAGCCGTCCGGGTTGTGTGTCAAACCATGTGACTCCCAACAGGTAATGTCAGACAATTCTTCTGGCTCGGGCTGGGAAACTTGGGGACGAAAAATCTGTAGAAAACAATAATTTTGGCTGCTGACTCTTAAGTTGTTTCCTCATAGGAATGACCTTTTACTTTTATGACATTAATAATTTTTTATTTTTATTTTCGTTTTTTGAGGGTAAATGGAGTGCACTTAATAAATCCTCTACCCAGACTTGATTTGCGATTTGCTTATTATCCGCTGTCTTGTACCCGCGGGCCCAAAAGACCCCAAAAGTGTATCTATTGTCAGTGTAAATGTTTACTTTTTGTCCTTTGAATAATTGACAGGCATGTGTCATAGCATAGAGCTCTAGCTGTTGGGCTGAAGTCGTTGATGTTTTGTAAAAGGTGTACTACAGTATGTGTTGTGTACAATGTAGTATCAGTTCCTAAAGTGATTTTGGATGTTTCTTTTACTGTCATGTTTACTGCCACAGGCAGTAACAGCTTGTAGGCAAGCTGGCAGTCCTTGAATTTGAATGGGGAGTTTTTTGGATAGATAAGCCACGGGTGGGTAGTGGGTATCATGCACTTGGGCCAGTACGGCAGCCAGCGCAGGGTCCCTGACTATACAGTAAAGCACAAAGGATTTCTTATGATCTAGTAAACCTAGTGCTGGAGCACTGGCCAAAGACTGCAAAGGTCTGTGTCATTTCCTCAGTGTAACACTTGCCTGGGGGCAGTGGCTGCAGTAGAGGGGTGCAAGGATTGGATCAAAGAAAAGTACAATCTGGGATTCACTGCCTGCAGTAGACAATAGAGCCAAGAAAAGAAAGAAGCGCTGCCTTATCTTTGGGGCTGAGACAGGTCAGAGTCTTGATTCCTTTTGGGGACACTTGCTTGGTCCCGCCTGAGATAATACATCCTAGGTATTCCACCCTCTCCCCGCACCACTGGATCTCTTTTGCGAGACACCAAGTGACCCTTAAGAGATAAGTGAGTCATCAGGCTTTTAGAGTTTTCTGCACACTGTGCCCCGCTCTAACTACATAACAGTAGGTCATCTACATATTACAGGAGTACTGATCCCTGTGGGAGCACCCAGTCATCCAGGGTTAGTCCTAACACCATGGAAAATGCTGCAGGACTGTCCACAAAGTCTTGAGGAAGAAGGGCCCAAGTCAGTTGGCCCGAGCCAAACAGGCAAAGGCAAAGATCATTTGGAAATCCTTGTGAACATCAATGCTAAAGAAAGCATTGAAAGTCTAGTACCCTGGAGTTGGAGTGGAGGAAGCGGGGATGTTTATAAAAATTCCCGTGATGTATGAGGCTAGTGGTGGAAGTGGTTAAATACATTTGTTCACCCCCCTCAAATCCCCCTAACCTCCACTCGCCGCTGGCTTTCTTTACTGCATGTGTGTATTCCAGGGACTGATAATGGATGCCCCCCAGCATTCCCCACGGCGCCAAAACCAACCCCGGACGACTAGGGAAGGTTAATTGTTGTGTTTGATAATTGGGAAAATTACGCTGAAGCTGATATCTGCCTCTGGAAATATCCCAGCCCCTCCTTTGAAACCTACCCTGTCCATTTCCCTGGGTATTTCTTCTGTGCGGACAATATTTTTTCCAATGGGAGGGGTCTCCACAATGAAAACAGCCTTGATTTGGGTATTCTTGTGTTTGCAATGCGGAATTATCAAAGGCTGGGAGCATGGGGATGGGAGTCCCTGAGGTCTGGGCGAATAGTCCTCTTTTGGTATTAAAAAATCTGGAGGAGGCCCTTTTCTTTACATCATCCACAAACTGTGGGGGGGGGGGGGGGGGGGTCAGGGTCAGGGTTTGCCACTTAGTACCGACCAGTTTAATTACCTGGGTCACCTTTGGATCTCTCATAGTCAATTCTGTAGTCAATTCCAGTGAAGGATAAAGTTTTTCCTTTGGCTTTTCCTCATTATCAGTTTTAATTATAGCATGGGGTGGCAGAGGTACTGGCACATAATCCTCTGAATCCTCTATGTCATAACAAAGGGGTTGGACAGGGGCAGAGGCAAGTGTTGGTTTTTTAGGAGGCTTGTCTAAGGAAGAATGAGGCTTCTCTAATGGATGAGGGAATTGCTTCTTATACTCTTTTAATGCTTTACACCACATTTTATAACATTTAGTCATATATTCTTTATCATAAGGAAACGGTGGATAATTATACTGCTTATGTTGGCCACAAATCTTAGTGACTTCTTCCCATTCCTCCGCAGAATATTGGCCGCACTCACTTAGCCCCGCAATTTGTAGAGCATGTGCTCTGGTCAATATGTTTTTCCAGAAGGGTTCAGTATAATATATTCCATAGTTTCCAGACACGAAATCTAAAGGAGTGGGCTGATCCGGCTTACCTTCCGAACCTCCCTTTCCCGGCAGATTTCCCATGTTTACAATTCTTATACTTTATCTTATATTATAACTCTATTTATACACATCAGCTGCAGAACATACAGTTAATGACTTAGGACAAGCCACAAAAGTTTCACCCGATCCACATTCAATAGTACCTATGACACCTTTAACAGTTAAAGCTTCTTGAAATTAAAAGTTTTTATTTCTTGGCAAAATGCCAAAAAAACATTCCCTTTTGCCAGAGGTTCCCCTGATTATAAGCAAGCTTTGTACGTTATTACTTTCCTTATTCTTATAACCAAACAATTTTTATTTATATTTCAAATTTCTTGGCAAAGTGCCAACAGGTTTAAACAGTACTTTCAATTGCTGTAATACTAATGCTGCAAACAATTCCCCACTATCCGTTACGGTTGGTGAGATATTAGCATTTGAACCCTTGTTGGCAAAACGCCAAAATATGAAAAAATTTGCACCTGACTTCCCCTGCGCAAAAGATGTCAGTGGCAAAAGGAATTATTCACATAGCATGTTTTGCTCAAAAGTTAGCCTCACCAATCCATGTATTACCCCAGAAAAATGTTACAACGTCCCTGTTGTCACGATGTATCAAAGACCCTCCTGGAACACAAAACTATTATGTATATTAAACCTGGTAATAACCTCCGGGAATACTAGCAACCAAATAACGGAAAATTGAATACTTACCTTCCGTAATTTTCCTTTCCTGGTGCCTACCCATGGCAGCATACCAATGGTTGGTTGCTCCGCCCCCAACCAACCCACAGGACCACTTCAAACTCTAGAAATAGGAGTTGAACCCCCCTGTCAGTATTCTTGTAACTAGCCTCCAAACCTCTTAAGGATTATTGAAGGGGGGGTGTATGCTGCCATGGGTAGGCACCAGGAAAGGAAAATTACGGAAGGTAAGTATTCAATTTTCCGTTTTCCTGGTGCCTCCATGGCAGCATACCAATGGTTAATAACTCGCTTACAGGGAGGGTACTGCAATAATAATTTTAATAACAACTACAGTACAGAAAGTTGCAAGGCTTTTTTCCCAAAATCTCGGGAAGTGAGAGCTGCTGGGTCCACACTATAGTGGGACATAAAAGTGTTAAATGATGACCAGCTGGCTGCCCGACAGATCGTCTCTGGGGAGACCCGTGCCAAAGCTGCCCAAGAGGCCGCCATCCCTCTTGTCGAATGTGCATTGACCGCATTTGGAGCAGGGAGACCACTAGCCCGGTATGCCCTCTGTATTAGCTTTACAATCCAGCTTGCTAGGGTTGTCTTTGATGCCGCTTTTCCCTTCTTTGCGCCCTTGCTGATGATAAACAGCCTTTGGTCTTTTCGGAGCTGCTGTGTTAACAGCAAGTAGTGTTTCAGGGATCTGGCTACGTCTAACTCATGAAGTCTTGAGGAGGATGATTCCTCCTCGAAAGTTGGTAGAACCCATTCGTGACTGAGGTGATAGATTGAAGGCACCTTCGGGACGAACTGATGGATGGGTTGCAAGACCACCCTATCCGGGAAAAAGGTGGTGTAAGGTTCTTGAGCCCCTAGGGCTTGGATTTCCGATATTCTGCGCCCCGAGGTGATGGCGATTAGGAATACCGTCTTCATGGTGATATCCTCCAGGGAGCATTCTTCCGTGGGAGCAAAAGGAGGACTTGATAAAACATTAAGTACTATTGTTAGATCCCATTTTGGGTACAACGTCTTCCTGCCTTAGCACCGCTAAGCCTTAGCACCGCTTTTAAGAAGCGTTCCACCAAAGGATTCAACGCCCAGCGTGTATCCGTCAGAGCTGAGAGAGCCGAAACTTGCACCTTCAAGGTGTTTAGGCCTAGGCCTAAATCTAAACCGGCCTGCAGAAACAGGAGAATATTCTGTACCCCCGGCTCCAGGGGGTCAAACTGATTAGCTTCAGCCATTTCTGTAAATTTCCTCCATATTCTATAGTATGTGGAGTTGGTGGTAGCTTTTCTAGCCTGCAACAGTGTTTGGACGACCTTAGGTGCACACCCTAGCTTGTCCAGCCTTTCCCGCTCAATTTCCAGACCCTCAGATCCAGGATCTCTGGGTGTTGATGAGAGAGACCGCCCTGTGACAGCAGGTTGTTCCTGTAAGGAAGACGGAGCGGCTTGCATATGGCCAATTTGACTAGCAGCGGGAACCATGGTCTTTTGGGCCAGTATGGGATTACTGCCAGTACTGTGACCTTCTCTGACGTCAGCCTCTGGAGAAACCTCAGTATCAGGGGGGTTGGCGGGAACGCATACCCCTTCCGGAAGTTCCAAGGTTGAATCAGGGCATCCACCCCCGCTGTTCCTAGTGATGGGAACCTTGAGAAAAAACGGGGTGTCTTCGCATTGAGGGGAGAGGCGAAGAGATCTACTTGGGGAGTGCCCCACTGTTGGCATATCCACCAGAAAGCTTCCTGACTGAGAGACCACTCGTTGTTGTCGACAAAGGTTCTTGACAAGCGATCTGCTAGCTGGTTTTCGGGCCCTGGGATGTAAGAAGCCCGTAGATCGAGTAAGTTCTTCTCGGCCCAGTTCAGGATGGGTGTCACTTCGCTGAGAAGGGACTTGCTGTGTGTTCCCCCCTGGTTTTGAACGTAGGCTACCGCCGACTTGTTGTCCATCCGTAGCAGTATGGACTTTCCTCTGAGATAGGGGGCCAGGTTCTGTAACGCCATCCATGCCGCCCTCACTTCTAAAATGTTGGACACAACATTGACTGGGTTGAATTGCCACCTTCCCTGAGCAAGGTGACTCTGCACGTGTGCTCCCCAGCCCACCTGACTTGCATCCGACGTCAGGATGGTCCAGGAGATGGGCCCCAGAGCGCAGTGTACTTGAAGGTTGGCTGTTCTCGTCCACCACCAAAGACTGGACTTCATGGAGGGGGTAATCCATATAGTCTGATCTAGGCGGTCCTTTCGCCACTGTGCCAGGAACCCTATTTGGAATCCCCGTAGATGCCATCTGGCCCACTTGACCATGGGGATACAGGAGGATAGGGACCCCAGCAGGCTCAGGCAATCTGATGCAGGTATATGATGGCCTGCTAGCATCCTTTTCACCTTGGCTATTAGAGCCGGTATCTTCTCTGATGGTAGCGATACCGCACTTTCGGGGGTATTGAAGAAGGCCCCCAAATATACCATCCTCTGGGTGGGAACCAGCTGACTTTTGGAGTAGTTCACCAGCCATCCAAATTTGCCTAATGTGTTCAGGACCCTTTGCGCATGTTCTTCCAGGTTCTCTCTGTGTTGGGACAATATTAGTATATCGTCCAGGTAATGCAACACTCGGATCCCCTCTTCCCGCAGGGGAGCTAGAATCGCCACCAGAACCTTGGTAAAGGTCCTCGGAGCTGTCGAGATCCCAAAGGGGAGGCATCGGAACTGGAGGCGTAAGTCCCTTATTTGGAAACGCAGGAAAGGTTGAAATTCCTTCTGGACCGGAATGTGGAGATAGGCATCTTGAAGATCTATCGAGGCCATCCAATCCCCCGGCTGGACTGACAGAATCACGGTGTTTAGTGATTCCATTTTGAAATGTTCTATCTGGATGTATTTGTTTAATTTTTTGAGATCCAGTACCGGTCTCCATCCGCCTGATTTCTTGGGGACCAAGAAAATTGGGGAGTAGAACCCCAAGTGTTCCTCTGAAGCTGGGACTGGTACCACGGCCTGCTGAAGCACCAAAGCTTGCACATACTGCCGGAGAGCTTCCCTTTTCCCTGCGGAGGCCGGAATTTTGGTGGGTTGAAAAGATAGCCGTGGAGGGCGTCCTTTGAACCTCCAGTGATGACCCCGCTGGACCGTGGATACGGCCCATTGATCTGTGCAGTTTTCCACCCAGACTTGGGCGAATGCTCCGAGTCGAGCACCTACAGACCCTATCTGGGTGGGTCGAGCGTCAAAAGGACTTCTGGCCCTCGGTCGTGGAAGTTGAGGCTTTGGGTTTTCCCGACTTCAGGAAAGTTGCCTGTGACCCTTTCCAGCCTCTCCTATATTCTCTACCTGGGCGGTAGGATCTGGAGTCTTTGGTTCTCTGATTCACCGGGCGTGACACAAATCTCTTTCTCCTGCTTCTATCCTGGGGAATTAAGCCACTCTTCCCTCCCGTGACCCGGGTAATTGCTGCATCCATCTTGTCGCCAAATAATGCTTTCCCATTGTACGGGATACGGCACCACGATTGTTTCGAGGTAGGGTCGGCTGCCCATGGCTTAAGCCACAATGCCCGTCTGGCCGTAATAGAATATAACATGGCCCTGGATGAACACTTTATAATGTCAATGGCCGCCTCCGCCATAAAGTCTGAGGCCAATTTCAGCTCATCTAGTGCCTTAATGATTTCTTCCACATCCACACCTTGTCTGAGGGCTATTTCAATGTTGTCTGACCATACTCTTGTGGCCCTGGAAATAGAGGTTAGGGCGACTGCTGGTTTGCATGCCCCCCCGGTTGCCTGATAGGCTTTTTTCAGATCTGAATCTATTCTTCGGTCCAGGACATCCTTAAAGGAGACAGCGTCTTCCAAGGGGAGTGTTGTATTCCTGGCTAATCTCATAATTGAGGCATCTACCATCGGAACAGCATCAAACAACTGTGCGTCTGCTTCTGAAAAGGGGTATAATTTTGTAAAACGGTTATAGGCCACAGGCCTTTTATCTACCTTCTGCCATTCGTCTGTTATTACCTCCTTGATCTCCTCCATCAGGGGGAAGGTTGACAATTTTCTTTTCAGGTGTGGAAAATATTTTTTGGATTTTGCTGGCGGCTCTGGGTCCTCCTCCCACTGGATTGCATCTTTTACAGCATTAATAAAGGGTTCTACTAAGGCGAAATCGAAAGATGATGGGTTTTCCTCCACTAATCCTGTTTCTTCCTCAGATAGTGCTTCAGGATCCTGGTGTGGGGTGGGGGTAATCACTGATTCACCTGAAGAAGGAGCCGCCTGGTCTTGGCTTACCGCGAGCTCGCGGATAGAATCCTTTATTAACTGTTTAATGGAATCCATGGATTCCTGCTTGTCTTTTTCCTTGTCCCCCGCAGCTTCTCTGAGACATTGGGCACATACCAGTTTGTCTGGGAGGGCTTGCTTTCCACATACCCAGCAAGCTTTCTGACCTGGGTATTTTGACGAGACACGTCTGTCTGTGGAGTGCCGGGGTGAACTTTGGCCACTGCGAGAGGCATGGGCTGATGAGGAGTGGGAGTGACCCGAACTTCTATGTCCCCCTGACCTCCTATCTTGGGACCCCCTGTGGGATGACCGGCGGGATGATCCGTGATGCGGGCTGCATAAATGAGGGGGGGGGGAAGAGGGAGAGAGGGGGAGGAAAAAAAAAAAAAAGGAAGTTTTTTTAAAACCCGTTTACTTTAGAAAGTGCTCTTTTTTCAAAACCTTACCTGACTGTTGCAGCCCTTTCCTAGTGGTATGTTGAGGATCTTTTTGATGCGGTGTAAGATTGCTATGGGCAGCTAAAAAGTAGGAGAGGTACTTAGTTGGACTAATGTGAAGTACAAAACATCAATATGTCAAAAAGATAAAACAAACTTCCAAGATATAGATCATAAAAAAAAAACAAGGGGAAACTTGCCCCTTCCAGTACCTTGGCTTGGTTCCATATCCAGGGAGAAAACAACAGGCTGGACAGCAGGAGAGAGAGAGAGAACACTTGAGGTGTGTACTCCTATGTAGCTGACACCATACTGAAGCTGTGCTCTCCTTTTATACTGAGAGCGCTTTGGGAGTCACAAGATGGCCGCCGGAGGCTTCAGAGCGGCTACTGCGCATGCGCCGTGACGTCACGGCGCGGCTCCGCCTTCCGCCGAGAAAACAGAGCGGAACGGCGCGCGCGAAGCGCCGCACACACAGGGAGACACTAAGGGAGGGAGGATGCTTTCCCCCAATGCTGCCATAACACGCTCCATGAATGTAAGCATGCCTTTGTGCGCCACACTGTGGGGGTATATAGAGGAGAATGACAAGCGGCTCCTGTTGATCCCCAACCCCAAAAAGATCCACAGAAAAACGGGTTTCCCATACTTATCTGGTGCCTTTAGCAACCCAAGCCATGGGACTCCATGCTGCAGGAGAGCATTAACCTGCAATGGTTACACCATAGAGCGGTGAGGAAGGGCTGGCCGTGATCCTGCAGGTATGAGGACAGAGAAAAGAATACTGACAGGGGGGGTTCAACTCCTATTTCTAGAGTTTGAAGTGGTCCTGTGGGTTGGTTGGGGGCGGAGCAACCAACCATTGGTATGCTGCCATGGAGGCACCAGGAAAAGTATTTCTTCATAAATTTTGGCCAAAATGTATATGGCTACATATCTTTGGTAAAAATAACTCTAATTAGTGTATATTATTTAGTTTTTGTGAAAGTTATAGAGTCTAAAAGCTATGGTGCAAATCATTGAAAATTGATCACACCTGATCACACCTGATGTACTGAAGACCTATCTCGTTTATTGAGACACTAACAAGCCAGGAAAGTACAAATACCCACAAAATGACCCCATTTTGGATAGCAGACACCCCAACGTATAATCTATGAGGCATTATGAGTCTTTTGAACTGTTCATTTTTTTCCAGAAGTTTTTGGAATATGTGGAAAAAAAAATGAAAACGCATTTTTTTTCCACAAAGTTGTCCATTTTTAAGATATTTCCAACACATAGCATGTACATAGCAAAAATGACACCCAAAATACATTCTGCTACTCCTCCTGAGTATGGCGATACCACATGTGTGAGACTTTTACACAGCCTGGCCACATACAGAGGCCCGCCAGTGAAGTAGCACCTTCAGGCGTTCTACAAGCAGAAATTACACATCTCATTTCTCAATTACCTATTACAGTTTTGAAGGCCCTGGAGCCCCAGGACAATGGAAACGCCCACAAAATGACCCATTTTGGAAAGTAGACACCCCAACGTATAATCTATGAGGCATTATGAGTCTTTTGAACTGTTCATTTTTTTCCAGAAGTTTTTAGAATATGTGGAAAAAAAATGAAAACGCATTTTTTTTCCACAAAGTTGTCCATTTTTAAGATATTCCAACACATAGCATGTACATAGCAAAAATGACACCCCAAAATACATTCTGCTACTCCTCCTGAGTATGGCGATACCACATGTGTGAGACTTTTACACAGCCTGGCCACATACAGAGGCCCGCCAGTGAAGTAGCACCTTCAGGCGTTCTACAAGCATAAATTACACATCTCATTTCTCAATCACCTATTACAGTTTTGAAGGCCCTGGAGCCCCAGGACAATGGAAACGCCCACAAAATGACCCCATTTTGGAAAGTAGACACCCCAACGTATAATCTATGAGGCATTATGAGTCTTTTGAACTGTTCATTTTTTTTCCAGAAGTTTTTGGAATATGTGGAAAAAAAAAATGAAAACGCATTTTTTTTCCACAAAGTTGTCAATTTTTAAGATATTTCCAACACATAGCATGTACATAGCAAAAATGACACCCAAAAATACATTCTGCTACTCCTCCTGAGTATGGCGATACCACATGTGTGAGACTTTTACACAGCCTGGCCACATACAGAGGCCCGCCAATGAAGTAGCACCTTCAGGCGTTCTACAAGCATAAATTACACATTTCATTTCTCAATCACCTATTACAGTTTTGAAGGCCCTGGAGCCCCAGGACAATGGAAACGCCCACAAAATGACCCCATTTTGGAAAGTAGACACCCCAACGTATAATCTATGAGGCATTATGAGTCTTTTGAACTGTTCACTTTTTTCCTGAAGTTTTTGGAATATGTGGAAAAAAAAATGAAAACGCATTTTTTTTCCACAAAGTTGTCTATTTTTAAGATATTTCCAACACATAGCATGTACATAGCAAAAATGACACCCCAAAATACATTCTGCTACTCCTCCTGAGTATGGCGATACCACATGTGTGAGACTTTTACACAGCCTGGCCACATACAGAGGCCCGCCAGTGAAGTAGCACCTTCAGGCGTTCTACAAGCATAAATTACACATCTCATTTCTCAATCACCTATTACAGTTTTGAAGGCCCTGGAGCCCCAGGACAATGGAAACGCCCACAAAATTACCACATTTTGGAAAGTAGACACCCCAACGTATAATCTATGAGGAATTATGAGTCTTTTGAACTGTTCATTTTTTCCCGAAGTTTTTGGAATATGTGGAAAAAAAAAGAAAACGCATTTTTTTTCCACAAAGTTGTCCATTTTTAAGATATTTCCAACACATAGCATGTACATAGCAAAAATGACACCCCAAAATACATTCTGCTACTCCTCCTGAGTATGGCGATACCACATGTGTGAGACTTTTACACAGCCTGGCCACATACAGAGGCCCGCCAGTGAAGTAGCACCTTCAGGCGTTCTACAAGCATAAATTACACATCTCATTTCTCAATCACCTATTACAGTTTTGAAGGCCCTGGAGCCCCAGGACAATGGAAACGCCCACAAAATGACCCCATTTTGGAAAGTAGACACCCCAACGTATAATCTATGAGGCATTATGAGTCTTTTGAACTGTTCATTTTTTTCCAGAAGTTTTTAGATTATGTGGAAAAAAAATGAAAACGCATTTTTTTTCCACAAAGTTGTCCATTTTTAAGATATTTCCAACACAATAGCATGTACATAGCAAAAATGACACCCCAAAATACATTCTGCTACTCCTCCTGAGTATGGCGATACCACATGTGTGAGACTTTTACACAGCCTGGCCACATACAGAGGCCCGCCAGTGAAGTAGCACCTTCAGGCGTTCTACAGGCATAAATTACACATTTCATTTCTCAATCACCTATTACAGTTTTGAAGGCCCTGGAGCCCCAGGACAATGGAAACGCCCACAAAATTACCCCATTTTGGAAAGTAGACACCCCAACGTATAATCTATGCGGCATTATGAGTCTTTTGAACTGTTAATTTTTTTCCAGAAGTTTTTGGAATATGTGGAAAAAAAATGAAAACGCATTTTTTTTTCCACAAAGTTGTCCATTTTTAAGATATTTCCAACACATAGCATGTACATAGCAAAAATGACACCCCAAAATACATTCTGCTACTCCTTCTGAGTATGGCGATACCACATGTGTGAGACTTTTACACAGCCTGGCCACATACAGAGGCCCGCCAGTGAAGTAGCACCTTCAGGCGTTCTACAAGCATAAATTACACATTTCATTTCTCAATCACCTATTACAGTTTTGAAGGCCCTGGAGCCCCAGGAAAATGGAAACGCCCACAAAATGACCCCATTTTGGAAAGTAGACACCCCAATGTATAATCTATGAGGCATTATGAGTCTTTTGAACTGTTCATTTTTTTTCCAGAAGTTTTTGGAATATGTGGAAAAAAAAAATGAAAACGCATTTTTTTTTCCACAAAGTTGTCAATTTTTAAGATATTTCCAACACATAGCATGTACATAGCAAAAATGACACCCCAAAATACATTCTGCTACTCCTCCTGAGTATGGCGATACCACATGTGCGAGACTTTTACACAGCCTGGCCACATACAGAGGCCCGCCAGTGAAGTAGCACCTTCAGGCGTTCTACAAGCATAAATTACACATCTCATTTCTCAATCACCTATTACAGTTTTGAAGGCCCTGGAGCCCCAGGACAATGGAAACGCCCACAAAATGACCCCATTTTGGAAAGTAGACACCCCAACGTATAATCTATGAGGCATTATGAGTCTTTTGAACTGTTCATTTTTTTCCAGAAGTTTTTGGAATATGTGGAAAAAAGATGAAAACGCATTTTTTTTCCACAAAGTTGTCCATTTTTAAGATATTTCCAACACATAGCATGTACATAGCAAAAATGACACCCCAAAATACATTCTACTACTCCTCCTGAGTATGGCGATACCACATGTGTGAGACTTTTACACAGCCTGGCCACATACAGAGGCCCGCCAGTGAAGTAGCACCTTCAGGCGTTCTACAAGCATAAATTGCACTTCTAATTTCCTGACAACCTATTATTTTTGAAGGCCCTTATATTTCTAACAGATAGCATTTACATTTAAACAAAAATACACTCCAAAATAAATTCTATTGAGCAAAGGGTAAAAAAAAAAGTATTATCTGTGGTTTTTGTAGTGTCCCCAGAAGAGGGATTTGGTCCAGGCAGCAGACAGCAGACAGCAGACAGCAGGCAGCAGGCAGCAGGCAGCAGACAGCAGGCAGCAGGCAGCAGACAGCAGGCAGCA
>CM053033.1:31024378-31068514 GCA_028564925.1 Lithobates sylvaticus | reverse complement strand
AAGAAAGTAATTGAGATCTATCAGTCTGGAAAGGGTTATAAAGCCATTTCCAAAGCTTTGGGAATCCAGCGAACCACAGTGAGAGCCATTATCCACAAATGGCGAAGACATGGAACAGTGGTGAACCTTCCCAGGAGTGGCCGGCCGCCCAAAATTACCCCAAGAGCGCAGCGACGACTCATCCAAGAGGTCACAAAAGACCCCACAACAACGTCCAAGGAACTGCAGGCCTCACTTGCCTCAGTTAAGGTCAGCGTTCATGCCTCCACCATCAGGAAAAGACTGGGCAAAAATGGCCTGCATGGCAGAGTTCCAAGGAGAAAACCACTGCTGAGCAAAAAGAACATCAAAGCTCGTCTCAATTTCTCCACAACACATCTTGATGATCCCCAAGACTTTTGGGACAACATTCTGTGGACCGATGAGACAAAAGTGGAACTCTTTGGAAGGTGTGTGTCCAAGTATATCTGGCGTAGAAGGAACACTGCATTTCAGAAAAAGAACATTATACCAACAGTAAAATATGGTGGTGGTAGTGTGATGGTCTGGGGCTGTTTTGCTGCTTCAGGACCTGGAAGACTTGCCGTGATAAAAGGAACTATGAATTCTGCTGTCTACCAAGAGATCCTGAAGGAGAATGTCCGACCATCTGTTCGTGTACTCAAGCTGAAACGAACTTGGGTTCTGCAGCAGGACAATGATCCTAAACACACCAGCAAGTCCACCACCGAATGGCTGAAGAAAAACAAAATGAAGACTTTGGAGTGGCCTAGCCAAAGTCCTGACTTGAATCCTATTGAGATGTTGTGGTATGACCTTAAAAAGGCCGTTCATGCTCGAAAACCCTCTAATGTAACTGAATTAGGACAATTCTGCAAAGATGAGTGGGCCAAAATTCCTCCAGGACGCTGTAAAAGCCTCATTGCACGTTATCGCAAACGCTTGGTTGCAGTTGTTGCTGCTAAGGGTGGCCCAACCAGTTATTAGGTTTAGGGGGCAATCACTTTTTCACACAGGGCCATGATGGTTTGGATTTTTTTTCACCTTTTAATAATAAACACCTTCATTTACAAATTGCATTTTGTGTTTACTTGTGTTGTCCTTGACTATTGTTTAAATTTGTTTGATGTTCCGAAACACTTAAGTGTAACAAACATGCAAAGGAACAGGAAATGAGGAAGGGGGCAAACACTTTTTCACACCACTGTACATTGTATATAGTGTGCGGTACATCCAGAGCCGATCTCCCCTATACGCTCACTACGCAAGCTGCATAGGGCCCCGCAAGCTGCATGGGCCCCCAAGACTCCTCCTCCACCTCCTCCCCCAGGTGGAAGGCGGCGATCGGCAGCTCTATGGTGCCTGTGTGGGCGGCGGGATCTCCCTGGAGCTTGTAGTACTCTCTTCGAGTGTCAGTGTATACAGTGGAGAGGAGAAGGGAGGGGCCTCTGACCCGGCAGGTATCAGTTTCACTTTCACTTTCACTCTGCTTGAACACTGTTGCTGATGCCGGGGTCAGAGGCCCCTCCCCTCTCCGCTGTATACATTCGGAGATAGAACTACTAGCCCCAGGGAGATCCCCTGCCTGTGGACACCATAGAGCTGCCAACCGCCACCTCCCACCTCCACCAGCCAGGTACAGGGGAACCTCTGCAAGGGGGGAGTCAGCTGTTTGGGGACTCTGATGTAAGAGGGGGGGGGCTTTCTGGGGACACTAATGTAAGGAAGGGGCCCTCTGGGGACACTAATGTAAGAGGGGGCCCTCTGGGGACACTGATGTAAGAGGGGGGCTCTCTAGTGACCCTGTGTAAGCAGGGGCTCTCTGGGGACACTAATGTAAGAGGGAAGGCTCTCTGGGAATCCTGATGTAAGTAGGGAAGTTCTCTGGGGACCCTGGTGTAAGGGAGGCTCTCTGGAGACCCTGGTGTAAGGGAGGCTCTCTGGAGACCCTGGTGTAAGGGAGGCTCTCTGGGGACCCTGGTGTAAGGGAGGCTCTCTGGGGACCCTGGTGTAAGGGAGGCTCTCTGGGGACCCTGGTGTAAGGGAGGCTCTCTGGGGACCCTTGTGTAAGGGAGGCTCTCTGGGGACCCTTGTGTAAGGGAGGCTCTCTAGGGGCCCTGATGTAAGGAGAGGCTCTCTGGGGACCCTGATGTAGGGGGGCTCTCTGGGGACCCTGATGTAAGGAGAGGCTCTCTGGGGACCCTGATGTAGGGGGAGACTCTCTGTGGACCCTGATATAAGTAGGGAGGCTCTCTGGGGACCCTAATGTAAGGAGGGGCTTTCTGGGGACCCTGATGTAAGGAGGGGCTCTCTGGGGACCCTGATGTAAGGGGGGGCTCTCTGAGGACCCTGGTGTAAGGGGGGGCTCTCTGGGGACCCTGGTGTAAGGGGGGCTCTCTCGGGACCCTGGTGTAAGGGGGGGGCTCTCTCGGGACCCTGGTGTAAGGGGGGGCTCTCTGGGGACCCTGGTGTAAGGGGGCTCTCTGAAGACCCTGATGTAAGAAGGGGCTCTCTGGGGACCCTGGTGTAAGGGGAGGCTCTCTGGGGACCCTGATGTAAGGAGGGGCTTTCTGGGGACACTGATGTAAGGGGGGCTCTCTGGGGACCCTGATGTAAGGGGGGCTCTCTGGGGACCCTGATGTAAGGGGGGGACTTTCTGGGGACCCTGATGTAAGGAGGGCCTCTCTGAGGACACTGATGTAAGGAGGGGCTTTCTGGGGACCCTGATGTAAGGGGGGCTCTCTGGGGACCCTGATGTAAGGAGGGGCTTTCTGGGGACCCTGATGTAAGGAGGGGCTCTCTGGGGACCCTGATGTAAGGGGGGGCTCTCTGGGGACCCTGATGTAAGGGGGGGGGCTCTCTGGGGACCCTGGTGTAAGGGGGGGCTCTCTGGGGACCCTGGTGTAAGGGGGGCTCTCTGGGGACCCTGATGTAAGGGGGGGCTCTCTCGGGACCCTGGTGTAAGGGGGGGCTCTCTCGGGACCCTGGTGTAAGGGGGCTCTCTGGGGACCCTGATGTAAGGGGGGGCTCTCTGGGGACCCTGATGTAAGGGGGGCTCTCTGGGGACCCTGATGTAAGGAGGGGCTTTCTGGGGACACTGATGTAAGGGGGGCTCTCTGGGGACCCTGATGTAAGGGGGGCTCTCTGGGGACCCTGATGTAAGGGGGGGCATTCTGGGGACCCTGATGTAAGGAGGGCCTCTCTGGGGACACTGATGTAAGGGGGGGCTTTCTGGGGACACTGATGTAAGGGGGGCTCTCTGGGGACCCTGATGTAAGGGGGGGCTCTCTGGGGACCCCCTGATGTAAGGGGGGCTTTCTGGGGACACTGATGTAAGGGGGGGCTTTCTGGGGACCCTGATGTAAGGAGGGCCTCTCTGAGGACACTGATGTAAGTAGGGAAGTTCTCTGGGGACCCTGATGTAAGGGGGGGGGCTCTCTGGGGACCCTGATGTAAGGGGGGGCTCTCTGGGGACCCTGATGTAAGGGGGGCTCTCTGGGGACCCTGATGTAAGGGGGGCTTTCTGGGGACCCTGATGTAAGAAGGGCCTCTCTGAGGACACTGATGTAAGAAGGGAAGTTCTCTGGGGACACTGATGTAAGGGAGGCTCTCTGGGGACCCTGATGTAAGGGGGGGCTCTCTGGGGACCCTGATGTAAGGGAGGCTCTCTGGGGACCCTGATGTAAGGGGAGGCTCTAGGGCCCCCCCCCCAGGGGGGTCAGGGTCGGCACTGGGTACATCCACATACATTGTATATTGGTACATCTCCAGCTCACTCCAATATACGGCGAGCTGTAACATGTATCCAGGGCTTCCCTGAGGTGTCACAATGTCCTCCGGGACAGAAAGGCCGCTCAATTCTTCTGTATTGGGGGGTCGGAGCTCAGCACTCCCCAGTACTGAGTCTGTCCGCTCCGGAGGTGTCTCCTCACAGCACAACTCGGGCCGTCCTCGGCGCTCAGTCATCAGCTGCGCGCATGCGTGCTGGGCGCTGCTCAGTCTCGGCAATAGGGAGGGCTGGAGAGCTTGGCCTGGGCCTGAGCCGGGGCTTCCTCGGCCTCACACAGTGCAGAGGGCGGCAGGAGAGCGGCAATCGTCTTCCCTGGCTGTGGCATGGAGCCCTGAGCTTGTCTGCTGAGGCCTTGTACTGGGGAGGGAGGAGGAGGAGGATCGGGGGAGCATCGCTGCTGTTGCTGCCATCATGGCTCAGGAGAAAATGGAGCTGGACGTGGAGATCCCCAGCGATGGCAGCCTGAGGAGGTCCAATAGTGCCCCCCATATTAACGGGCTCAGGTGAGGCTGGGGGGGGCACTGCTGGGGACGGGGCTCTGGGATTGGCTCAATGGTTTGTTGGGGATGGAAGGTCCATCCTGAGCTGTGTGTGAGGACTCTGAACTTTGTACTGAACCCCTCTGCTGCTGAGGCTGAGTATAGAGGGGGGTTCATGTAGTCCTTTCTAGAAGGACCATACTCCATAGATACCTGGCTTGTGTATAGGAAATCCAGTGCTGGGTTCTCCGAGGGGTTAAAGGAGGATTCCAGCTATGGATATTTTATACTTAGTTATACTTCTCTACACCAGATCAATGTAACTATATATATATATATATATATATATATATATATATATATATATATACACACACACACACACACACACACACACACACACACACACACACACCGTACCTGGGTGCTGGAAGCTCCAGTCCTACAACCGGCACCAGTCAGAATACCTTGCATTTTCTGAATGGATGCAAAGTGTTCTCTGATTGGATGAGGTAGAGAGGCAGGGCGGTGATGTCACAATTTTCACCCCCTCCAATCACAGAATGGCTTCTGTGCCGAGCAGCCGGCCTCGTGTGTTCAGGAAGCAGAGGTGCAGCCGCTCACCGCGGGACACAAAAGCCGGAGACGCGAGTGGCAATATGTACTTCAATGGTTTCCAGCTCCCAGGGACACCGGCCAGGTATGGCATATACACAGCTACATTGTTCCAGGCTGATTAGGGTTTATTTGACCAGCTTTTAAAATCCAGAGATATTATTGAGCCGTAAATCCAACACTGTCCTTGGAAAGGTGTAAGGGCCGGTGTCCTGTCATATTCTGTCCCCCATCGGAAAGTGTCCGCTGTGTATGCGCAGATTCCGAAGATGAACGCGCCGTGAGTCCAGGTTCAAGCCCCACCATCCAAGTGGACATAGAGTTAGAATAAAAAAGAGCCGAGCGCAGCGAGGCCGTGCCCGAAGCGTGGCGAGCGAAACGAGGCCGTGTCCGAAGCGTGGCGAGCGAAGCGTGGCGAGCGAAGCGAGCCCGCGAGGGGCCCTCTAAGTTTGTGTAGCCCTATGTCTGCTTGGATGGAGGGGCGTGCACCTCGACTCACGGCGCAGGCGCCGTTCATCTTCTGAGATTTTCCGAAACTCCTTCTGCTCCGTACTGCGTATGCGCAGTACGGAGCAGAAGGAGTTTCGGAAAATCTCAGAGCGGACACTGTATGATAGCCGGACTATTGATGACAGAACACCGGTTCACACCATTCCCGCACAAGAGCGCGCAGTGCGTTTCACACCGCATGCAAAGTGCACTCTGTGATCGCTCTGCAGCGGGTGTTAACCCCCTTCCCAGCCAGTGTCATTAGTACAGTGACCGTGTATAGCAGGGATAGGCAATTAGCGGACCTCCAGCTGTTACAGAACTACAAGTCCCAAGAGGCATAGCAAGTCTCTGACAGCCACAAGCATGACACCCAGAGGCAAAAGCATGATGGGACTTGTAGTTTTGCAACAGCTGGAGGTCCGCTAATTGCATATATGTGGTGTATAGCAGGGGTCTCAAACTGGTGGCCCTCCAGCTGTTGTGTAACTACAAGTCCCATGAGGCATTGACAGTTACAAGTGTAGCAGCCATAACCCCCTGAGAGGCAGCCTTGACTTTTTGGGCTTACCAGTTACCTCCTCGTGGCTTGTCGGCGACTGTCTAGGGCAGGGGGTCTCAAACTGGCGGTCCTCCAGCTGTTGCAAAGCTACCAGTCCCATGAGGCATTGCAAGGTTGACAGTTACAACCACAGGCATGATGGGACTTTTAGTTTCGCAACAGCTGGAGGGCCGCCAGTTTGAGACCCCTTGTCTAGGGTTCCCATGGTTAGTACCCAACGACTTCAGATGCCGACACATAAGTCCTTTTCAAGGTTTGTATTTTGCAGTGGTAACATCCAACAATAACACAGTCTCTGATGGGAATAGAGGGCACGGGTGATAAACTCAGGCACTTTGAACTGCTGACATCCACTGAATGTCTCTAATTAACCCAGAGAGTAGCCACTCGCAGCTGGGTGCTTCAGAGATCTAGCAGCCAACGTGTGATCCGGAAACTTTGCAAAAGTCTCTGCCACAGACTAAATTGTAACTGAAGATGAATAGGGACCTTTCTCACAGTACCTGGATCTCTCAGCCTTCTTGGCGATACTGTGAGAAGTGTGGATTCTCTAGTGTCCATACAACTCAGCTCCCAGGCTCTTACTGAGCAGCCAGCTTGTTGGCCCTCCTCCGAAGAGTCCTCCCCTGGTCACTTGTATGAGTTGCCGTGTCCCTCCAATACAGAGAGCACACCGGGACACCTCTGAATCCTCCTTCAGTTACTGGGCCTCGGACTAACCGGCTCCGAGACTCGGGAACAGACGGATCCCCACCCCAGACCATGAGGGCCTCTAGGGCTGGTCGGATTGACCATGCTTGCGGGACGGCAAACGCTCCTAGGCCCGGGACCCCTCACAGGGGCTATCCCGGAACAGAACCAGGAACCAAATGCTGCGGCCGAACCCCAAACACGTGACTTCAGCACCTTAAATACCCCTTCCCAGACTACGCAGCAGGGCCAGACGCGCCCACTGATTGGCTCCGGGAAAGATTGGTACCCAAGACGTCCAACCAGGCTTGGTTCTCAGCCTGTCATGGGTGCCTCACTGCACCCATGACCAGGCGGAACCTCAGTACAGCCCAGCCAGACTGATGCCAAAGTAATTCCTGTACAAATAACCCCCAGAACTCCATTACAGCTCTGAGGAAAAAACTAAATTTCCGCTAATAGCGCACACTTGGTCAAGTGTGACCGCTACACATACATGACTCCCTCAGGTAGAGGCATGATGGGACTTAGTTCCGCAACAGCTGGAGGGCCACCAGTTTGAGACCCCTGGTGTATAGTATTATCACTGTATTAATGTCACTGGGGATGTCAGTGGCAATTAGTCAGTTTCCCCCCAACTTTAGTTAGTGCCAGATTGTCCGCCGCACTATTGCCGTTCCAGTATAAGTCGCAGATTGCTGCCATTAGTATTATAAAATAAAATAAAAAATTCCAGTATATATACCATTGTTTGTAGGCGCTATAACTTTCATACAAACCAATCCAATATTGGGATTTTTTTTTTTTAATCAAAGATATGTAGCAGAATACATTTTGTCCAAAATTTATGAAGAAATTTAGATTTTCTTTTTTTTTTTTCATTTTTGGATATGTTTTGTAGCAGAAAGTAAAAAATAAAGTTTTCGTTTTCGTTTGTTTTTGTTTTTTTTTAAATTTTAGGTATTTGTTAAAATAAAAAAAAACAGGTGGTTATCAAATACCACCAAAAGAAAGCTCCTATTTGTGTGAAAAAAAAAAAAATGATATAAATTGTGTTTGGGTACAGTGTTGCATGACCGCACAATTACCAGTTAAAATAGAGCAGTGCTCGGTCACGAAGGGGGTAAAATCTTCCAGAGGTCAAGTGGTTAAAAGGCTAAATTCACCTTTTGCAAAAAGATAATAAATGCACATAATTGCAGAAATAAAAAATAAAAATAAAAAAAATTCATATGCGCCTACAAAGCATTGCAACCTCGATCAGGGAATTCTGTCTGCAATGCTAAGCTGCTGCAGACTTTTTTTTTTTGTTAGCTCTTTATTAGGCATGTGCACAACAGAAAAATTGTGTTTATTTTCATTTCGTTTCTTTTGTTTCCGTTGATTCGTAAATTCGTAAGTTGTCGGTGTTTGTAATCGTAACGATTCGTATTTTCGTAAGAGTTATTTTTTCGTTGATTCGTTTTTCCGTTTTTTTTTTTTTTTTCGTTTTTTCGAAATTCGGACGCATTCGTATTTATTCGCACTTTTGTAACATTCGTAGATTCGTAATCGGAGCATAATTCCTAATTTTATGTAATGTGTATGCTATTATTACATTTTAAGAGACACGTAAAATTACGAATCGAAAAAGAAAGTTACGAATGTACGAATTTTTTCGTTCAATCCATTCGGAGCACGTTAAGCAGCGCCATTGTAAGGGACACGGAAAATTACCAATTCAAAAAAAAAAAAATTCGTTCATTTTGATTTTCGTTGTTCCTGTTTTCGTCTTTCGTATTTTCTTATTTCGTAGATTCGTTAATTCTAATTTTGTTTTTTTCGGATTTTCGTTGTTTTTCGGATTTGTTCGATTCGAACGATTCGTTAAAATTTTTAGCGAATCGTTCGTTCATTCGTACGATAACGAATGAACGAATATAACGAAAAAAACGAAACAAATTGCACATGTCTACTCTTCATTCTTATTGAGGTAGTTGGAGAGCTGCAAAAAGTGTCAATGGACTTTGAGTGATCACGGTAATCCATTGAGAACTACAAGTCTGCCTGTCCCGGTGGAAAATGGGACTTGTAGTTCTTCCATTCACATTCTGTGGATGAATGGTGCGGCTGTGCAAGCAGAGCCCTGCACAACCATGCAAAATTCTAAAGTGAAAGTGCCTGTGGAAGAGAGTAACCCCCCCGCATGCAGTCATGGTGTGCAGTGTTTTGGGGATGGGGGAGTTTGCTTGGCACTATGCTGCACCCTAAATATGGGTGTAACACGGGGTAAAAGGGTAGCCTTTAAGCCAGCTTTACATTCCCTTACTAATCTAAGCCCTGATTCACACCTACCGTATATACTCGAGTATAAGCCGAATATATAATGCCCCCCTCGGCTTATACTCGAGTCAAGCATTTTTCTGCAGCAGAGAATGACATTTTCTGACCCGACTTAGGGGCCCCGTATCTCGGGGCCACTTGGAGCTAGGAACCCCAGTGGAACTAGCACTACAACATATCCAAATTTGGGGTTCCTAGCACCAAGTCGCCACCTGGATACGGGGCCCTAAAGTCGGTTCGGAAAATGTCATTCTCTGCTGCAGAAAAGTGCTTGACATTTTCCGACCCGAATTTGGGGCCCCATATCTTGGGGCCATTTGGTGCTAGGAACCCCAAATTTGGTATTCAAACCAGTGGAACTAGCACTACAACATATCCAGATGGGGTTCCTAGCACCAAGTGACCCAAAGATACGGGGGCCCCAAAGTCGGTTCGGAAAATGTCATTCTCTGCTGCAGAAAAGTGCTTGACATTTTCCGACCTGAATTTGGGGCCCCGTATCTTGGGGCCATTTGGTGCTAAGAACCCCAAATTTGGTATTCAAACCCTACAACAGATTCAAAGATGGGGTTCCTAGCACCAAGTGACCCCAAGATACGGGGTCCCAAAGTCGGTCAACTGTGTCCATCTGCAGTAATGTAATTTCGGGAGTTTTTGGGTCCAGAGACCCCAAGTATTGGCTGCAGCTAGGGGGCATTTAGGAACCCTTAACTACCAAGTTTGAAGTTCGGGGGACCTATGGCTGCAAATGGCACAGTGAGGCTGCAAATGGGCATTGTTGACCCTCTTTTCCGCTTACAGTGGCTGCGCATTTCTCACCCTAGGCTTATACTCGAGTCAATACGTTTTCCCAGTTGTTTGTGGTAAAATTAGGTGCCTCGGCTTATACTCGAGTATATACGGTATGCATTTTTAGTGCTTTTTGCAGATTTGCACTACGGTCCATTTAACATGGTTTCCTATGGAACACCTTCTGTAGTGCAAATCTGCAAAAAGCATTAAAAAATGCATAGGTGTAAATCGGGCCTTAGAGACAGCAATGCATGCTTGAAGCAAGTCAGAAGGAGGTCAAATGCACGTCAGTGAATTCTGAATGCTGTCAGAAGCTTCTCAAAATTATGTCATCAACACTGGTCCTTATAGTTCCTGGCGGTCCCTATACATTTTGTTGAATCGAGGCCTGTTTGTGTATATTTCATTCCACTCTACATTCACCCTGTGCTGCAGATGGCTTTAAAAAAAAAAATAATAATAATTATATATATATATATATCTCTCGATGGATGCATTTGCATTGAAAAGAAGAAACTGTTGATTAGTATTGTTTAGGTGCAGCATGCTAAACACAATCTGTTAAGCGCTTGTTCAGTGAAGTGTTCTTGTTCTTTAACCGCTTCAGCACCGGGCCATTTTACACCCTTCCTTACCAGAGCACTTTTTGTGATTCGGCACTGCGTCGCTTTAACTAACAATTGCGCGGTCGTGCGACGTTACACCCAAACAAAATTGACGTCCTTTTTTTCCCACAAATAGAGCTTTCTTTTGGTGGTATTTGATCGCCCCTGCGTTTTTTTTTTTTTTTTGCGCTATAAACAAAAGAAGAGCGACAATTTTGAAAAAAACACAATATTTTTTACTTTTTGCTATAATAAATATCCCATTTTTTAAAAAAAAAAAACGATTTTTTTGCTCAGTTTAGGCCGATACATATTCTTCTACATATTTTTGGTAAAAAAAAATCGCAATAAACGTATATTGATCGGTTTGTGCAAAAGTTATAGCGTCTACAAAATAGGGGATAGATTTATTGCATTTTTTTTTTTTTTTTTTTTTTTTTACTAGTAATGGCGGCGATCTGCGATTTTTTTTTTTTTTTTTTTTTTTTTTTTTTTTTTCATGACTGCGACATTGCGTCGGACACTTTTGACACATTTTTGGAACCATTCACATTTACACAGCGATCGTTGCTATAAAATTGCATTGATTACTGTGTAAATGTGACTGGCAGGGAAGGGGTTAACACTAGGGGGGCGCTGCAGGGGTTAATGTGTTCCCTATAGGAGTGATTCTAACTGTGGGGGGAGGGGACTCAAGGGGAGGAGACCGATCATGTGTTCCTCCGTACTGGGATCACATGATCGGTCTCCTCTCCGCTGACAGGACGTGGAGCTGTGTGTTTACACACACACACACAGCTCCACGGTCCCGCACGGTCCCGTTGTTTTTACGGGCAATCGCGGGTGCCTGGCGGACATCGCGGCCGCCGGGCACTCGCACCGGGTCCCGAGCGATGCCGCGGGCGCGCGCGCCCCCTAGGCGGCCGGGAATGGGAGGACGTCATATGACGCCCAGTCGCCCACCCAGGATGGGAGATCCACCTTGTGGGCGTCATATGACTATGGGTGGGTAGGGAAGTGGTTAAAGTTGTTTGTAAACCTTTTACAGACCACTTTGACCTACAGGGAAGCCTAGATTAAGGCTTACCTGTAGGTCCAAGAAATATCTTCTTAACCGCTTAAGGACCGCCTCCTGCACATATACGTCGGCAGAATGGCGTGGGTCAAGCGCACGCCGCAGGCGGCGCGCTTGCGACCCGGTCCTGAGCGCCGTGGCAGCGGGACCCGCGGACCCGATCGCCGCTGGTGTTCCGCGATCGGGTCACAGAGCTGAAGAACGGGGAGAGGTAAGTGTAAACAAACCTCTCCCCGTGCTTCCTAGTGAGACTGACACTGATTGTCTGTTCCCTGTCATAGGGAAAGACGATCAGTGATGTCGAATGCCAAGCCACGCCCCCTACAGTAAAAAAAACACACACACATCACAATTAACCCCTCCTCGCCCCCTAGTGGTTAACTCCTTCACTGCCAGTGTCATTTACACAGGAATCAGTGCATTTAAATAGCACTGATTGCTGTATAAATGACAATGGTCCCAAAAATGTGTCAAAAATGTCCGATGTTTCCGCCATAATGTCGCAGTCACAATAAAAATCGCTGATCGCCGCCATTACTAGTAAAAAAAAAAAATATTAATAAAAAAGTGCTATAAAACTATCCCCTATTTTGTAAACGCTATAACTTTTGCACAAACCAATCGCTAATTGCGATTTTTTTTATTTATTCATTTTTTTTTACCAAAAATATGTAGGATACGTATCGGCCTAAACTGAGGAAAAAAATATTTTTTTATATATTTTTTGGGGATATTTATTATAGCAAAAAGTAAAAAAATATTGATTTTTTTTCAAAATTGTCGCTTTATTTTTGTTTATAGCGCAAAAAATAAAAACCGCAGAGGTGATCAAATACCACCAAAAGAAAGCTCTATTTGGGGAAAAAAGGACGCCAATTTTGTTTGGGAGGCACGTCACACGACCGCGCAATTGTCAGTTAAAGCGACGCAGTGCCGAATCGCAAAAAAAGGGGCCTGGTCCTTTGGCTGCAAATTGGTCCGGGGCTGAAGTGGTTATTAAAGGACAACCATACGTTTTGTGCAGTTATCCTTTGTTTCCCCTCCTTTCATTTACGTTTTATAGTCACCTGGCTACGCTCTTGCGAGTTTCCTTTTAAATTTGTGTGTAACGTTTACCGTGGTCTTTAAAGGTGGAATTAACCTTTTAACTACTTGCCTACCAGCCACGAACACCCCCTTCCTGACCAAGCCATTTTTCAGCTTTCAGCGCTGTCGCATTTTGAATGACAAATGCGCGGTCATGCAACGCTGTACCCAAATAAAATTTTTATCATTTTTTCCCCACAGATAGAGCTTTATTTTGGTGGTATTTGATCACCTCTGCGGTTTTTATTTCTTGCGCTATAAACAAAAGAAGAGCGACAAGTTTGAAAAAACATAATATTTTTTACTATTTATTATAATAAATATCCAATTTTTTTTTTTTTTTTTTTAAACAAATTTTTTCCTCAGTTTAGGCCGATACGTATTCTTCTACATATTTTTGGTAAAAAAAAATCGCAATAAGCGTATATTGATTGGTTTGCGCAAAAGTTATAGCGTCTACAAAATAGGGGATAGATTTATAGCATTTTTATTATTATTTTTTTTTTTACTAGTAATGGCGGCGATTTGCGATTTTTATCGTGACTGCGACATTGCGGCGGACACTTCGGACACTTTTGACTCATTTTTAGGACCATTCACATTTATACAGCGATCCGTGCTATAAAAATGCATTGATTACTGTATAAATGTGACTGGCAGGGAAGGGGTTAACGCTAGGGGGCGCTGCAGGGGTTAATATGTTCCCTATATTGGTGATTCTTACTGTGGGGGGAGGGGACTGACTGGGGGAGGAGACCGATCGGTGTCCCTATGTACAAGGGACACACCATCGGTCTCCTCTCCTCTGACAGGACGTGGATCTGTGTGTTTACACACACAGATCCACGTCCTGCTCGATTACCGGGCAATCGCGGGTGCCTGGCGGTCATCGCGACCGCCGGGCACGCGCACCGAGGCCCCAGCTACGCGGCGGGCGCGCGCGCGCGCCTCCCGCGGCGCGCGCGCGCCCCCCAGTGGCCAAATTGTAGACGACGTCATATGACGGCGTCCCGCCACAGTAGCTGAACCGTCCCGCCGTCATTTGACAGTGGGCGGTCAGCAAGTGGTTAAACGGGAAGTGAGGGACTAAAGTAAAACACGCAATAAAAAACTAAATTAAAAAAAAAACTGAGTTGTTTTTTGACCTCCACCACTTTATTGAAATCTAAAAATGAAACCTCTCTGACCCCCTCCAGTGATCCTTCTCCTCCTAACCGCTGTAGCCATCTTCTCTGCATTTGTTTGGCCATATGGGGGCCAATCACCAAGCAGAGATCAGTGTCTCTTGTTGCTAGGCAGAACAGGGGGATTCTGTTTACTTCCGCTTCTCCCCGTTCAGCCTTCCCGTGAGATGAACGCGGGTATCCCCGTGGTGATCGAGTCCGCGGGACCCACGACCGGACTCACGGGGGTCCCGACCGGCGGGCACGCGATGGAACGGCGGCAATCTTAAAGGGACGTACCTGTACGCCCTTTTGCCTGTCCGTGCCATTCTGCCGACGTACATCGTCACGCGCTGGTCGGGAACCGGTTAAAGGCAAACCAAATCTTCATTCGAACATACTGGGAATTGTCATTCAAATTTTCATTGAAATTCTACTAGTGTATTCCCAACTTCAGACTTCGGTTCCACTTGAACACATTTTGCCTGTGTCCCGGTATCAGTGGAGGTTACAGGGCTGTTTGTAATGGCTTTCAGTCTATTGTGTACAGGAACAAAGGAGGTGTGATGTGTGCATTACAGGTGTTGTAATCTTTAAAATGACTTTGCCTAGTAACAAGAAATATAAAAGGAAAAATGCTTACACAATGTAATGTCTAAAAAAACATGTTTAAAAAGGAAATGACCTAGTTTAGCAAAAGGCGACAGAGTTTATTCTATATTGCCACAGTCCTCTTTAGAGTTTATATACATCCTGCATGTGAATGAGAAGGCCGATTGATCAGCACAGGGTTTCTCTGTATTAGGAAAGATTTAATCTGCATAGTAAATTAAAGGGGTTGTAAAGGTTCGTTTTTTACTTTCTAAATAGGTTCCTTTAAGCTAGTGCATTGTTGGTTCACTTACCTTTTTCCTTCGATTTCCCTTCTAAATGTTTTTTTTCTTTGTCTGAATTTCTCACTTCCTGTTCCTCCTCAGTAAGCTGTTCTGGCTGACTAAACACCGCTCGGAGGATGGTGTGAAGTTTACTGAGGAGAAACAGGAAGTGAGAAATTCAGACAAAGAAAAAAAACATTTAGAAGGGAAATCGAAGGAGAAGGTAAGTGAACCAACAATGCACTAACTTAAAGCAGGGCTTGACAAATTTGCTTGGAATCTAGGAGCCAGCTAAAAAAGTTAGGAGCCAGGTTTTCTTTTTTTTTTTTTTTTTTTTTTTTAACGACATGGAGACGAGCGAGGGGAAGATGGCCCCCGCCTGTCTCTAAGTCATTGCAGGGCAGAAGTGACTTCAAATCGTCACTTCTGCCCATAGCTCTTAAAAAGGGACATTTTATTATTTTTTTTTGCATTTTTTTTTTTTTTTTTAGTGTAAATATGAGATCCGAGGTCTTTTTGACCCCAGATATCATATTTAAGAGGTCCTGTCATGCTTTTTTCTATTACAAGGGGTGTTTACATTCCTTGTAATAGGAATAAAAGTTACACAATTTTTTTTTCAAAAGAACAGTGAAAAAATTAAAAGTTAAAATAAATAAGAAAAAAAAAATTTTTTAAACGTGCCCGTCACGCCGAGCTTGTTTGCAGAAGAGTAGCGCCCGCATATGAAAGCCGTGTTCAAACCACACATGTGAGGTATTGCCGTGATCGGTAGAGCAATAATTCTCGCCCTAGACATCCTCTGTAACTCAAAACATGCAACCTGTAGAATTTTTTAAACGTCACCTATGGAGATTTTAAAGGGTAAAAGTTTGTCGCCATTCCACGAGCGGGCAAAATTTTGAAGCGAGACATGTTTGGTATCGATTTACTTGCTGTAACATTATCTTTCACAATATAAAAAAAAATTGGGCAAACTTTACTGTTGTGTTATTTTTTAATAAAAAAAAGTTTTTTTCCCCCAAAAAAGTGCGCTTGTAAGTCCGCTGCGCAAATACGGTGTGACAGAAAGTATTGCAACGACCGCCATTTTATTCTCTAGGGTGTTAGAAAAATAAATATATATAATGTTTGGGGGTTCTAAGTGAAGGAAATAGTCAGGCAGTGAAAATACAAAACAGCTCTATTAGCATTGCTGGGTGTCATACCAACGGCCACCACAAGAGGGCGCCAGATTCTAGAAGCTACCATAGGACTGCACAAGGCCACAAAGCCGGGGCCTCAATTACCGGCCGGCGCGGCCCATCGCGATCGCGCGCGGGGGGGGGGGGGCGCCCCATGGAGACAGGATACCCCCAGCTGTGCTGCCCCAGGCGCCAGGTCGCTAATTCTAGTCGCCAATGCGACCTGGCGCCTGGTATTCGTCGAGCACTGACTTAAAGGAATCTATTTAGAAAATAAAAAACTAACCTTTACAACCCCTTTAATATAAGGTGCCGCACAACAACCTTTACCTCTGTGTTTAATAATAATATAAAAACCTTGTTTGCAATCAATACTGTCAAAATATTTTTCCATACACTCTCGAACAGCCTTTCTCAACCTTTTTAGCACATAGGAAACCTTAAAATAACTTTCCGGTCTCAAGGAACCCCTTCTAAAATCACTGTATCTACAACTCATGACACATTAATGTGATGGTCAGTGGGAAGAATGCTCCTTACACTGGGGATCATTGGGAAGAATTACCCCCTTACAGAAAGCTAAAAAGATCCGTGGTGTCAATGGGAACTTATCTAAGCCCCCGTACACACGGTCGGAAATTTCCGACCACAAAATCCGTCTGATTTTTTCCGACGGATTTTGTTCCGACACTGGTGTTGCATAAACACGGTCAGACAAAGTTGTCGGAAAATTTGATCATTCTGAACGTGGTGACGTTCGTTGCATACGACGGAACTACGTAGAGGCTAGTAGCCAATAGCTTTGGTCTCGTACTTTTTATCTGAGCATGCGTGGCACTTTGTCCGTCGGAAATTCTCGACACACGATCGGGAAAAAGTCTGATCGGATTTTGTTGTCGGAAAATTTTGAGATCCTGCTCTCAAATTTTTTCCGACTGAAAAAGTCAGATGGAGCCCACACACGGGCGGATTTTCCGACAACATGGTCCGATCGGACATTTTCCGTCGGAAATTTCCGACCGTGTGTACGGGGTATTAGAGGCAGAAATTGCTGAAGGAAACCTTGGCAACCTCTGGGGGGGGAAATTTAGTTGAGAAACCCTTTCTCTAGAATACATAATATGTATTATCCCCAGCAATAATAACCGTGATAAATGCATGAAATATGAACACACCACTTATTATAAACACTATTAGTAAACGATATGTGTTCCAATAATCCTATATGTCATCCGCATCAATATACGTGCTTCAAAACAATGTCTTTTTAGAATCAAGTTCTCCATTGCTCTATATAGTGTCTTCTTAGCTCCTTCACATGCACTGGTGCCTAGTGAATTCCACCACCTGTCACACTGCGCTCATCTCAGTGCGCATTCCACTGTAAGGGGTCTCATACATACTTCTAGATGTTTGCGGTTCCTCCAACCCAGTCCCCTCTTCATCAATCCCACTAAAGGTCTCAGCAGTGTCGATGCTCCTGCGACATTATGGCGGACACATCGGACATTTTTGACACATTTTTTGGACCATTGTCATTTATACAGCAATCCATGCTATTTAAATGCATTGATTCCTGTATAAATGACACATGCAGTGAAAGAGTTAACCACTAGGGGGAGGGGAGGGGTTATGGGCTGTGACGTGTGTGTGTGTGTGTGTGTTTTTTCACATTAAGGGGCGGGGCTGACGTCTGACGTCATTGATCGGCTTTCCCGATGACAGGGAACAGCCGATCAATGACAGGCAGAGTAGGAAGCGCGGGGAGAGGTTTGTTTACACAGACCTCTCCCCGTTCTTCAGCTCTGTGACCCGATCGCGGGACACCAGCGGCCATCGGGTCCGCTGGTCCCGCGGCCATCGGGTCCGCTGGTCCCGCGGCCATCGGGTCCGCTGGTCCCGCGGCCGGGGTCACGGAGCTCCCGACCGGGTCACGAGCGTGACCCACGGCCAGGCAATTAAAGGGCCACGTACCTGTACGTGGTTTTGCCTGGCTGTGCCATTCTGCTGACGTATATATGCAGTGGGCGGTCGGGAAGCGGTTAAACTAAAAGGAAAGTGAAAACCTGCGCTAATCAGAAAATTGATTGCATCAGTAACACAGCAGCAATAAATGTTTGATAAACACAAGCAAAAATGAAAAAGAAAAAATTGCGCTAATAAAGTCCAAATTTAAACTAGAAGTATATATGATGATTATAAAGTCCCAAGTGATATAAACAATCAAGATTTCCTAGCGGAAATAAATTCAGGGAGAATATGTCATCAATTTATAGAGAACATGCTCACCAGATTGCAAGCCAAAGAATCACATATGGCTTTAACCCAGCCCGGGTTGATGGTTTCTTGCTAGAAAACAGTCTGATGAGATGGTATGGTGTAGATTTTTACAGCACTTTCTCAATTTTATACTTGGCTCATGAAACAGGATTACATGCCACTGAGAAAACAGGAAAAAATATGCACCATAGGGTAATTCTGCTACACTCCAAAAAGTGCAGTTTTAGACAAAAAACACTCTTATGCCGTGTGCACACGGTCGAAATTCTCTTCGGAAAAAGCTCTGATGGTTTTCCCGTCGGAATTCCGACGGAATTTCGCTCAAACTGTCTTGCCTACACACGGTCACACCAAATTTCGACGGTCAGTAACACAGCGGCATAAAACACGTTCGATAGCACTATAAAAGGGAAGTTTAATGCTTCCGAGCATGCGTCGGAATTTTGCATGTCGGAATTGCATACACACGATCGGAAAATCTGATAGAAAGGTTTTCCGTCTAAAAAAATTGAGAACAGGTTCTCAATCCAAAGTCCGTCGGAAATTCCGACAGAAAAAGACCGATGGGCATACACACGGTCGGAAAATCAGATGAAAAGCTCCCATCGGACTGTTTTTCATCGGAAATTCCGACCGTGTGTACGCGGCATTAGAGATAAAAATGCAAAAAATATATAAAAAAACACCCAGTGGTTGAAAAACAAATATAAGTGCACCATCACCACCACACAGAGGGCCTCCTTACCAGATGCCAAAAAGGAGCACACATATACGGATATCCCTTTAAGGCACTCCCACATAGGCCAAACAAATGCAGAGAAAGAATGTACACGAATAAAAGCCCCTTAAGGCCATGATGTCACTGGGCTGTGCCTGACGTGTTTCGTCACAGGCATGTGACTTTGAAGTGACATCAATCATCACGTCTACCCAGAAGTCGCTGTCAGATTGCTGGTTAAAGGGATGCTGTGGTCTTGGCCTTTAAGAGGACATGCACCTGTATTATTTGTATGGCTTCTGAAGTGGTGCACTGCTGTTTTATAATGCACTTCATTTGTACATAATTTGGGGTTTTTAATAAATATTTTATTTGTATGTTGGTAAAACACTATGCAAGTTTTTCTTTTTTGAGTGGAAGAGCCAGTGGAGAAAGCATTGATATTGCTGTGACATTTATTGGGATTGATAAAGAGGGGACCACAAACATCTGGAAGTAGTGTATGGGACCCCTTGAAGGGGAATGTACATGGTGACCTATTCCTACACAATAGGTCAATCCTGCTGAGGTGAGAGCACAGTGTAATTATTGGTGGAATTCACTGGCCAACATTGCATGTGAATGAGTTAAGAACGCACTATATATAGATTGATGGAGAACCTGATTCTTTGGACATAGTTTTAAAGCACATATTATTGGTGGCACATAATTCACGAATACTAATAATGGATAGTATAAAATATAGTACAGCAGGTAGCCAATTGGCTTCTAACTTCAGCTTGTTCAATGAAATTGTCAATGCTTTGACTATATCTGGTCTCCCACAGTACATGAAAATTCAATTATTTTAGTACAGGGCTTGACAAATTTGCTTGGAATCTAGGAGCCAGCTAAAAAAGTTAGGCGCCAGTTTTTTTTTTAACTTCTTGAGATCCGCACTGTAGCCGCCGTTCTGCTTTGCCGGGACTACGTCCTATGACGTCGTGCCGCGTGCAAGCGGCCTGCGCGCCCCCTGAAGGGCACGCGCGCTGCGCGCGCTGTGATCAGCGAGTCTATGAGACTCGATGGATCACCGATCCGGGTAAGGGGTCGATCCCGCGCAATTGACCACGCAATTGTCATTCAAAGTGCGTCAGCGCCGAACATTGGTCTGGGCAGGAGGGGGGTTTAAGTGCCCAGTAAGCAAGTGGTTAACGACCGACAATAGTTAGCTTTTTTTTTTTAATATAAAAATTATCTTAAAATTTACACAGACGACTAGAACCAAAGCATATATATATATATGTGTGTGTGTGTGTGTGTGTGTGTGTGTGTGTGTGTGTGTGTGTGTGTGTGTGTGTGTGTGTGTGTGTGTGTGTGTATGTTTGGTTCTAGTCTGTGTAAATTTAAGATTGGTTAATTTTTTACAGGCAGGGCTCCATTAGCATTGCTGGGTGTCATACCAACGGCCACCACTTGATGGCGCCAAGATCAAGATAGAAGGAAGTATAGGCTTGCAGAAGGCCCCAAAGCCGTGGCCTCGATTACCGTCCGGCGTGGCCCGACGCAATCGCGAGCCGGGCGGGGGGGGGGGGGGGGGGGGGGGGGGGGGGGGCTCCGATCGGAGACAGGATACCCAAGATGTGCTGCCCCAGGCGCCAGGTCACTAATTCTAGTCGCCAATGCGACCTGGCGCCTGGGATTCGTCGAGCCCTGTTTTAGTTAATATAAACTATACCTTTTCTCATCAGCAGTCTTGTGACTTTTATCAGTGTCCTGTTAAAGCTTGTAGGAGGAGCTTTCATTCTACTCTGACTGTCCTATGAGGCTGCACGACCCCTTACCCTCTGGACAGTGCTGGTTGGCCCTGTGCTGATCACATGCACCCTCCCAATGCACACCAAACTGAGCATGTGCAGAGTGACTGCAAAGGCTCTGTCTTATCAGGAGATGGATTGCGGACAGTGGAAGAAGGGGATGCGCAGGCAAGATAGGATCAAACAGCCTTTTTATGCAATACGAAGGAATAATCTCTTAGGTTCCATAGTGAATATAACACAAGCATGCTTTACTACACGTAAAGACTAATTTTACTGTTGTGGGTTTAGTAACACTTTAAGCTTTGACAAAAAAATATGGAAGATGATTGGTTTTTATGCACAGCTGCACCAGATTTTGCACACTCCAGTTTTAGTTAATCAACCTCATATGGTTTACTAATAGACTTTATAACAAGTGTTGCATTAAAGTGGTTGTAAACCCTTACAAACCACTTTGACCTACAGGTAAGCCTAGATTAAGGCTTTCCTGTAGGTCCAAGAAATATCTCCTAACCCTACACGGTTTAGGAGATATTTGCCAAAAGACAGGCACCACTGTCTACGGCGCATGCGCTGTAGACAGCGGCGCACTGAGCGCGCCGCTGTTAACGGCCATATGCCACCAGTGGCGGCTCCCGTGCGCTTGCGCGGGAGTGACGTCATCACGGCTCCGTCGAATGACAGCGCTGGAGCAGCGAGACCCACCAAGAAAATGGAGGCTCCATACACAAGGGGACAGCGGTGACTTCGCTGGCTCCTGTGTCAGCTAAGTGACACATAATGGGCTACTATGCGATACATTATGCTTTATCTTTGCAGGGAAACAAAGAGGAAGTAAACCCATTGCGGTTTACTTCCTCTTTAATATTCGTGCACTTACCACGGTGATCATTGCTGGGTATAGTACATATTATATACTCTAGATCAGTGTTTCTCAACTCCCAGTCCTCGAGTCGCTCGGAGTGCCGATCTCCGTGTGTCACGGAGCTGAATTGCCCGGGCGGCTGCAGTAACAATGTCCTGCCTCCTGGGACAGACGGTACACTGATCCAATGGCGGGACATTGAATCAGCGTGACATGATTACAGGAGGCAGGACATTGTTACTGCAGCCGTCCGGGCAATTCAATTCACAGCTCCAGGACACATGGAGATCGCCTCTTTGATCCAGGCACGAGTGAGGCTGCATCCAGACACTGGCAAGCTGCATAGGTGCCAATAATGGCCAACAATAAATTCATATTCATTTAAATTGATGATATTAATTAAAAAGTTGAATATAATACAATTGTATATACATTTTTATTTATTACAGGATTTATATAGCGCCAACAGTTTACACAGCGTTTTACAATATAAAAGGGAGACAATAAAGTTATAATACAATAAAATACAAGAGGATTAAGAGGGCCCTGCTCAGAAGAGCTTACAATCTAATAGGGTGGGGGAGGTGGTACAAAAGGTTGTAACTGATGGAAGTGGTAAAAGATTAGTTGGAGACGTGATAGGCTTCCCTGAAGAGATGAGTTTTCAGGGATCGCCTGAAGGTGGCTAGAGTAGGGGATAGCCGGACAGGTTGAGGCAGCGAGATCCAGAGGATGGGAGAGGCTCTGGAGAAATCCTGGAGACGAGCATGGGAGGAGGAAACAAGAGAGCTTGACAGGAGAGGTAAATATTTTTTAAAAACTGTTTATTTTCGGTTTTCGGCCTAGTGTATTTTTCATTTTCGGTATCGGTTTCAGCACCAAAAAACCCATTTGGTGCACCCCTAGTTGGAACACAACGCTGTATACCGTACGTAGCTGATGCTACACACAGTTTATACAGCAAGCGCAGCGAGCACTTCTGTTGGTGAAGGAAATAGTTTGGTTGAGCCAAAACTATTTAAAGTTAAATCAAGCCTAGAGTTCTTTTAACATCTCACGTTATTCTCTCATAAGGGCTTCATTTGTTCTTTTCTGGATTCTCGTGTACCCAGACTCCTTTCACACTTCTTCTGCCCTAGAACAGATAAATACATCAGGAGTCACAGCTTTAATAGCTGCATGCCTGTCCTATTGACTCACACAGTATTAAAGCAAGGATGATGATGAGGACAACGCTGGCACTCGCAGCTCTACAAATTGCCTAATAGCAGATGCATTGTTTTTCAATAAAGTTGTCAATGTAACTTTATTTGTGTTTTGCAGTGACCACTGCCAGGTATTTCAGCCTTACGGATCCAGAGCTCGTAGAAACAGCACTACTGTGGTGAATCGCCAAAGTCTGGTAAGAATAGAGGAATAACAGAGTTGGTTTTTTAAAGAGGAAGTAAAGCCTATTTAAAAAAAAAAAAAAAAACGGAACCTGCAAGGCAAAGGCATAATGAGCTAGTATGCATAGCATACTAGCTCATTATGAATAACATACCTGAGAACGAAGCGACCCTCGTCCACGACCTCCGCCGTCGCCATCAAACCTGGAATGACTTCCGGGTCTCGCCGCTCCAGCGCTGTCGTTCGCTGGAGCGGCGATGACGGCGCCGTGATCTCGGCATGTGCTCAGTGCGCGCCGCTGTCTACGGCACATGCGCCGTAGATAGCGATGCCTTTTCTTTTCTAAATATCTCCTAAACCATGTAGGTTTAGGAGATATTTATTGGACCTACAGGTAAGCCTTAATCTAGGCTTACCTGTAGGTCAAAGTGGTTTGTAAGGGTTTACAACCACTTTAATACTGCTGGGGGGGGGGGGGGGGGGTATTGGTGGAGTATAAGATGCTTTCTGTCATTTCCAGTTAAAAGATGACAATCTGATTCCTCCTGTATTGAATTGTATTGTAACTGTACTGTCTGCCCTCATGTTGTAAAGCACTGCACAGACTGTTTTATAATTCCTGTATAGTAATAAGCTTTAAAAAACAGCCTTTCCTTCAATTTTTATGATCGGTTCCAATGGATAATCTTCAATTATTAAATGTCCTTTTGGAGAATGTTTGTAAAAGCTGAGACAAACAGGTTTAACCACTTTCAGACCGGACCATTTTGCTGGCTTAAGACAGGACCACTTTTTGCGATTCGGCACTGCGTCGCTTTAACTGACAAAAACGAACAAAATTTACGTCCTTTCCCCCCCCCCCACAAATAGAGCTTTCTTTTGGTGGTATTTGATCACCCCTGCGGTTTTTATTTTTTGCGCTATAAACAAAAAAAGAGCGACAATTTTGAAAAAAACGCATTATTTTTTAATTTTTGCTATAATAAATATCCCCCAAAAACGTATAAAAAAATACGTTTTTTTCCTCAGTTTAGGCCGATACGTATTCTTCTACATATTTTTGGTAAAAAAAAAAACGCAATAAGCGATTGGTTTGCGCAAAAGTTATAGCGTCTACAAAATAGGGGATAGTTTTATAGCATTTTTATTAATAATTTTTTTTTTTTACTAGTAATGGCGGCGATCAGCGTTTTTATTTTTTATTTTTTTTTTTTATTGTGACTGCGACATTATGGCGGACACATCGGACATTTTTGACACATTTTTGGGACCATTGTCATTTATACAGCAATCGGTACTATTTAAATGCACTGATTCCTGTGTAAATGACACTGGCAGTGAAGGGGTTAACCAGGGGGTGGCAGTGTAAGGGTTAAGTATTCCTAGGGGGCGTGTTACTAACTGTGGGGGGCGTGGCTGTGTGTTAGTGAACACTGATCTCTGCTCCAATCACAGGGAGCAGAGATCAGTGTCGCTTGTTGCTAGGCAGAACGGGGAGATGCTGTTTACTTCCGCATCTCCCTGTTCAGCCTTCCCGTGAGACGATCGCGGGTATCCCCGCGGCAATTGAGTCCGTGGGACCCGCGACCGGACTCACGGGCGTCCCGATCGGCGCACACGCGAAGGCACGGCAGCATTCTTAAAGGGACGTACCTGTACGCCCTTAAGCTTTTATGCCTGTCCGTGCCATTCTGCCGACGTACATCGTCGTGCGCTGGTCGGGAACCGGTTAAAGTGGTTCTAAAGCCTTAAAGTGGTTGTAAACACCATGTGCCATAATTATTAAAGTGGAGTTCCATCCAATTTTGAGAGGTTATCTTAAATGAAAGACCACCTCTCCACCCCTCGTTTTAGGATACTTTAAAAAATATTTTTACTTTTCTATTGTACATTTTTTGGAATTACTAAGAGTACCTCTGATCCAGCCGGGCCGAGGACGTCACATCCTCTTCTGCGGCGAGCCCCCTGTTTGTCTCCTGGGACCTGTGTGTGTCCCAGAAGACAAGCTGGCCATTCACAAAGCACTGCCTGCATGCGCAGTCGGAAGGCTCCACTACCGATTTCCCATAGTTTGAATGGTGGCGCCTGCACCCGATCCGATGGACGAATCGGCCTCGGGGGGCCAACATCGCGGGCTCCCTGGACAGGTAGGTGGCCTTATTAAAAGTGAGCAGCTACAGTGTTTGAAATATTAATATTAAAATTTCGGCTGGAACGTCGCTTTAACCTCCCTGTCGGTTTTCCAGAGTGTGGCTCAGGGTTAAATTTCAGTACCATTAGCGGTAAGTAACCCCAAGCCACACTCGGGATTGCATTGCAGGATCCTGGTGCAGTGTACTTGCCGTGTCCCCAGGATCCTGCGATGTCCCCCCCGCTGTGTCTGCGGGCTCTGTTCTCTGCGCGATGCCTCTGTGTTCCGGGCTCTGTTCCCTGCGAGCGACGCATAGGGGCGAGCCCGGCGGCAAATGAAAAAAAATAGAAAATTCATAACATTCTTACAGATTACATTACTTTATGAAATCATTTTTACATCCCTTTTGTCCAGTGCACTGCATGCAGTTTTATATTATAAATACTGTTCTTTCTGCCTGGAAACTTGAGATTGTCCATAGCAACTAAAAAGTGTCCCTTTACGTCAAAAGCGGTTTGAGACCCGCTAGAAAACAGCCATAATAAATTAGAACACTTGCAGAATTGAGCGATAGTGAACCATGGGGAAATTCATTTTATTATTATATATTTTTTTTATAGTTATTAATTATATTATAATTTATGATTTAGTGTTTCAAACTTTATCATACCCGGGATGTCTACTAGACTCTTGTTTGAACAGATTTAAGTGTGTTATTACTAAGAATTACAGGCCTAAAATATAAAATGCCAAATTTCTATGCAAAACATTGTACCGCTTTGAGATGCAAAAGTCTGAGATAATCATACCGCCAGGGTGGCTACGAACTTAAAGCTGTCATTTTTGTATTGTTTTTATCGGCCAAATGTTGCGGCCATTATAATTAACAGCATTCTTATGTAAAAAAAAGAAAAAAAAAGAGCTTCCTGTTTGGCATTTATTTTGAAAGGTATTTGTTCACTGGACCAACTTATTTCAGTATCTAGAGAAAAGCAGTGAAGATCTACGGTTTCCTTAAGGGCATGTTGTGAGACACAGCCTACTATTTTTTTTTCTTTTCTCACATAAATTTATTGAAAGGTCGCAAGTTCTATTCTCCATGGCAGCATTGTAATGCACTGGTTCGCGTTGTAACCCGCTTCACTGAAAAATTTACTACTTAGGCCTCATGGACACGAGACGCTGTTAAACGCGCGTTCAGAGGCAGTTGGACACTTTTTTCAACTGCCCCTGAACGCATGCAATGTTATCCTATGTGTCCATGTACACAGTCTCGTTTTTTCCCATTTTTATGCAGTTGCGTTTAACCTCGTTTTTCCAGAAGCAAAAAAATGGGTTCAGACACTTTACTTTTCCACGTTTCAGACGCAAAACGCGGCACCCACGTTTAGCCACATTTGCGTTTATAAGCGTTTTTAAAGGAACCCAATTTTTTGGACCAGAAAACTCAGAAATATGATGGTAAACCATAAAAAATACAAAAAAAAATGGTTTAAAATGTCGTAATTACTTTAGATAGTTCATAGAGCATATATACTCACTGATGCAATGCCATAAACAACTCTATTTTTTTAGGTGGCTTAGACAATGAGGAATGCCTCCACTTCTTTGCCCCGACCCTTCATCCAATTTCTAATCTAATCAGTGACTCCACCTAGTCTGACCAAAGCATAGCAATGTCTTTTTTTCACAAAGAAAAACCTGCATACCAATGTCTAGTCAGCCCCAACCCCCCACCATGTTTGTGAAATATCCAACGGACATTCGATGTGCCATCAACGGATGGGTCCAATATCGACGAGCTCTGATTCTGGACCTTTCATGCAAATTTGCGACGACGTTGCTGCCTCATCAAGAGCAACATCAGGAGCATTTCCTGACATATATTCAATATGGGATCCATTTCCAAAAAAAAAAAAAAAGAGAGAGGCAAATGCAAGTGAACTGCTCTCTCTGCTGCTGCTCACTCTGATCAAAATGGCAGAAATAGTTAATAATACATGCTTTCTGAGCTTGGGGAGGGTCTATATGATGTTATCTTTCCAAACGCTTATAGACGCAAACTCCGCTAAACGCGGTATGAAAACGCGGCAAAACGCCCATTTTTAAATGCAGGTTGCTTCTTAAAACGCGCGTTCAGCAGAGTTTGCATCGGCGTCTCGTGTGCATGGGGCCTTACAGTACTTTCTTTCAGCACACACCCGTAGCTGTGGTGTGAACTGACAACACTAGAAACAAAGCATTTCACCTTGTCTGTGCTCTGGAGATAGCAGCCAGTATAGCCAGAATGCATCTGTTTTGAATGGGCCTTAAAGAATGAAAATTCTGCAACATATGTTAGCCTTGAAGGGATTTGAAGTTTTGCTTATCCTTCACAGATCAGTTCCAGTTTCTTGGATATCTTGTCAGAAATATTGCATAATGTACATACATGTCCCATATGGTGAAATTAAAATGTTTTCAAATTACCAACCCTTTCAGACCTCTTGATTGCAGTGCAGACAGAAAGCTTTATGTGTGTTGGTTAAAACCATCTGCCATGATATTAACTTGAGAGTGAAATCTCTGTTCATATGAGATCCTTAAAGCAGAACTATACTGTATCTGAGCACCACAAAGCAAAATGCTACTTAATACATTTTTAATATTCATAGCAAACTCCCCCATCCATCCAAGCCTCCATGCTTTATTTTGCTGAGAAATCACTTTGAAAAACACTCCCTAGCAGTTCTGGCCATGGCCATCTTGAGTAAGGGCTGATGATTCATGTAACCTTTACTTCCTGCAATCTATCTGCCCCTACTTCAGGCATCCAGGCATGGGGGTGCTTAGCTGGAAAAACACTCCTGGGATGTATCCTCATTTGATTAGGCATGAAAACCAGGAACTAACTGAGAAAATGTAAAGAATATAAAAAAAATACTGTGTATATACTCGAGTATAAGCCGACCCGAATATAAGCCGAGGCACCTAATTTTACCACAAAAAAATGGGAAAACGTATTGACTTGAGTATAAGCCTAGGGTGGGAAATGCGCATCTACTGTAAGTGTAAAAGAGGGTCAACATTGCCCATTTGCAGCCTCACTGTGCCCATTTGCAGCCATAGGTCCCCCGAACTTCAAACTTGGTAGTTAAGGTTTCCTAGATGCCCCCTATCTGCAGCTGGTCTCTGGACCCAAAGGGTCCCGAAATGACATTGCTGCAGATAGACCCAGTTGACCGACTTTGGGGCCCTGTATCTTGGGGCCACTTGGTGCTAGGAACCCCTAATTTGGATATGTTGTAGTGCTAGTTGCGGGTTCTGGGTTTGCACACCATATTTGGGGTTCCGAGCACCAAGTGGCCCCGAGATACGAGACCCCAAAATCGGGTCTGAAAATGTAATTCTCTGCTGCAGAAAAGTGCTTGACTCAAGTATAAGCCGAGGGGGGGGGGGGCACTTTCAGCACACAAAAAAATGTGCCGAAATACTCGGCTTATACTCGAGTATATACGGTAAATAAAACTTGATTGAGAGAGTGAAGTTCCGCTTTTACATTTGTTTGCATATGTGAGTCGGATATCTGCAAGAAAGGTGTAACTGCTACGTAATTTGCCGTGCATTTATCATTTAATAAGGCTCCATTCACGCTTGGACATCAAAGTCGCATGACAAGTCATTCCCCATGTTTTCCAAAGATAACCATTCATATATGCGCAACTTAAAGTTGCAGCAACTTCAGAGTAGTTTATGCACTACTTTGGTCTGACTTTCATGCATCTTGAGGGTCATAGACTTCAATGTTAACCCTCAAAAGTTGCATGGAAGTCGTACCTGAATGTTATACAATGCAACAGTTGTGCATTATCACGGGTCAAAGCCAAAGTCATATCCAAGTTGCGTCAAAGTTGCACTCCAAAGTCGGCGCAAGTGTGAATGGAGCCTAAATTGGGAATGCCGAAGTTAGAAAGTTAAATTATTTGTTTTTTTCTGTCTGTAGGCACCTTCAACCTCTCCCATCCGAATCCCAAGCAGCCGTCTGTATCAGCTGAAAAGGGTAACCTAAAAGTTCTAGAAGTTTTATGTTTGCACGTTAACCAAATCCTAAATGGGGTGAGACAGGTGAATCTACCTTGAGGTGCCATTTTGGATCCAGCTTGCATTTTTGAAAGTTCTTTAAAAGAGAACCATTTCAGATGTGTACTCGTTGCTTCATGCCTACTACTATAGCACTTTTATAGTACTTTACTACTCCCCATCTCTATGGGCAGAGCTCTGTCAATAAACTTTTACTAATGGGTAAAACACATAAAATTGTTAAATTACTTTTAAGTGATCTATAAACAGTGACTCAAAATGAGTTCTCAGCAAAAATTCATGCTAGTCTCTTTTATCAGAAATTACCTCCGTGTGACCACCGGACAGGAGTGCTCGCTATTTGCTTTCATTTTCCCAAGTTTCCAGGAACGTGATGTTTCCCTTTATTGCGCAGTTTATTGTTTTTAAAAGTGTACTTTCCATGCAAATGGGAGGTCCACTTTACGGACCGGACATCTAAAAAATATTAACTAAAAATATCTTAGCCCCTGTTCCCATTACTTCAGGAGGCATGGGTGACATGACTATGCCTGGGTGATGCAAGAATGTGCTACCACAAAAGGCTAGATGTTTGTGGGCGAGGGTCTGTTGGTAAAGTGGACCTTTTTTCATAGTCTACTTTAAAAAAAGTTATCTCGTAAGTTAAAGGAGAAGTCTAGTCCTTGCACACAGCACTTGTCCCCAATAAAAATCGGTGCTTTGTGCAGCCGACATGTATTCTGCAGCGGCCATTATCGAGGCGCAGTGGTGGCCATTTTGACAGTGATTTGGTGATCATGTTTTTTCAGAACTAGATGGGGGGGCATTTTGTGGTAGACCATTCCCATAGACGTGCATGGTCGCTGGCTGGGGATATGCATGGCAACCATTTTCTAGTGCCCATCTTATGCAAACCTAACTTCTCAGAAGATGTTTACCATTGCGGGGTCGGCATTGTAGCCTTTGTTGGTCACAGCCCTTGTGTCTCAGATGCTTACTGAATAGGCCAAGCTTCTGTGGCAAGGTTTGAACACTGGACATGTGGATCTGGTGGACCCAGTTGGTCCAGGGCCTGAAGTATGTATGTGATGCATCCTCAGATGCTGCTCTGCTCCTTCCCAAGCTCTCTGTCTCGGTGGTGGTGCTTCGTCTGGTGTTTTGGCTCAAATACTGGACTGTTGATCAGACTTCTAAAAAGGCCCATGAAGACCTGCCATTCCAGGGGGATTTTCTCTTTGGTGCTTGTACAACATCATCAATAAACACACGGGTGGCAAGAGTACCTTCCTCACACAGGCCAAGAAGGGTGTCCAGGTCTTCCTTCACTGCACATAAGTAACTTTTGTCAAGGGCTTTAAGCCCTTTTTAGGCCCCTAGTGGGGCCAAGCACTCTGCGATCCTACCAAGCTAATGGCTAAGTCCTCCTCAGCATGAAGGTTTGCCCCACCCAGCTTCAGGCGTCCGGGGGGGGGGGGGTGATTGTCTTTGCTAGATTTCAGGCCCACGGACCTCCCTTATTCCCAAAAAGTGAACTGATTTGTGACTGGCTATAAAATAGGATTCCATTCTTATCCACCAGATAAATTATTTCCCACCACACTTCATCTTCTGCCATTGTGCAGGGAGGTGCAGGACCTGCTTTGCCAGGGAGCAATTGTCCTTGTAACCAAACTGTAACGGTTCCGAGGGTTTTATTCCAATCTATTCACAGTCGCGAAAAAAGATGGGGTTCGCCCGATCCTGGACCTGAAGGTCCTGAAATGCTTTATGTAGGTTCAGAGGTTCAAGCTGGAATTCATCCGTTCAGTGGTAGCCTCTCTATCAGGGGTATTTTCTAGCATCCATGGGCATCAAAGATGCATACCTGCATGTGCATCATCTGTAACTAAGCTTTGCGGTTAGGGATGCACATTTCCTGGGTATTTGCCAAGGTGCTTTCTCCAGTCCTCTTATGTAGCATTGCTGAGATTACGGGATTACAGTGACTTGTTATTTGGTCAACCTGCTCCTGCAGACAGACTCCCAGGCTGCACTAACGGACAATGTGGAGATCAAGATGCGTTCCCCACAGGACTTCAGACAGGTCCTGAACCTCAAGAAGTCTGCCCTGACCAAGAGACTAGTGTATCTGGACCTGATTCTCAACTCGGGGCAGGCCAAAGTGTTTCTCCCAATGGACCAACTATGAGTCTTTAGGTGTCCACCTTTTGAGGAGGTCAGAGTTCTGCAGGGGGAAATCCGGTACTAATGGGAGGAATCTACAACCTCCCTAGACAAACGTATTAGTCTGGACTGGTTGACGAGGGCCTCCCTCCTCTGGTGGCTGCAGTCCCCTGTCCTGTAAGCTAAGATCCCCCCCCCCCCTCCACTGGGCGGTCGTCATGACGGATGGCAGCCTGTCTGGCTGGGGAGAAGTCAAAGTGGTTTTCCTGGTGTTGTCAGATACTGGATCAATGGGGGGTGGTCCCTGCACCTGAATGTGGTTTGCCAGATCTGCCTATGTTGGTGAACACTGGACATGGATCTTCTGGCATCCCACCTCTACAGGAAGGTGCCCCAGTTTGTCGTGAGAGAGCCGGACACCCTAATGAATGGAACGGTAGCGCTAATGGCACTATGGGACCAGTTTCATCTCATTTACCTCTTTCCTCCTCTCCAGCTGCTCCCTCGCTTGCTGCACAGGATGGAGGCCGAAGGGATTATAGTCATTCTGGTAGCTTCAGACTGGCCTCGTGATCGATACGCTGACATGGTGCAGTTGGTCACAAATGCTCCCTGGTTGTTGCCTCTTGGGAGGACCTTGCGTCCCAAAGTCCAGTCTACCACCCCGCTTTAATGTCTCTGGTTTTGATGGCATGTTACTAAAAGCCAGGTTTTGAGGGGAAGAGGGTTGTTGGGTTCGGTGATCCCCACAATGTTGAAGGCTCGCAAGTCTACCTCTCGGAAGATATATCATCACACCTTGAAGGCTTATATTGCCTGGTGCTAGGCTTTGAGTGTCCATCCACGTTTTCTTCTTGGTGGTTTTGGTGTTGGTTGTGTTCTGTCCATCAGATGGATATATTCTGATTATCTGCATTTGTGTTGTTGTAAATGACATTTAATGTTGTTACCTTTTATAGGAATCATTTGCAGAGCTTAGGCGCCATCTAGCGTCCTTTTTTGGTATTGCTTCTGTGTGTATATTTTATTAATAAAGTTTATAACCTAGGAAGTACTTGGAAAGCAAAGTATTCTGGGTAAAGTCTCACAGGAAGAGACACATTCATCATGCTTTTCAGACTGCAAGAGGTCTTGTTTCAATCTCTTACCATCAATCCCTTATTGAACTTAAAAAAGTAAGTTTTACTGTCTCATATTGTACTGTGTATATTTGTCTTTGAAATGTATGCTAAATTTATGGGATATTGTACTTATCAAGGTTTATTCTTGTTATTTGTAGTTTCACCTAGCTTGTTCCAATAAACTGCGATCGAAGAAATATGGTATCATGTTTATGGGATAAGAATGGTTTAGCTGAATGTCCTTGAGACAGAACAGTGAAATTTTTAAGCTGACCTCTGAAGGGAAGATAAGCTGACTTCGGAAGTCTGTACAGCCTGGGGCTACACAGTACCATACAGTCAGAAGCCTTAAAGAAGCAGGCCTGTGGGAGGCAAAGCAAGCAGCCACGCTACACAGAGACGCGCTCTGTCAAGCAGTACCGACACTAGAACGGTCTCTATACAGCAAGACAGCTTCTTCCCCGCAGCCATGTCTCACAGTAGAACATCTTCTTACAAAACACGATCACAAGCAAGCTCATCTAGGTCATCTGTCGCAAATGCAGCAGCTATCGCCCGTTCAAAAGCTGAAGCAGCAAGAGCCAGGGCCGCATTTGCAGACCAAGAGCTGCGGATGAAAAAAGAAAAGGCCCACCTTGAAGCAGAAAGGGTGAGACAGGAACAAGAGAGAGAGCAAGAAAGAGTACGCATAGAGCAAGAAAGAGTACGCATGGAACAAGAGAGAGAGCAAGAAAGAGTACGCATAGAGCAAGAAAGAGTACGCATGGAACAAGAGAGAGAGATGGAAAGAATACGCCTGGAAGACGAAAGAGCTCAGCAAGAGGCATCTCTGAAACTGCAGCAAGCTATCTTAGAAGCTAACATGGAGAAGCTGGCAGTGGAGCGAGATGCTGCCGCCGCCATTGCAGAAGCAGAAGCTCTAGAAGCAGCCGTCTACGATGAGCCAAGAGCAGGTAGCAGCATACCAGGCCTAGAGAAAGAACACCAAGATTCCTCGCAACGCACGTCGGATTATGTCTACCAGCACTGTGACCCAAGCAGCATCCCACAACAAGAAATTAAACATGATGTCAGGGAGCCACACCAAGTCAAGCAGCAACAAGACGACCTTGGACCCCAGTGCCACAGGCAAGAAAAATCTGACAGTGTTCCAGACGTTCCAGTCCCAACCAAACCCTCTACTCCACAAGGTACTCAACCTTCATACAAACATCAAACACCTGTCTTCACCCCAAAGGTGTATGCAACGAGCCGGTACGAACTGCCAACCGTATGCAAGTTTGAGCCCAGAGAACCTAAAGAAGAGACTTCTATCAGGTATGCCTTTACACCGCACCACAATACACCAGCAGCCTACCCCAATGCCAATCAGGCTACTGTAGACTTTGCCAAGTTCCTGGCCAAACGCGAGTTAGTTACCCAAGGACTTGCCAAATTTAGTGATCGCCCTCAACACTACAGGGCGTGGCGATCCTCTTTCCAGAGTGTTATCCAAGGTCTAGATCTATCTTGCAGACAACAGATAGAACTCCTTGTAAAGTGGCTTGGCAATGATTCTGCGGAACACGCCAAAAGGATCAGAGACATTAATATAAACCACCCTGAGATAGGCCTTACAAACATCTGGAACAGACTGGATAGATGTTATGGCTCACCAGAGGCTATAGAGAGTACACTGTTTAAAAGGATAGAAGACTTTCCAAAAATACCTAGCAGAGGTTATCAAAGACTCAGAGAATTCAGTGACCTATGTATGGAGTTACAAGTTGCCAAAGCAGAAGGTGACTTACCTGGCCTTTCTTATCTTGACTCTGCTAGAGGTATTAACTCCTTAGCTCAAAAACTTCCTTATGAGTTACACGAAAGATGGATTGCTCATGGCTGTAACTACAAACGGAAACACAATGTGCCCTTTCCACCATTTAGTGAGTTTGTGGACTTTGTAGACAGACAAGCAGGAACGAAAGATGACCCCAGCTTCATTTTTCCAGTGTCTTACATCACTTCTGCTGGCCCTAAGCAACTCAGGGCTCCAGTAGCAGTGCACAAAACTAACATTTCTTCCCACAGATTTGCAGAGTTTCAGCCAGAGGATCAAGTCAATGACCCTACGAAGTTCTGCCCTCTACATAAGATGCCACATCCTCTTCTGAAATGCAGAGCCTTCAGGACAAAGACCATCCAGGAACGCAAAGCTTTCCTCAAAGAGAACAACATCTGTTACAAGTGCTGCTCTTCGTCTACACACTTCGCCAAGGACTGTAAGGTCAGTGTCAAATGCACAGAGTGTGACAGCACAGAGCACCACACAGCTTTACACCCAAAGCCTACTCCAAGAACCTTCCCACCTGTCCATGGTGACAAGGAGCAAGGCAGGGAGACCAAAGACTCTAGTACAGATACCACAGCAATCACTTCACAGTGCACTGAAGTCTGCAAAGGAAGTACAGGTGGCAGATCCTGCTCTAAAATCTGTCTAGTGAAAGTTTACCCAAAGGGACGCAGAGACAAAGCAGTCAAGCTCTACGTCATTTTGGATGATCAGAGTAATAAGTCACTAGCCAGACCTGTGTTTTTTGACATTCTAAACCTTAAAGGCCCCAGCAGCCCCTACTCCCTTAGGACTTGTGCAGGTACAGTGGAAACGGCGGGGAGAAGAGCTGACGGCCTACAAATTGAATCTATGGATGGTAAGACATGCCTACCCTTACCGACCATAATAGAGTGCAACCAGATGCCAGACAACAGATCAGAGATTCCCACACCAGACGCAGCAGCTCACCAGACTCACTTGAAGCACATAGCACATCTCATACCAGAACTGGATGATCAGGCTCAGATAATCTTACTCCTAGGGAGGGATATCTTGCAAGTCCACAAAGTAAGGAAACTGATCAACGGTCCTAAAAGTGCTCCATATGCCCAAAAACTGGATCTTGGGTGGGTCATTATAGGTGATGTTTGCCTGGGAGGTGCACACAAACCGGCATCTGTTAATAATCTGCTCACTAGTACCCTCGAGAATGGTCGTCCTTCTCTTTTCCAACCCTGTCAAAATCGCATCCTCATAAAGGAGCTACCGCACAACAACCCTGTACCTCTTCCTTTCCTAAGTTCCCTCTGTGACAGCAATGCCTATGACAATGACCAAAGCGACTTAGGACACTCAGTGTTCAGGAGAACAAAGGAAGACAACCAGGTAGCAATGTCCATTGAGGATAGAATCTTCCTAGAGGTTATGGAAAGCAGTATGGAGAAAGACGTGTCTAATAACTGGGTAGCACCTCTTCCCTTTAGGCCACAAAGACAACGTTTGCCTAACAACAGGGAACTAGCATATAAACGCCTCACTTCCTTAAGACACAATCTGCAAAGGAAACCAGAGATGAGAGAACATTTCTTTTCCTTCATGGGCAAAATATTCCAAAATGGCCATGCTGAGGTAGCTCCAGACCTCAAAGACTCAGAAGAATGTTGGTACTTACCCATATTTGGCGTCTATCACCCTAAGAAGCCAGGGCAGATTAGAGTGGTGTTTGATTCCAGCGCCAAGCATGAAGGTGTCTCTCTAAATGATGTCCTTCTTTCTGGCCCTGACCTCAACAACAGACTATTGGGAGTACTTCTCCGCTTCCGCAAGGATTCAGTCGCATTCATGGCAGACATACAACAAATGTTCTATTGCTTTCTTGTTAAGGAAGAACACCGAAACTTTCTGAGGTTTCTCTGGTTCAGGGACAACGACCCCTCTGGAGACATCACAGAATATCGCATGAAGGTGCACATATTTGGCAACAGCCCTTCCCCTGCAGTTGCTATATATGGCCTCAGACACTCTGCTAGAGTGGGAGAGTCAGAGTATGGGTCAGACGTCAGACAATTTGTGGACAAGGATTTCTATGTAGACGATTGCTTGAAATCACTACCCACAAATGAAGCCGCAATCAGTCTCCTCAAAAGAACTCAGGCAATGCTTGCGTGTTCCAACTTAAGGCTCCACAAGATTGCTTCCAACAGTAGAGAAGTTTTAGAAGCCTTTCCTGTCCAAGACCATTCCAACGAGTTAAAGGCCTTAGATCTAGGCACAGACTCACTTCCCATGCAACGCAGCCTTGGTTTGCTTTGGGACTTAAGATCTGACACCTTCACTTTCCAAGTAAACACAGAAGAAAAACCCTTTACCCGTAGAGGTGTCCTGTCTACCATAAACAGCCTATACGATCCTTTAGGCTTTGCAGCACCTGTCACCATCCAGGGTAAGGCACTACTCAGAGACTTAACCTGTGAGTCGCTAGATTGGGACCACCCTCTCCCCACCGACAGGAAGAACCTATGGCTAGAGTGGAAGGACTCACTAACAGCGCTATCTAATCTTAAAATTCCACGCCCATATTCACCTCTGTCATCTGCAGATGTTCAGATGCAAAGACTTTGTGTGTTTGCGGATGCTTCTGTTAAAGCAATTGCTGCTGTAGCTTACCTGAAAACCATAGACACTAAAGGACAAAGCCACATAGGGTTTGTAATGGGAAAAGCAAAACTTGCACCACTGCCTGAACACACCATACCCAGGCTGGACACTTCAAGTTTCATTAATGCTCTTAGACGTTTCATTGCAATCCGAGGCCCAGTGAAACTCATTCGCTCTGACAGAGGATCTAACTTTGTAGGAGCAGTAAAAGAACTGCAAATTCCTTCCAACTTGGACATCCCCAGTGTAAAAAGGTATTTGAGTAAGCAAGACTGCACGTGGATCTTCAATCCACCTCACTCTTCTCACATGGGAGGTGTGTGGGAGAGGATGATAGGCATAGCCCGCAGAATTCTTGACTCTATCTTCCTACAAGTAGGAACTGCAAGGCTTACTCACGAGTGTTTAGTGACATTTATGGCAGAGGTTACAGCCATCATTAACGCCAGACCCTTAACTTCAATTTCAAGTGACTCTGAAGATCCAATGGTTCTCACACCTACCATGTTGCTCACGCAAAAGACTGGTCCTGTAGGTACTCCAGCTGGAGAGTTTTGTGAGAAGGACCTTTACAAACGTCAATGGAGACAAGTTCAAACTCTTGCCAATACCTTCTGGAGTCGGTGGAGGGAGCAATACACATCTACTCTTCAACTAAGGAGGAAGTGGCACTCAGAAAAACCTAACCTTAAACTTGGTGATGTTGTGCTCATGAGAGATTGCCAGACACTAAGGAACATGTGGCCTTTAGGTCTAGTCACCAAAGTACTGCCAAGCAAAGATAATCTTGTCCGTAAGGTCGAGGTCAAGACCTTTCAACAGAATGAGGCCAAAGTGTTCTTGAGACCAGTGACTGAACTTGTTCTGTTACTTTCTACGGAGGACTCTGTTAGTGACGTCACTTGACGTCAGGCGGGGAGTGTTCTGTCCATCAGATGGATGTATTCTGATTATCTGCATTTGTGTTGTTGTAAATGACATTTAATGTTGTTACCTTTTATAGGAATCATTTGCAGAGCTTAGGCGCCATCTAGCGTCCCTTTTTGGTATTGCTTCTGTGTGTATAGTTTATTAATAAAGTTTATAAACTAGGAAGTACTTGGAAAGCAAAGTATTCTGGGTAAAGTCTCACAGGAAGAGACACATTCATCATGCTTTTCAGACTGCAAGAGGTCTTGTTTCAATCTCTTACCATCAATCCCTTATTGAACTTAAAAAAGTAAGTTTTACTGTCTCATATTGTACTGTGTATATTTGTCTTTGAAATGTATGCTAAATTTATGGGATATTGTACTTATCAAGGTTTATTCTTGTTATTTGTAGTTTCACCTAGCTTGTTCCAATAAACTGCGATCGAAGAAATATGGTATCATGTTTATGGGATAAGAATGGTTTAGCTGAATGTCCTTGAGACAGAACAACAACAAACAATATATATATATATATATATATATATATATATATATATAATATTAGCAGAGACCCTAGGGAATAAGATGGCAATTGCTGCAATATGTTATGTCGCACTGTATTTGCCCAGCGGTCTTTCAAACGCAATTTTTTTGGGAAAAAAAAAAAAACACTTCAATGAAAAAAAATAAGAAAACGCAGCGAGAATCGTGATCTATCTTCTAATCAAAAAAATTGTAATTCTCATTTTAGCCAGAATTGTGCAGCTCTAGTGTTCAGTAGTGAAATTACAAAATCAACCTGGGCTCCCACCAGGCCACGCCCCCACACAATTTGCTCCGCCCCTCGGGGTTTAATCATGGGGATCTTGTAAGTCTCCCTATTTTGGTTCTACACAATGGTAAATTGGTTCTCTTTCCATTCCCCTCCTTTCTTCTGAAGGAAGTGTCAGATTTTTCACCTGAGGATATTGGCTTGCCTTCCTTGTGTCCACAACCATCGCATCCTAAGGAGGTTTCATTGCACTCCTTGAATGTGGTATGGGTGGTTTGTGTGTACCTCTCCACTATGGCCTCATGCTGGAGGTCGGATTCTCTTGTAAATGCTCATGGATGGCCCATGGAAAGGCCTGGCGGCTTCCTCTGCCGCAATTACCTGTTTGCTCCTCCTCTTCCCCATTACAGCACACTCCAACAGGGCGATGAGTGCCTCCTGGGCTTTCCAACATCAGGCGTCTGTTTTCAGGTTTGCTAAGGTGACTACCTGGTCGCCTTGGCACACTTTTACACAATTTTACAAGTTTGCAAATGCTTGTTTTGGCAGCAAAGTTTTGCAGGCTGCCGTTTTAGATTTCTTAAGGAGTTGTTTGGGTGGTTGGCATGTTTGCCGGGTTGCTCCAGTTTTTTGGTTTGCTCACCCCTTGAGGCAATGCTTTGGGACATCCCTGTGGTCAATATTCAAAAGAGCTGTGTCCGTCAATGAACATAAGAGAAAATGTGATTTTCTGTTTTTCTCCCTGTAAAATCCCTTTCTCTGAGTTCATTATTGGAGACAGCATGCACCACTCCATTGGAGTTTATACTTTGACACTGTTTTGTTATGAACTAGATTGCCTATAGCAGCAAAGGAGGTTTATACCAGAAGGGACTGCCCATAGTGGGTGCTGTGCTTGTTTCCTAGTGTCCTATTCTTAGGTGGAGCTACGAAACCCTATGGTCAAGATTTAGAAGAGCTGTATCAATTGATGAACTCTGATAACTGGATTTTTTGTTACGCACTTTAAAATCTCTTTATTTCTAAATCACAGTACATATTTTAATAGGGACAGGAAGGGCTGGACTGGGACAAAAATATGGCCCAGACCGGCCCACTTTAATTTTGCAAACAATCACAAAAACAGTATATAGACTATACGCAATTGTGCAAAAAAACATAAGGAGCCCTCACTAACCTCTTTTATTATTTCACGTATTCTCCTCTGTATTTTTCTCATCCTTCTCACATCACTGCGGGAAGATGAGGGCGAGCCACGCAGCCATTACTTTGACAGCCTGTCACTGAAACCGGCCCACTGAGCCATCGGCCCACCGGGAAACTCCCTGTAGTCCAGATGGCCAGTACATGCCTGGGGACAGGTGGGATATGCACTGGGTCCCCTGGGGGATTTAACAAACAATTTATCTTCTAATGAGAGTTTTTTTTTTTTTGAAGAGCTTAGGGATGATTTATGTAAACTAGAGCAGAGAACAGTAAAGTAAGAATGAAGCAGCTGTTAGTGACAACTGATTGGGCTTCATTTCTCTTTGTGTGGGAAAATGAAACCATGATTCTGATTGCTGTTAGCAGTAGTTTGGATTTCCTCTAAGTTTCACAAATCAGTCCTACAGTTGTTTAGAAGCAATTAGGAGGGGAGTGTGCAATTCCAAGTCAAAATTCTGAATAATATCGTCTGCACATTTTTGCTTTTGTACTTGTTTTCCAGTTGATTTTTCTTACCATTTATGCGTTTTATTTTAATTAGGAGGAAGGCGTTGATTTAATGAATCGTGAAACTGCCCGTGAGCGGTAAGTGTACTTCCTACTTAAATAAGAAATCTTATGCTTTTCTAACATTTTCATGTTATAATATATAGAGGTCCATCCTGGCCTCAGTTCCATTTTTTTATTGGAACTTAGAAATGTAGCGGTCACACTTTACCAAGTGTGTGCTATCAGAAACTGTAATGGAGTTCTGGGGGTTAATTGTGCAGGATTTACTTTGGTATCAGTCTGGCTGGGCTGTACTAAGGTTCCGCCTGGTCATAGGTGCGGTGAGGCACCCATGACAGGCCGAGAACCAAGCCTGGTTGGACGTCTTGGGTACCAATCTATCCCCGGAGCCAATCAGTGGGCGCGTCTGGCCCTGCTGCGTAGTCTGGGAAGGGGTATTTAAGGTTCTGAAGTCACATGTTCGGGGTTCGGCTGTGGCTTTGATTCCTGGTTCTGGTTTGGGGTAGCCCCGCCAAGGGTCCCGGGCCTAGGAGCGTTTGCCGTCCCGCAAGCATGGTCAATCCGACCAGCCCCAGAGGCCCTCATGGTCTGGGGCAGGGATCCGTCTGTTCCTGAGTCTTGGAACTGGCTAGTCCGAGGCCCAGTAACTGAAGGAGGATTCAGAGGTGTCCCGGTGTGCTCTCGGTATTGGAGGGACACGGCAACTCGTACAAGTGACCAGGGGAGCACTCTTCGGAGGAGGGCCAACAAGCTGGCTGCTCAGTAAGAGCCGGGGGGGGGGACATTGTTATTTTTTGTTTTTGTAAATTAGTTTTATTTATTTTTTTGACACTTTTTCCTTTTGGTGAATGAGTACTCCATACTCATTCACATAGGGGGGGGCAGGATCTGGGGGGCCCCTTGTTAAGACTTGTTGGCTTCCAGATTCCAATAAGCCCCCTGCCCACAGACCCCACATCCACTGACCAGGGTTGTGGGGAAGAGGCCCCTTATTGGTTTCTCTGCAGAGCTGCACCAGATTTTGCACTCTTCAGTTTTAGCAAATCAACCCCCCCCATGTGCAGACCCCCACAACCACTGGCTAGGGAAGAGGCCCTTGTCCTCCGTACTAGACCCGATAGGGCATTGTATGGATGGTGGGGGAGAAGGGGGGGGGGGGGGTCACACATTTTTATTGCAGGCAATGTTTTTGTTTACTTTCAGCTGTCGTCTGTTTTTAAGGAAGCAGCGGTCGACTTCTCTGCCCGCTCCTCAACAACCAGCTAATGTTAAAGACACCAGTGGCCGCCAGCTGCAATTTAGATGCAAATTTTTGGAGCCGAACAGCTGCTTTGGAAATTCGCAGTGAAAACTGAGGGGGAATTCGCACCAGACATGTGTAAACCTAGCCTTAAGTAGCAATATTTCCCTGCCATTTTTTTGTCTGCCCACTTATTAAGAGTACTAGCTATTTACATGCCCCATAGTATAAATTACACTTAACATTTCAACAGTGAGAGCGAGATCCCCTCATGGCTGCAGAAGATATGCAGTCCTGTGGCACCAGAGTGCATGGCAAGAGATCTTAACATGATCAAGAAGCTCTTAACTCTAGCATCTACCAAAAAATGACCCATTAAATAGTGAGGGTCATAAGCAAAATCTATTATCCATGGCTGCTGGTCAGCTTTCAATTTACTGCCGTCAAATGAACTGAAAGAGAAATTTCACTTCATTGATTGGGATTTCTGCAGTGTGCATATTGCTTATTGTTTGATTACAGCCTACCTGCCCCTTTCCTGCTAGGTACTTTTCTGTACTACCATGCTGTCCTGATCCGACACTGCAGATAAGATAGTCACATGACACTGATAGACCTTTAAGATCTGCACCCTCTTGTCACCATAGGGTTGATTTACTAAAACTGGAGAGTGCAAAATATGGTGCAGCTGTGCATGGTAGCCAATCTGCATCTAACTTCAGCTTATTCAATTTAAGCTCTAGTAAATCAACCCCCAACAGCACTCTAACTTCTAACCATTAGACACTGAGTAGCACCCTGTATGAAGCAAGAAAGTCACACATTCCCCCTTACCTGGAAAATTTTTTGGTGGGCTGCAATAGTCAACCCACTAGAGCACATTTGTTCTATCAGAGATTCTAGAGTTCTCTGTAAAGTATAAGTGTTTGTGAACAATATTTATGTATTTATTTATTTATTTTTTGCTTTTATTCAGAGAAGTCCAAGCTGCAATGCAGATGAGCCTCTCCTGGGAAGAAAGCTTCAGTCTGGTAAGATACTGATGGATTTGGACTGCCAGTTCAAAGCTTATCCAAAGCCAAACGAAAAATATAGTATAATGCAGCTTACTAGTGCTTACATGAGGTGGCTGCATTTGGTTTCTTTTTTCTAGGCTTTTTTTCCCTTTAATTTTCACCTGGTAACCGTGCAAAAAACACCATTCTTTTTCCTGGGTGGCTATGTTCACTCTTCCACTGTGTCTAAGGAGACAGCCAAGGTTCAACTAATGCTGAACTTCAAAAGTGCCTACCTTTTTATCTATCACCATTACAGTTGAGTGAACCCGAACGGTAAAGTTCAGTTTCGTACCAGACTTTTGGGTCCCGGACCCGGACACAAACAATTTACTGTATGTTCGGGTTAGAGTTCGGTGTTCGGTGCTTTTTAAAAAGTTACTGTCATAAAAAGTGTTTGGGGACCTGGGTCCTGCCCCAGGGGACATGTATCAATGCAAAAAAAAAAGTATTTTCGGGAGCATTGATTTTAATAATGCTTAAAGTGAAACAATAAAAGTGTAATATTCCTTTAAATTTTGTACCTGGGGGGTGTGTATAGTATGCCTGTAAAAGGGCGCATGTTTCCCATGCTTAGAACTGTCCCTGCACAAAGTGTAATTTCCGAAAGGAAGAAAAGTCATTTAAAAGCACTCGTGGCTATAATGAATTGTCGGCTCCTGTAATACAGAGAACAGTCATCGATAAAAAAAAAAAAAAAATATGCGTGGGCTTCCCCCCCAAATTCAATTACCGGGCCCTTCAGGTCTGGTATGGATATTAAGGGGAACCCCAGGTCAAATAAAAAAATGATGTGGAGTTCCCCCCAAATATCCATACCAGACCCCGCAGGTTTCCGTTACATCAGAGGGGGCGGGGTCACCCGTATGTCACTGGGGAAGCCCGGCTTCCCCCTTGCGTCAGAGGGGGTTGCCTCGTCCTCCTCAGCTAAGACCTGAGACAGGATGCGCTGCGCTGGACCATCAGAAGAGATCAGACATCGCTGGATAGCAAGAGTGGATTACCACCGCTGAAATCTTTATTAATAAAAATAAAAAAAAATCTGCATGGCAAAGGTAGGAATTGTCGGAAAAGCTCTGATGGTTTTCCTGTTAGAATTCCGACAGAATTTCACTCAAACTGTCTTGCCTACACACGGTCACACCAAATTCCGACGGTCAATAACACCGCAACATACAACACGTACGGCACTATAAAAGGGAAGTTTGCGTCAGAATTTTGCGTGTCAGAATTGCATACACACGATCGAAAAATCCGAACAGGTTCTCAATCCAAAGTCCGTCGGAAATACAGACTGAAAAAGACCGATGGGCATACACACGATCGGAAAATCCGATGAAAAGCTCCCATCGGACTGTTTCCTTCGGAAATTCCGACCGTGTGTACGCGGCATAAGAAGCAGCTTGGAGCATAATCTGCCAATCCGCCGGTTCCAGCTCCACTGATAGTGTACGTTCCCAATGTTGTTGGAAAGGGTGCATTGGAGGTTTCCTAGAGGATATAATTGAAGAGTATTTCAAGGAGACAATACCTGTGAATTGCAGGCTTGACCTACAAATGCTCTTCGAAGGCTGAAAGAAGGTAAGGTGTTGAGTGGGATTTTAGGCTGGATTCACACCTATGCAGTTTTTTGTTGCTTTTTGCATTTTGCAGATTTGCACTACAGTCCATTTAACATGGTTTCCTATGAAACACGTTCTGTAGTGCAAATCTGCAAAA
>CM053033.1:30967282-31023881 GCA_028564925.1 Lithobates sylvaticus | reverse complement strand
ATAAGGAAGTAAGTGATTGTTAAGCGTAATAGGTCCTAAATCTTCTTCACTGAATCCAAAACTGAAAAGAAAATGGTTGGGGATACTCTGTAAGACTAGGTTCACACTAGCCCATGCTCTGATCCATGGTGGAGCGGTTTTCAAAGTGCAGCTAAGACGCCACTCTCAGGTGTCCCGGCCTGTTGCCTCCTGAATGTCTCTTTTTTTGTTTTTCTTGCTTGCAATTTACAGTGGGGCTGCTGCACCGCCCCCGTGAACTAAGCATTTGGATGCCATATTTTAATGCCAGATGTTTTTCACTATTCATCCATTGTGAAACACACTGTATTGAACTCATCAACAAGCATCTTTATTGCTAAGACAGTAATTCAATCAGAACTCTTTGAAGATTTGTAAAACAAAAGAGGGAGTACTTCGCTTGTTGAGTATGGATGTGAGTGATGCACCCTCTTGTGGTAGAATTTAGATGAGTACATGTACAGATATACAGAATTTGTGAGCTATCATTCTCTTCTAGTCTATCAATATATCAATCTGATCAGTCTGAAAAAATTTTTTCCTGGTGCCTCCATGGCAGCATACATGTGATAGAGCTCCGCCTCTACTCCGCCTTCAGGACTAGTGAATAGCATAAATTAAAGGGCATAGCCCCTCCCCCAACATTCTCCTTTTTTTCCTCATTCCTCTTGACTGGTGAAGAGTAGCAGTATGTCCATACCTCTGCAGTCGGCAGCGTCCGCCGGGTTAAGCCTCTCCCGTGCGCAGTCCCTGTTCTTGGGTCCGCTCAATGCACTGATAAGACTGGGAACCCCTTCTGAGGATCTTTTGGGGTCTTGCAGAGTTTCCTCATAGGAACGCAGTCTGCTGAATTTCCAGAAAAACGAATGCTGGTGATGACGGCGGGAGGATCAGATTCTCTTCCTTCTTGGTCAGGTTAGGTTTTCCTTTTGCTTCCATGTCTGCACTGTTTTTGAGCCCTGGTGGTTAAAGCTTATAGGTTTAAAAAAAAAAAAAAAAAAAAATGTCCCCTTTAAGACATTTATTCCTGGTCTGCACATGTGCAGAACGGGCGTTTCCTTGCTATTTCTGAGGTTTTTTCTCTAGCTTTTTTGTACTACCCTTCAGGGTTCTCACTCTCTTGCCGTGGCCTTGGTTTTGTTTCTTTTTTTTTGCCAGTAATAAGGTAGGTCCTTTTTAATTAAGCTGCTCTCCCTTTTTAGCTTTAAAGTGTTGGCTCTAAATTGGACTCAGGGCTGCTCTGCATATCAGGTGTATGCCCTGCAGTCCAAATTACTTCAGCATTACAGGTATGTGTGGAGCTGGCCATTCACCATGCAATTTTCTTGTTCGATTTCCATTAGGTTTGCCTTCAACTGTGTGGTACAGGGGCCTGCCTGATTGCATGCAAATTGGGGGTGATTAGATTTGACCACATATTGTATGTTTTTTTTTATAGATCTGAGGGAGATCTATAGACGGGGGTTGGGTAGTGTATGGCCAGCCTTATACTTTTATCTCACTCCTATTGCGTTGACTTCGTTTAAAAATTTGGTGTGCAAATAGACTCTATTTCTTTTTGCTTCTTACTTCGCCTTACTACAGCTGATCCTCCTGCCCATTATTTACCATGAGCCATTCGTCACAAAGCCAAGATCCTCTCATATCCAATAGGTATGTGGACCACCTGTACGTGAGTATTTAAAAAAAAAAAAAAAAAGAGTGCGCCACTGACAAACTTTGTTTGTTTCAGCCCTGTTCCTTCAAAGCGGTCCAGAAAGTCCTCAAGGCGCTATGACAATGACGATAGTCCTGAGCGAAGATCGCGCTCTTCTCATCATAAATCTTCCAGAAGATCAGGATCTTATAGACGTCGTCATTCGCCTTCGCCTTCGCCTCCACCGCGGGCGTCAAGGAAAAAATGTTGGGCCTGTGGCGCGGTTCCACTCCCTGATAAGCTCGTCTGCAGAGACTGTCTCAGGGACTACGCAGCTAACCGGGAATTAGAAGGCCAGCAGGTGGTTGACCTGCTTAAGCAAACCATGAGAGACTCTCTTTCTGAACTGACGGCCATGATTCCAGCTCACCCGGTTTCACAAGCTGCCCAGGTGTTGGATTTGGACCCCGACATTTCGGGCCCATCAGCTGTTAGTACTCCTTTGCCTCCATCAGGAAAAACAGCTAAACAAATCCCACCGGTAGATTCATCCGAGGAGTCCTCAGATGATACAGAACCGTCTGGTTTCAATTTCTCCCTGGTTCAACCCTTTGTACAAGCGGTGAGGAGCGACATTGCCTGGGAAGACCCGGAAGGGCCTCCTCAAAAATCAAAAAACTATTTCTCATTCCTCAAGAGAAACCAAATCTTCTTCCCATTAATGGGGGAGATCATAGAGGATGAGTGGAACAAAACTGATAGAGTTTTCTGTAGCACGTTTATGCAAAATGTATCCACTGGCAGATTCGGATACTCAGTTCAATGACTGTGGTTGATGCGGCTGTAGTGCGTCTGGCAAAAAATGTAACAATGCCAATGGAGGATTCAACGTCTTTCAAGGATCCCCTAGATAGCTCCATTTGAGGTCTAGATCAATACATCTATCTAGAAGCAGGGGTGGCTTGCAGACCAGCCATTGCGCTGACATCTGTTTCCAATGCCATCAGGGCTTGGACGGAAAATATTGAGACAGCCCTGCACCAAGACGTTCCCAAAGATGACATAATCAAAGCTCTGGAGGAGCTTAAGTTGGCGGATTTCGTGGGAGAAGCTGCAATTGACACAATCCGGTGTTCAGCCAATTCAATGCTGCAACTCTGTTATGGCAAAGCGGGCCTTATGGCTAAAGCCTTGGACAGCCGATCTAGCATCAAAGCAGAATTGATGCAAGATTTCCCTTGATGGAAAATCTTGGTTTGTTGAGAAACTCGACAAAGTAATCTCCAGAGTAACAGGGGGCAAATCTGGCTTACTTCCTCAGGACAGGAAGGTCCGGAGAACAAAGGCCTATTTATCACGATTCCGGCAATCAAATTCTAGAGACTTCAGGCAGTCTCGCCCCTTTAGGGACAACAAGAAATCGTGGAGAGGCACCCAGACTTCTTTTCTGGGAGCCAGAAAGTACAAGTCCCTCACTGCTCCCCAGGAGGGGACAAAGTCCTTTTGACGTCAGCGGGGAGGAAACGCCCCCAGTGGGAGCCCGGTTAAAAAAACGTTTTCCCCATCTGTGCCTCCAAATGTCAAGACCCATGGGTCCTAGCAACGATCCGGTACGGTCACTTCTGGACTTTCTCTCAGCAGCCTCCTCACACGTCCTTCAAAGAGACAGTTACCAGCCTCCCCACAGAAGGCACTGGCCTTAAACCAATTTTTTTTTTTGGAGTCCCTGCAGCGTCAAGGGGCAGCAATACCTGTCCCCCCATCAGATCGATTTTACAGGTTTTTCTTCCACCCTTTTCCTGGTGCAGAAAAAAACAGGTGACTGGAGACCTGTAATAGATCTGAAAAAGCTAAATCAATACATCCATCTCGAAAGCTTCAAGATGGAGTCACTCCAAACGATCATACAAACCATACAACCAGGAGATTGATTAATCTCGATAGACCTGCAGGATGCGTACCTCCACATCCCTATTCTACCATCCTTCCAAAAATACTTAAGGTTCGCAGTGGGTCATGTCCACCTGCAATTTCAAGCTCTGCCCTTAGAGCTATGCACCTACCCTCTGGTGTTCACAAAAGTGTTGATATCTGTCTTGGCCCCTATGAGAGAGAGAGGGGGTTAAGAATTTATCACTACCTGGACGATATCCTCTTGCTGTCAAAAAAAAAAAAAAAAAAAAACTCGAGCCACCTTTTAGTCCACAGGGAGATTCTTCTCCAGTCGTGGTCGGAGTTCGGGTGGCTGGTGAACCATCGGAAGAGCCAATTAGTTTCAACACAGCAGATGGTTTACTTAGGGGCAATGTTCGGTACGCTCCTAGGCACAGTCTCTTTACCCCAGATGAAGATGGAGGGCATCATTCAGAAGGTATCCAAGGTCATAGAGATCCCATCTATCAGCCTTGCAGTGTCTGAGCCTTATTGGCACGATGTCCTCGTGCATACCTCTAGTTCCATGGTCTCACTAGCATCTGAGACACTTCCAGACGGGATTCTTAATGCAATGGAGACGACAACATCTGTCTCAGACAATCCGTTTAACAACGCTAATAAGCAGTGGTCATTACACTGGTGGATGAATCCAGAGAATCTCTCCCGGCTCTATCATTTGGGTTCCCACTCATGGTCCACAATTACGTCAGATGCGAGTGGCCAGGGGTGGGGTGCCCATTGCAGAGAATTCAGGGAAGATGGTCCTTGCCCACCAGAGGGACAGTGTCCAACGTCCTAGAAATGAGGGCAGCATTTCTAGCCTTAACCTCTTTTGCATCTCAGGTCAAGGGACAGAGAGTACTTCTATGTTTGGACACCAAGGTGGCGGTCTCGTACCTTCAGAAACAAGGGGGCACCCACAGCAAGACACTTCTGAGGGAAGTGGAACCTGTAATGCTCTGGGCAGAGAGGAACCTGGTAGACCTCAGGGCAATGTATCTCCCAGGCAAGATGAACACAGAGGCAGATGTCTTATCGAGGAGGTTTGGGGACAACGAGTGGTCTCTACATCCCCATGTGTTCATCCAAATCTCCAATCTAGGGCAGACCCCACTGGTGGATCTTTTGCTACGCATGAGAATTGCAAAATCAGGAGATTCTTCTCTCACCTTCCACATCCACAGGCGGAAGGAGTAGATGCGCTATCTTGTCCTTGGACCTTCAAGACAGCTTACACCTCTCCTCCTCGCCCACTCATTTCGAGGTTTCTCCTCAGACTCCTGAACGAACCAGTTAAAGTGCTAGCAGTGCTACCCTATTGGTCGAAGAGACCGTGGTTTCCACTAGCCATGCACCTCAGTGTGGATCATCCGATCAGAATTCCTCCCTTTCTGCAGTTGTTGACCCAGGGCAGGCTGGACCATCCAGACCCACAGAAGCTGGATCTTTGTGTATGGAAGTGGAAAGGAGGAGGTTTGAATCGTTAGGCTGTTCCCAAGAGGTCATATCCACCCTGTTAAAAGCTAGAAAGCCTACAACCAACACAATCTATGCAAGAATTTGGGACAAGTTCTTATCCTATGCCCCAGGAAAAGGATTTGATCCTATCTCTCTCTTTCCACTGCTGATGTTCTGAGTTTTCTGCAAACTGGTCTCGATTTGGGGCTCAGCCAGAGTTCCCTCAAGGTACAAGTTTCCGCAACTTCTGCAGCAACTAACACCAGGGGGTCAGAAGACCCTCTAGTGGTTACGTTCCTCAGGGGAGTATTGAAGATGTGTCCCCCATCCAGACGTTCCTTTCCAAAGTGGGATCCTCCTCTAATATTGGAAGTCCTATCCACTCATCCGTTTGTACCGGTTGAAGAGGTCTCAATTTGTAACTTGACTTTAAAAACAACTTTTCTGTTGGCTATTACATCCGACAGGAGGATTTCGGAAATCCACTCCCTGGGCATTGGGGATGATCACATATCCCTTTTTTCCCAGATAGGGTAGAACTTCGCCCTCTCAGAGGTTTCACACCCAAGGTCACCTCAATGGCAAACCTATCAGAACCATGGGCGTTACCAGTTTTCATGGACTCAGAATCAAACTCCTGTTATGAGTTAGACATATCCAAAGTTCTCAGGGCCTACTTGGAAGCCACAGCAAGTTTCGGCTCAGGTGAATGCTCCTTCAACAAGAGCAGTATCGGCATCTTGGGCAGCGAGGGCAAATGTTTCTCTTGAAGCATTAGGCTTGGTCTTCCCGACACACGTTCCTCAAACATTATCGTATTGATCCCGGGGCTCTTACAACCGTAGAGTTCGGGAGTAAAGCGCTTCATGCTGCTATGTCTGTGTTTGATTAAAGTTTATTTTTTGTTAAAGCATTAAACCCACCCATGTGAGCTAGTTATTTATCACATGTATGCTGCCATGGAGGCACCAGGAAAACGGAAAATTGTATCATACTTACCGTAATTTTCCTTTCCTGGTGCCAATCCATGGCAGCATAAACTCCCACCCTCGGTATTCTATATTACGAAGAATGTTGGGGGAGGGGCTATGCCCTTTATTTTATGCTATTCACTAGTCCTGAAGGCGGAGTAGAGGCGGAGCTCTATCACATGTATGCTGCCATGGATTGGCACCAGGAAAGGAAAATTACGGTAAGTATGATACAATTTTCCGTTTTTGGTGGTATTTAGTCAGACCTCTCGTGATGCGCTCCTCCCCGCCGGCCCCTCCTGATTTTCTGTCTCCTCACCCCCCCCCCAGTCTCCTGCATACTTGCTCTGTGTGTCTCGCTGAATCCCCCCTCCTCTATCTTCAGTGCCATATGATGAGAGAACCCAGAGGAGGAGCACAGCTATTCTGCTCACAGGACATGCAGGGAGAGAGGTGAGCTGAGGGAGGAACATCAGTTTGGGGTGGTAAGCTGAGCACAATACCTGCCAAAGTTTAATGCCAGGAGGGAAGTTAATGTGGAAATATGTGAAGGGTTGGAATAGCAGCGAGTGTGTGTTGGAGCCCTGCAGAGTTTGCAGCCCCCCCCCCCCCCCAAGCTAAATCATTTTAGAGGGAGGGGAAAAAAGGGTTAAAGAAGTAAGAGACTGTTCACTTTGCAAAGTGAATGTTCACTAAGCCTATTAAATATTGTGAAGCTGTGTTCATTTTATTCATAGGAGAGAAAAAGGCCTCTTTTATTGTATTTTCCCTTGCACTAATCAAAGCAAACACGGTTTTATCTTAATTTCAAAGCTGAACATTTGCCTTGGTTAGTGAAAATTTACCTTGCTAAGTGAACAGCCTCTATTCCTTTAGTAAATGCACCACAATGTGTTCAATAGAGATTTAAAAAGTAATTCCAAACAGTTTACAAATTTACAATCTGTTTAAAGCCAATGTAGCACCCTCTAGTGTACATCGTTAAGGTCAATTTAGTTTGGCTCACAAGTAGCTAAAGTGAGCATGTACAGTGCCTTGCAAAAGTATTCGGCCCCCTTGAACTTTTCAACCTTTTGCCACATTTCAGGTTTCAAATATAAAGATATAAAATTTTAATTTTTTGTGAAGAATCACCAACAAGTGGGACACAATTGTGAAGTGGAACGGAATCTATTGGATTGTTGGAACTTTTTTAACTAATAAAAAAATGAAAAGTGGGGCGGGCAAAATTATTCGGCCCCCTTGCGTTAATACTTTGTAGAGCCACCTTTTGCTGCGATTACAGCTGCAAGTCGCTTGGGGTATGTCTCTATCAGTTTTGCACATCGAGAGACTGAAATTCTTGCCCATTCTTCCTTGCAAAACAGCTCGAGCTCAGTGAGGTTGGATGGAGAGCGTTTGTGAACAGCAGTTTTCAGCTCTTTCCACAGATTCTCGATTAGATTCAGGTCTGGACTTTGACTTGGCCATTCTAACACCTGGATACATTTATTTGTGAACCATTCCTTTGTAGCTTTTGCTGTATGTTTGGGATCATTGTCTTGTTGGAAGATAAATCTCCGTCCCAGTTTCAGGTCTTTTGCAGACTCCAACAGGTTTTCATCCAGAATGGTCCTGTATTTGGCTGCATCCATCTTCCCCTCAATTTTAACCATCTTCCCTGTCCCTGCTGAAGAAAAGCAGGCCCAAACCATGATGCTGCCACCACCATGTTTGACAGTGGGGATGGTGTGTTGAGGGTGATGAGCTGTGTTGCTTTTACACCAAACATATCGTTTTGCATTGTGGCCAAAAAGTTTGATTTTGGTTTCATCGGACCAGAGCACCTTCTTCCACATGTTTGGTGTGTCTCCCAGGTGGCTTGTGGCAAAATTTAGACGAGACTTTTTATGGATATCTTTGAGAAATGGCTTTCTTCTTGCCACTCTTCCATAAAGGCCAGATTTGTGCAGTGTACGACTGATTGTTGTCCTATGGACAGACTCTCCCACCTCAGCTGTAGTTCTCTGCAGTTCATCCAGAGTGATCATGGGCCTCTTGGCTGCATCTCTGATCAGTCTTCTCCTTGTCTGAGCTGAAAGTTTAGAGGGACAGCCAGGTCTTGGTAGATTTGCAGTGGTCTGATACTCCTTCCATTTCAAAATGATCGCTTGCACAGTGCTCCTTGGGATGTTTAAAGCTTGGGAAATCTTTTTGTATCCAAATCCGGCTTTAAACTTCTCCACAACAGTATTACGGACCTGCCTGGTGTGTTCCTTGGTCTTCATGATGCTCTCTGAGCTTTCAACAGAACCCTGAGACTATCACAGAGCAGGTGCATTTATACATAGACTTGATTACACACAGGTGGATTCTATTTATCATCATCAGTCATTTAGGACAACATTGGATCATTCAGAGATCCTCGCTGAACTTCTGGAGTGAGTTTGCTGCACTGAAAGTAAAGGGGCCGAATAATTTTGCACGCACCACTTTTCAGTTTTTTATTTGCTAAAAAAGTTTAAAATATCCAATAGATTTCGTTCCACTTCACAATTGTGTCCCACTTGTTGGTGATTCTTCACAAAACATAAAAATTTTATATCTTTATATTTGAAGCCTGAAATGTGGCAAAAGGTTGAAAAGTTCAAGGGGGCCGAATACTTTCGCAAGGCACTCTATGTGGGATTCAAGTTTAGGTCAGTTGGAGGGTTCTGCAGGTCAGGCCTCTGTTGCCTCCCCTTGGTTCTGGAGGTTTCCAAAAACTTCTAAAAGCTAGTGGGCGGAGGTACAGAGGTCGGATTTCTGAATATTTAAGGGAATTTGACCAACCCCCAGGAAGGAGGCCTGAGAGGGCAGTAAGATGTGTCTATAAATATTGAAGAGCCTGGCTAGTGTGAGTGGTTGTTGGCTGGAGTATGCTGTGCTGAGTTGAGGATCATGAGGCCTGGAGGGGACCCCAGGGATAGGGGCTCTGCCTCCAGGCAGGAGCTAAGGAAGGAAGGAAAGGAGCAATTTGACCAGAGGGATCTTCACCGCTCGTCATTCTCATCCAGGAGGCACCCTGTATTGCAAGGGAGGACCTGTACAGCAGGAGGCCTGAACAGAAGTCTTTGGCAAGCAGCAGGAAGGGATAGTGTGAGTACCTCTACCTACCACCCCAGAGCCAAAAAAAGGAGAACGCAACCAGATGCAATATTTAGCGAGCCTAAAAAGGGACAGCATTACCTTAACGACCCCCCCCCCCCCCCCCCCCCCACGATCTAGGACTCTCTCATAGAAGCCAGTTGTGCTGTCATTTTCTAAATAGGGGGCATAGAGCTCCTGCATACAGTGGGGACGTTGCTACTTCTACTAAGGGGACATAGAGCTCCTGTAAGCAGATGGGATATTTGCTACTAATCCATTAAGGACTGACAATATCTCAGAGGAAGTACAGTCTAGGATCCATTTTATTGCAAGTTGTACATAGAGAAGTTGTCCTCCAAGTTGTTGCTGAACTCAGTTTGAGCATCCCATAACCCCTTATCCTCATCCAACTTTATATTCCCTCAATTAACCACTTAAGCCCCGGACCAATTTGCAGCCAAAGGACCAGGCCCCTTTTTGCGATTCGGCACTGCGTCGCTTTAACTGACAATTGCACGGACGTGCGACGTGGCTCCCAAACCAAATTGGCGTCCTTTTTTTCACACAAATAGAGCTTTCTTTTGGTGGTATTTGATCACCTCTGCGTTTTTTTTTTTTGCGCTATAAACAAAAATAGAGCGACGATTTTGAAAAGAATTCTATATTTTTGCTATAATAAATATCCCCAAAAAATATATAAAACATTTTTTTTTCCTCAGGTTAGGCCGATACGTATTCTTTTACATATTTTTGATAAAAAAATTGCAATTAGCGATTATTGATTGGTTTGCGCAAAAGTTATAGCGTTCACAAAATAGGGGATAGTTTTATAGCATTTTTATAAAAATTTTTTTTTTTTTACTAGTAATGGCGGCGATCAGCGATTTTTATTGTGACTGCGACATTATGGCGGACACATCGGACATTTTTGACACATTTTTGGGACCATTGTCATTTATACAGCAATCAGTGCTATTTAAATGCACTGATTCCTGTGTAAATGACATTGGCAGTGAAGGAGTTAACCACTAGGGGCGGGGAGGGGTTACGTGAGCCCTGTGTGTGTTTTCAAACTGTCTGGGGGCGTGGCTTGGCATGTGACGTCACTGATCGTCTTTTCCTATGACAGGGAACAGACGATCGGTGACAGTGTCACTAGGAAGCACGGGGAGAGGTTTGTTTACACATACCTCTCCCCGTTCTTCAGCTCTGTGACCCCGATCGTGGGACACCAGTGGCGATCGGGTCTGCTGGTCCCACGGCCGCGGTCACAGAGCTCAGGACCGGGTTGCGGGCGCGCCGCCTGCAGCGCACGCGCGACCCACGGCTGGGCTCTTAAAGGACAACGTACCTGTATGTTGATGTGCCCAGCCGTGCTATTCTGCCAACGTATATGTGCAGGAGGCGGTCCTTAAGGGGTTAAACATAAAAACTATTTAAGGACCGGTGGTTATTGACTGAGTGTGCAAGCTGGAAAAATGTGTGTTGCCTGGCTGTGCAGGATTAGGTAAACCCAAAAACCTAGAGGACCTCTAGGAGGTAGTACTACAGCAACTTGAGGCTGTAAGAAAAAAGAAAAGGCCTTGTAGTGCCCCTCCGCCTCACTGCAAGGGTAAAATGCTTGTTAAAGTCTAATGCCGCGTACACGCGGTTGGAATTCTCGTCGGAAAAAGCTCTGATGGTTTTCCCGTCGGAATTCCGACGGAATTTCACTCAAACTGTCTTGCCTACACACGGTCACACCAAATTCCGACGGTCAATAACACAGCGGCATAAAACACGTTTGACAGCACTATAAAAGGGAAGTTTAATGCTTCCGAGCATGCGTCGAATTGTTCCCGAACATGTCGGAATTGCATACACACGATCGAAAAATCCGATCGAAAGGTTTTCCGTCGGAAAAATTGAGAACAGGTTCTCAATCCAAAGTCCGTCGGAAATTCCGACAGAAAAAGACCGATGGGCATACACACTGTCGGAAAATCTGATGAAAGGCTCCCATCGGACTGTTGTAAAACATTTTTTTTTTTTTACTTACCAGAAATGGCTGTTGCTAGGCAGATCGTCCTAATCTGCCTCCTCCAACGCCGCGGTGATCTTCTCTTCTTCCGTCTTCAGGTGAATGGAGCGCGGTGTGTTATGGGAACTGTGTCCCACAACACACCGCGTTCCCCATTCACAAATAAGACTCGCGCATGCGCAGTAGGCCGCGTGCCGACTCGCGCATGCGCAGTAGGCCGCTTCCCTTACTGAGGATGGCGGCGCTGGATCCGGAACGCCGAGGGACATCTCGGCCTCCACGAACGGCAGCGCGGGCGCCCTGGGAGGGTAAGTGTACTTATTAAAAGTCAGCAGCGACTTTTTTTTAGCTGCTGACTTTTACATTTTTTTTTTGGAAGCTGAAACACCGCTTTAAGTGCCCAGTAACCAAGTGATGTTACTTTTACACATTGTGTAATGTTAGACTTTCTCCACTAGAGGGAGTATTTGACTTTTATTAGGCAGTTTCACAACTTCCTTATGCAGCTCAGCCTGGATTAGCCAGCAGAACCTAATTACACAGAAATAGGAAATTGAGAAATGTGGAACAGAAGTCATGTAGCCAGAAATGTGTTGTATTTTGAGATTTACTATCTTTGTTCATTTCAGGAATACACTTTGGAAGGAGTGCAGTTGCATTTGTTGAATACAACCAACAGTCCTGATCATTTCATTTTTTTTGTAGGTTTTTCTGTGACAATAATATGGTGATTTTATAACATGACATTTTAAATGTGATAATATTTTTGCCACAATAGTATTTATAGTGCTAGGGTTTATACTTGTTGAATTATTACATTAGATTCAGGTTAATGGCTGTGTTTAACCACTTCAGCCCTGGAAGATTTTCCCCCTTTTCACATTGGGGCGCTTTGCAGGCGATACAGCGCTAAAAATAGTGCCTGCAAAGCGCCCTGAAACAGCCGCTGCTGTGTCTCCAGTGGACTGGAGCGGTGCGCTTGCAGGACGCTCAAAAAAGTCCTGCAATACTTACCTGGCAGGGGAGACATCATGATCACGAAGGTGGTTCTCCCAGGGCGAGGCTCGGCCATTGCACTCCGGCTGTGCTGACCCCTGCGATTTCCTCAAATGCAGGAAACTTGACTGCATAATTTGTAGTAGTGGGGAACTGCGTTCACACTATCAAAAAAAAGTCCTGCAAGCCGCATCTTTGGAGCGCTGTAAGAGCGGTGTATTTACCACTCCTAAAGCGCCCCTTCCAATTGAAAACAATAAGGCAGCAATGAAAACCCACAGTGGCACTTTACAGGCAGTTTTAACCCTTTTTGGCCGCTATCGGGGGTTAAAACTGCCCCGCTAGCGGCCGAATAGCGCCGCTAAAATGCTTTAGCTTCAGTGTGAAAGTAGCCTTAATGACCAGGCCATTTTTTGCGATACGGCACTACGTCGCTTTAACTGACAATTGCGCGGTCGTGCAACGATGTACCCAAACAAAATTGATGTCCTTTTTTTACCCCACAAACAGAGCTTTAAAATGGTGGTATTTGATCACGTCTGCAGTTTTTTGGGGTTTTTGACGTCATGCATCGGATGTATGCGAATTTCCGAATTACAATAGTAAAAAATTTAAACGAATCCGAAATAACGAAACAAAGTTTCGGACAAAATTATAATTGGAATAGTTTTCAAATTTCAATTTGCTTTCGAATTCGAATCGTTTTAGAGTCCGACTAATTTTTAAATTCTAATAGTTTTTGAATTCAAATCATTTTCTTATCTAATTCAAATTTCCAAAAAGAATGAAATAGAATAGAGAATTAAGAAATAAAATAGAAAAGAATAGAATAGAGTGAAACAGAACAGAAAATAAAAGAATAGAAAAAAATTGAATAGAAAATAATAGAGTAAAACAGAACAAAATAGAATAGAAAAAAAGAATAGACACATAAAAGGAATAGAATAAAATAGACAGAATAAAACTATCTTCTGAAATGCAAATTTCAAATAAAATATATTTGAATACAAAAGAAAAGAATAGAATACAAAAAAAAATGTAATTGAAAAGATTAGAATAGAATAAAATAGAATATAACCTTCTTCCAAAATTCTAATTTTGAGTAGAACAAATTCAAGTAGAATAGAAAAGAATAGTAAAAACAATAGAAAAGAATAGAATAGAAAGAATATAACTGTTTTCTGAAGTTCAAATTTTGAATAGAAAAAATTTGAAGTAGAATAGAATAGAAAATAATAGAATATAATAGTAAAGAAAACAATAGAACAGAAAATAAAAGAATAGAATAGAAAAAACAATAAAACAGAATGAAATGGAAAGATTATAACCATCTTCCAAAATTTGAATTTCAAATAGAATGAATTTGATTTTGTATGCAATTTGAATGGAATTCGATTCAAATTCGAATCTATTTGAATGTTACAAATTCGGAAAATCTGAATTGATTTGAATTTGAATAAAACGAATTCCAAAAACGAATTAAACAAATTTAACTAAACACCGTTATGTAAATACTGAATCAAAATTATCGGAGGCCCGGCAAGAAGAACAGAAGAGACCCCCGAAGACCCCTGAAGTCAGAACAAGACCCCCCAGATGGCGGCTAGTAGAAGTGCAGAAGATAGCGGAGGAGTCCGGCGAGAAGACCCAACAAGACGGAAGAAGACCCCCGGAGCTGTGCAATAAAGTATTTAAAAAAATTGTGTCTTTTTTTTATTTACACTTTTTTCCTTAGGTGAATGGGTAGGGGTACATCGTACCCCATACTCATTCACATAGGGTGGGGGCCGGTATCTGGGGGCCTCCTTATTAAAGGGGGCTCCCGGATTCCGATAAGCCCCCCGCCCGCAGACCCCGACAACCAATGGCCAGGGTTGTCGGGAAGAGGCCCTTGTCCTCATCAACATGGGGACAAGGTGCTTTGGGGTGGGGGGGCCCCCTTTCCTCAGGGCACCCCCCATGTTGAGGGCACACAGCCTGGTACGGCTTAGGAGGGGGGGTGCTCGCTCTTCCCCTTTCCTGACCGGCCGGGCTGCATGCTCGGATAAGGGTCTGAGATGGATCTGGGGGGGAACCCCACGCCGTTTTTTCGGCGTAGGGATTCCCCTTTAAATCCATACCAGGTAGACGTAGCTAGTGGGGTGTCAATGTCGCTGATCGAGGCATTGGATTCCTTCGCTAGTCCCGTCTACCTGGAGTCACATTCTACATGAATGGACTTTCCTCCGTGTGTGGGCAAGTCCGTTCATTTCAAAAGTCTCGCGGACTTTGGCCAAAACTCCGGGCGTGTGTGGGCAAGTCCACACGTTTGGAAAGTCCGGCGGACCTCCGCTGGAAAGTCTGAGCGTGTGTACGCTGCATAAAGGGATGAAAATATACAAAGGACCATGAAAATATACTAAGAATTATAGGCTGAATGTTCATGAATATTGTTGTCATACCAACTCAACTACAAGTAATTGTATATTATACTTCACATAAATAAAGCTAAAGAGATACTTTTGGTCACTTTTGGCAAGATCTTCTAATACGTAACATGCCAGTGGTATCCTTTTACAAGCAAAGTTTTCTTCTCTGGCTGAAAAGACTGAGCCACATGGCCTTAAAACCACATGGACATCATGTTTACTAGTCATGATAAAGTGAACCTCAAGCCACAGCAGCTGCACTGACAGGCTATTTAAAATGCAGAACTGCGATGAAAACAAACAATCCAAGCTTGCCAAAATGTTGTGGTGATAAGTTCAGGACTGTAAATATGACTCATTTTCAAGAGCTTTCCAGAAAGTGCACAAAATTAAAAAGATAAGCGTGAATATGATTTCAAAAGACAACTTCTGCCCCCTCCATGCATACAAAAAAAGGAGAAAGTATGAAACTATTGAACGTATCCTGTGGATGCATTGATTGCACAAAAATGATAACGTAAAAGTATAATTGTAACTGACTGCTCTATGCTATTGTTGTACTTGAATGTTGCCTTCCCTGTACACTAAATTAATAAAAAAAAAATTACATTTGAAAAAAAAAAAAGGAGAAAGTATGAAAAAGTACCTTGTCAGTTACAGGTCTATTGGATAACAAGTGATATAAAGGCCCATTATTTTTTACAGTGCAACTGTAATACATATACATTTATTGTTACTCAAAGCATTTAGATATCAACACTAACATAGAACAATTGACTAACAAATAAACTCTAGGTGCCCACCAACATAAAAGAAATCATGTTATCCACAATTTACTGTCCCATTTGGGACCTTTGGTACAATGTATTTGTCAAAAATTGAAAAAGGGATTTTTATCAGTGCATCATTATTTCATATTAACTGTTACAAGCTCATTTTTTACAACAATGAACTTAATTTTACACTTTAGAAATATGGATAACATACAATATATCTTCCAACATACAACAGATATTCATCAATAATGTATCTGCAAGCAGCTGCCATACACACCTGAGCATATCAATTTACTGGTGTTTTATTAAAGGGGTTGTAAACCCTCATGTTTTTTCACCTTAACTGAAAAAACTTCTGGCAGTCACCGGTCCCCCAGCCCCCCCCCCCCCCCCCCCCCAGTTTTACTTACCTGAGCTCCGTAATTCCCACGCTGGAGATACGCTGTCCCTCTCTGCACGTGGTCCCGGTTCTTGATTGGTTCTTGATTGGATAGATTGATAGCTATAGGCTATGGTATAAAAATATATTGTCTACCATTATAGTTCCCCATTGTATATCATTCAGGACATTCCTTCCCTCCCACATGCTAGACTTGCCTGTAGGTCCTATCCAAAATCTCCAGACTGAGCATGGCTACGCACACCTGATAGACAAAGCCAAAATGCCTCCCAGCTGATCTCTTTTATTTAGAAACAGGTGCTAAAGTGTTCCCTGTCATTTATTTATATGCCAAAAATACACTTTCACCTAAGGCCCCTTTCACACAGTATGTCCGTTTTTCATCCATCCTTTTTTGGAAGAAAAACGGACATACATGCATCCCTATGGGATGAGCATCCGCGGACACCCACTATCGTCCGCCTCCGCTATTGTCCGGTTCTGCAGACGGAGGAAAACCCTATGTTTCCATCCGTCTGTAGAGCGGATCGGATGAACACGGACAGACGGTCCGTGTTCATCCGATCCCCCATACAGGAGAGCGGAGAACTGACAGGGCGGTCCCTGCACAGTGTGCAGGGACCGCCCTGTCATCAGCCGGCTCAGTGGGGATCAGCTGAGTGAAACCCGCTGAGCAGCGGATCTTCACGGGGTGGATCATTACGGATCCGTCCCATGTGAAAGGGGGCTAATGTGAAAATGCATGTATACACATGCTTAGAGGATAGATTAAACCGCCACAAAAATGTAAATGAGCCCTTAAAGTTTTCTCTACAGAGGTTATCTGTATAAAAAGGGGGGGGGTTGGGACTTTAAATTAGACGCATGAATCCATGTGCCTCCATCCCTACATATATGTATAAATGAAGGAGGTTGGGACTTTAAATGAGGCATAATTGTAGAGGCTATGAGACAGTCAGTATTTTAGAAAGCGTATGTTTATTATACCATGATGACAAAAATATCTCATAAATGTTACATACATATGAAATCAAAAACATCACACATGCTGCAAAACCATATAACAGGAATAGCATAGCACATCATATATGGCCTGCAATAAATTTGTAGATATTTTAGCAGACAGATTGATGCTGGCATCATACATCATACATCATAAAAACGTTTGCAACAAAAAATTGTTTGCTCCCCATACTAATGCTTGTTCTTTCATTTATTTGCATGTCCTCTTGCTTTAGTGCTGTAATGTGGAGGGATAAGGGTAGATATTAGAATGTAATAGCAGAAGAGTCCATGTTTATGGATGTACTGTGAGTTCCATCAGGACTTAATTTTGGACATTTGAGGAGGCAACCAGAACAATGTGCTGTTACAATGCAGGCATCAGAGTCACAATTCCTTTGGTATTCTGGCTGGAGCAGCCACTGCATAGCATTATAGACAGGTACAGCAGAAGAGGAAGAGGAGAACTTCTGAGGGCCTGCTATATCTGGACGCCATCCCTGTGAGGCCTAAGCATAAAAAGAGGAGCATGAGGACAAGAAGTATGGTTGCCAATACAGCGTCCAAGAGGAGTACATTGGACAGTTTTCCAGATTAACCACTTCAGCCCCGGACCAATTGTCAGCTTAAGGACCAGAGGTCTTTTTTCAATTTCGCACTGCACTACTTTAACTGGTAATTGTGCGGTCATGCAATTTTGTAACGAAACGAAATTTGCGTCCTTTTCTTCCCACAAATAGAGCTTTCTTTTGATGGTATTTGATTGCCTCTGTGATTTTTATTTTTTGCGATATAAACGGAAAAAGAGCGAAAATTTTGAAAAAAAAAGAGATTTTCTACTTTTTGTTATAAAAAAAATCTAATAAACTCAATTTTAGTCAAACATTTGGGCCAAAATGTATTCAGCCACATGTCTTTAGTTAAAAAAAATGCCAATAAGCGTATATTTATTGGTTTGCGCAAAAGTTATAGCGTCTACAAACTAGAGTACATTTTCTGGAATTTACACCGCTTTTAATTTATGACTGCCTATTTCATTTCTTGAGGTGCTAAAATGGCAGAGAAGTACAAAACCCCCCCCAAATGACCCCATTTTGGAAAGTAGACACCCCAAGCTATTTGCTGAGAGGCATGTTGAGCCCATTGAATATTTTTTTTTTTTAGTCCCAAGTGATTGAATAAAGACAAAAATAAAAAATAATTTTTTTTTTCTTCAAAAAGTTGTCACTAAATGATATATTGCTCACACATGCCATAGTTATATGTGGAATTGCACCCCAAAATACATTTTGCTGCTTCTCCTGAGTATGGGGATACCACATGTGTGGGACTTTTTGGGAGCCTAGCCGCGTACGGGGCCCCGAAACCCAAGCACCGCCTTCAGGATTTCTAAGGGTGCAAATTTTTGATTTCACTCCTCACTACCTATCACAGTTTCGAAGGCCATAAAATGCCAAAATAGCACAAAACCCCCCCAAATGACCCCATTTTGGAAAGTAGACACCCCAAGCTATTTGTTGAGAGGCATGGTGAGTATTTTACAGCTCTCATTTGTTTTTGAAAATGAAGAAAGTAAAGAAAAAAAATTTTTTTTTTTCTTTTTTCAATTTTCAAAACTTTGTGACAAAAAGCGACATCTGCAAAATACTCACAATACCTCTCAGCAAATAGCTTGGGGTGTCTACTTTCCAAAATGGGGTCATTTTGGGGGGTTTTATGCCATCTGGGCATTCCATGGCCTCCGAAACTGTGATTGGCAGTGAGAAGTGAAATAAAAAAATTACTCCCTTAGAAAGCCTGAAGGCGGTGCTTGGTTTTTGGGGTTCCGTACGCAGCTAGGCTCCCAAAAAGTCCCACACATGTGGTATCCCCGTACTCAGGAGAAGCAACAGAATGTATTTTGGGGTGTATTTCCACATATGCCCATGACATGTTTGAGCAATATATCATTTAGTGACAACTTTTTGTAAAAAAAAAATATATATATTTTTTTTTTTTCATTATTCAATCTCTTGGGACAAAAAAAAAAAATATTTAATGGGCTCAACATTGCTCTCAGCAAATAGCTTGGGGTGTCTACTTTCCAAAATGGGGTCATTTGGGGGGGGTTTGAACTGTCCTGGCATTTTATGCACAACATTTAGAAGCCTATGTCACACGTCACCCACTCTTCTAACCACTTGAAGACAAAGCCCTTTCTGACACTTTTTGTTTACATGAAAAAACATATTTTTTTTTTGCAAGAAAATTACGTTGAACCCCCAAACACTATATATATTGTTAAAGCAAAGGCCCTACAGATTAAAATGGTGGGTGTTGCATTTTTTTTTTCCACACAGTATTTGCGCAGCGATTTTTCAAACGCATTTTTTGTGGAAAAAATACACTTTTTTTTATTTTAATGCACTAAAACACACTATATTGCTCAAATTTTTGATGAAATAAAAAATATGATCTTAGGCCGAGTACATGGATACCAAACACGACATGCTTTAAAATTGCGCACAAACACGCAGTGGCGACAAACTACATACATTTTTAAAAGCCTTTAAAAGCCTTTACATGATACCACATTAGATTCACGGAGGAGGTCTACTGCTAAAATTACTGCCCTCGATCTGACCTTCGCGGTGATACCTCACATGCATGCTGCAATTGCTGTTTACATATGACGCCAGACCAACGCTTGTGTACGCCTTTGCGCAAGAGAAGGGGGGGCAGGGGTGCTTTTTTTTTTTTTTTTTTAGTTTTTTTTTTATTTATTTAGCTTTTTTATTCTATTTTTAAACTGTTCCTTCCATTTTTTTTCTTTGTTATGATTTTTATTGTTATCTCAGGGAATGTAAATATCCCCTATGATAGCAATAGGCAGTGACAGGTACTCTTTTTTTGAAAAAATTGGGGTCTATTAGACCCTAGATCTTTCCTCTGCCCTCAAAGCATCTGACCACACCAAGATTGGTGTGATAAAATGCTTTCCCAATTTCCCAATGGCGCGGTTTATATCCGGGAGGGGGGACATTCCCTCCTACTGCTTGTAAAAGCAGTCTAGAGGCTAATTACCCGCTAGAATTGCTTTTACATGAAAGCCGATCACTGGCTGAAAAGAATGATACCAAGATGATACCTAAACCTGCAGGCATCATTCTGGTATAACCATTCAAAGTCCAGCAACATACTGGACATATATTGTAATCTTTTTTTTTTTCATGCAGCCTCTTGGCTGAACGAAAAAAAAGAGATTGATTGGTGGGTATGCCCACCATTAGAATACCTCCCTTCATCCACCCACTTCTAATGATGGGCATACATGCACCATTTATATATGCCGATGCATGGGGGCATCCTCCCGCAAAAGTTATGCCGTGTACACACGGTCGGAATTTCGACCGTATGTACGTGGCATTAGGAGCCAATCGCTCCTCCCCCCCCCCCCTGCTGCCCCCATGCTTCGGCATATATGCTCTTTTTTTTAACTGTGGTGGTGAAATCACCTCCTACAGCGTTGGAGTCGCGGCTTTATGTATCGTGGGAGCAAACGCTGTTGCTGTCAAGATAAATAAATCCGCGCTGCAACTGAATGGCGCACCTGAAAACAAAAAAATGCTTAACACTAAAACACAGTAAACAAAATTACATACCTGAAAAGCAAGCATGATAAAACATGATAAAACATAATAAAACATTGCAGAATAGAATGGAGTAAAAAAAGAGCAACAATAGAGAGAGAGAGAGAACAATAAAACGACAACTATTTTTGTTTTTTTTATTTTTTTGAGATTCACAGGTAAAAAAGCTCCTGACTGTTAGCGACTGAATCAAAACGCTACCACAAAAAAAATGTTAGCGATCGCAGGGATCAGGCCTGACTCTGCGAACACTGCAGTTATGTGTGCTTAGTGTTTTGTAAGTGACAGTGATCGATCGATACTGCACTTGGGTGGGCTGGGCTGGGCGGAGGGGGAAAACGCAGGTGCTAGCAGGTATCTGGGCTGATCCCGCTAACAATGCGTTTTTTTGGAACCCTAAACTGCTGGGACGCTAGTATAGATCTGATCAGATCAGATATTGATCTGTTCAGATACTATACCACTAAGGGAGGTGTATGCTTTGCGCGTGGGTGTTTGCGGTACTGGCACTAACCTGGGGCGACGCAGACCTTATTTGACCCTAAAACCTAATTGATATCACCCGCCGGGCGATCAGGGGGTTAAACCGTTATTGGGTAATAAATGGCGGGTGCCCTGACAGTATAAAAAACAAGCTAACTAACCAGCGTCACCCGTAACAGTAATACAAAAAAAAACTGGTTACCTAGCGACACTAATGCAGGGATCAGAAAAACGATCGCTTAGTGACACTGGCAAAGGGGGTGAAAGGGTTAACTAGGGGCAATCAGGGGGTTAAACCTTTATTAGGTAATATATGGGGGTACCTGACGCTATATAAAAACCTGACGGGGAACCTAAATAACGAAATAACTAACTGGCTAACCAGCGTCACCAGTGACATTTTATACGGTGATCACTGGTGAAAGGGTTAACTCTAGGGGCAATCAGGGGGTTAAAACCTTTATTTAGGTTGTAATATGGGGGTACCTGACCTATAAACCTATTTATGAACCTATATAAACATGGCGGTTAACCTAAAAAAAAACTGGTTACCTAGCGACACTAAAGCAGCGATCAGAAAAACGATCGCTTAGTGACACTGGCAAAAGGGGGTGAAAGGGTTAACTAGGGGCAATCAGGGGGTTAAACCTTTATTAGGTAATATATGGGGGTACCTGACGCTATATAAAAACCTGACGGGGAACCTAAATAACGAAATAACTAACTGGCTAACCAGCGTCACCAGTGACAGTTATACGGTGATTACTGGTGAAAGGGTTAACTCTAGGGGCAATCAGGGGGTTTAAAACTTTATTTAGGTTGTAATATGGGGGTACCTGACCTATAAAACTATTTATGAACCTATATAAAACATGGCGGTTAAAATAAAAAAAAAATGGTTACCTAGCGACACAATGCAGCGATCAGAAAAAACGATCGCTTAGTGACACTGGCAAAAGGGGGTGAAGGGGTTAACTAGGGGCAATCAGGGGGTTAAACCTTTATTAGGGGGGGGTAGGGGGCTACCTAGGACCTAAAACTAACTGCCCTGACAGTTATTACAGTCACACTGACACTAAATGCAGTGATCAGTAAATAAATGATCACTGCAATTAGTGACACTGTGACTGGGGGGGGAGGGGGTGATCTGGGGGGTGATCAGGGGGTGACAGGGGGGTGTTTTGTGTGCCTAACTGTACTGGTGTCAGTGTAGTGTTGTGCACTAACCTTAACATGTTCGCCGCTCGGCGTCTCCGGTCACATAGACCGGCGCACCGAGCGTGACATCACTTCCGCCTTCCTGTCTATACAATAGACAGGAAGGGGAAGCTTTTCATTCGCCAGGAGCGATCGCGAGGGGGTGGCCAGAAACCACTGGCCGTCCCCTCGTCCCGGATCGCTCCTGAAGCGATGCCGACCGTCCCCGCCGGCGGAGGGGGGTCCGATCGGACCCCCCAACCGCCTAAAGAATGGCACGTACAGGTACGTGGTTCTGCCTGTACGTGCCATTCTGCCGACGTATATCTACATGGGGCGGTCGGCAAGTGGTTAAGGGTCAAGCATGGACATTGACACCCTTCTAACAAATGTCCCCCTTGATTATTGGGTAACAAGGATGGACCATTTGCCAGAGCTTTCTCGATGTGCAGTCAAACTATTAGGCTGCCCTACAGCCAGCATCCTTTCTAAAGGTAAATTTAGTGCTGCAAGGGGCTTTGTAACAGACAAAAGAATCCGTTTGTCCCCAGACACACTTGACCAGCTGACATTTGTTAAAATGAACTAGTCCTGGATCAGTGACAACTACCAAGCGCACGCTGCAGATGCTGCAGATTCAAATTTATCGGATTTTCCGACGGGAAATGTCCTATCGGACCATGCTGTCGGAAATTCCGACCGTGTGTGGACTCCGACGTAAAAAGTTTGAGATCCTGCTCTCAAATTTTCCGACAACAAAGTCCTATCGGACTTTTTCCGATCGTGTGTAGCGAATTCCGACGGACAAAGTTCCACGCATGCTCAGATCACATTACAAGACCAAAGCTATTGGCTACTAGCCTCTACGTAGTCCCGTCGTACGCAATGAACATCACCACGTTCAGAATGATCAGATTTTCCGTCAACTTTGTCCGACCGTGTGTAAGCAACATCAGTGTCGGACAAAATCCGTCGGAAAAATCTGACGGATTTTGTGGTCAAAACCGTCGACCGTGTGTATGGGGCATTAGCCTCTCCCTTCATTGCTGCAGGCCTGAAATAAATCCCACTGTCTCCTGCCACCTATGAGCACACCTGGCCACCATTAACACCTGTTTCTACCATTGCTGGCCTGGCACTATTAACATTTACTGTCACTTCTGTAAGCCTGCCACTATTACCATCCCTTACTGGTCCCATTGCCGTTGTTCGTTGCAATGGCACATTTAACTTGGCACGCCCAATATTTTTTGCAGCTAATTCACAATTGCAAAGAAATAAAATGTTTTGGCTAGGTAACATCCTGTGCTTTGCCCGAATATTTCTGTAGGATTACTGTGTTTTAGCATGATTAACATCCCAAACCCAATTTTTTATAGCAGTTTTACAGCAAAGAATTTTATTTTGTTGGTCAGGTAACATCCTGTGCTCTGCACAGCTATTTCAGCTGGTTAACAGTTGCAAAGGTATAAATGTTGGACAAGTAACATTCTGTGCTCTGCAAGAATACTTTTGTTGCTTTACGGAACTAAACTTTCACTTCCTGATGCAATGTGTTTGCTCTATCCTTCCAGAATTGTCATCTCTCCAATTAAAACTTTAAAGATGTGCTGCAAATTTGTGCAATTTGTCATTTTAAATTTGCCTGCTCAATCCATAAGAAATTGCAGCCTGTCCAAAAAGGTTTAAGATCTGTGGTCCGTAAAATTTTTCCATCTTCAGTCTCCAAAAAAAAATTAATTACATTTTTTTCCAGATACAGTGTGCTTGCTGTCTCCCTCAAAAATGGTTGCCTGTTAAGCCTGGGTTCACACCAGTGCGGTGCGAATTTAATGTCCGGCGTGACTGCGCACTAAAACGTCAGTTGTTCAACGGTTTGTCAGCGTTTTAGGTGCGAATCAGCTGCGAATTCAGTTTTAGGTGCGAATTCATTAGTAACCCCTGTCTAAGTGACTTGTACCCAATGGAAGTCGCCTCCAAGTCGGATCTCCATCTATATTGACGTGACAGTGTCACTTTGAGGGGGAACTCCACGCCAAATTTTAAAAAAAACGGCATGGGTTCCCCCTCCAGGAGCCAGGCTGCGTGCTCGGATAAGGGTCTGGTATGGATTTTGGGGGGACCCCCACGCCGTTTTACCCTTAAAAACCATACCAGACCTAAGGGCCTGGTATGCTCCTGGAGGGGGAATCCAAGCCGGTTTTTATTTTAAAATTTGGCGTGGAGTTCCCCCTCAGAAGTAGTACAATAAGCTGCGAATTTTTGTTCACAACGCAAGCCAGCTGCGAATCAGATGCGTGCCCATAGAAGATAATGGGCCTGAATTAGCACCTGAGCCGCACTGCACTGCCCAAAAGACGCACACGGTTTTTCTGCAATGCGCAGTGCGAATGCACCGGAAATATGTGAACATGCCTCATTAAAATCAATGTATTTTGAAATGTCCTGCAAATTTGCTGCGTGGTAGGCCGCAACAAATTCGCATAGGTGTGAACCCAGGCTCAAGAAAGGCTTCAAAGGTGTGCTGCAAATCTGTGCAATGATTTTCTTCTCAAATTTGAAACAAATTGATTTTTTCTTTCTATTTCTTTCTTCTTTCTGCTCAGTCCCTAAGAAATTTAACCCTGTCCAAAAAGGCTTAGTGTAGTGCTAAACTGAAAAATTGTTCCCTATTTAGTCTCAAGAAACTATTTATTTCTAGGTGCAATATAATCGCTCAGAAATTGCAACCTGTCCATACAAGCTTAATATTTGTGGTGCTAAACCGTATATATTAAACTCCAAATCAAGACAATCATTTTTTATTTCCAGATGTAAGATGCCTGTTCAATCACTCTGAAATTGAGTGTGCCTGTAGATACAGGTTTAATATCTGTGGTGCAAATCTGTAACATTTTCCATCGTCAGTCTTCTAAAAATATACATGTATTTTTTTTATGTACAGTTGCATTGTGCTTGCGTTCTCCCTCAGAAATGGTGGACTGTCCAAGAAAATTGTAAACACATTCATTGGCACATGTTTTCCCTAGGCCACTTCCCAGCCCAGATAGATCTTCAAGATGAGATACTACTCTTACTAGCTTGGCCTGACATCAGACCCCTGTGTGGTCCACAATTATGAAAGCAATTAGTGATGTGGGTCCTAAATACGCTCCCATGCCTTATAGTTAGCTGCAGCCATAACCTCCTCAAACCTACAGTAGAATCCCACACTCCGACTGCATCTAAATTGCCCCTTTTGAAGAGTAGGTGTCAATGACTTTGCTGTACTGTAGTTTTAAGTTTAAGTTATGTACAGGTATAAGTTTTAAAATGATTTCAATTTTTTTTTTACTATAGATTAAAACATTTTTTTTTACAAATGTAGCACTGTCCCCCAAAGGAGCTGCTGGTTCTATTGGGCTTACCGTTACCTTTTTCACCTCGTCTCCATCTAGGGTTTCCCGTGGTAGATGGCCCAAAGAAATGTAGAAACTGACACTTTATCTTCCTTTTTGGGGTTATTTATTCAAAAGATAAAACAGTCTCTTAAATGGAGGGTAGAGGCAAAGGTAGGAAGTGGATTAATCCAGAGAATAACTGTTTCACAGCTGGATTATCACCACCCCGGATAGACCTCCTCTCACTAGGCCTAGCAGCCGGTGAAGTGTTAGGTAAAGCAAAGTCTCTGCCACAGACTTGGTTGTAGAACTGAGGGACTTAGACAAATTTAGAGAGCTATCATACGGTACCAGTATCTCACAGCCGGTCCGGCGATACCTTATGAGTGTAGATCCATTTAGTGTCCTTCAACTGAGCCTCCGGGCTCCTTCAGAGAAGCCAGCCTTGTGCATGGCCTTCTCCTGAAGAGTCCTCCCCTGGATGCTCCTCCAGTTGCTGGCCTCTCCTTAGATGAGATGGCACCGGACCACTCTTGGATAATTAGGCCCCGATATGCATTCAGGCCTGTCCCTGCAGTTGCTTCACCTCAGGCTATCCAGCCCCAAGACTCGGAATTGCATGGATCCGCACCTCAGGCCAGGAGGGCCATGAGGGCTGGTCAGGAGGACATGGACCAAACAGACAGAAGATCCCTTCTGGACCGGAAACCCTGAAACACGTGATCTCAGTACCTTAGTTAGTTAGTTAGTTAGTTCTCCCAGAATGCACAGCAGGATAAACACTCCGACTGAGCTGGTTCCGAGAGAAAGAAAGGCATCCAATACACCCAGCTAAACTGCGTTCCCATACTTGCCGGCGGTGACAGCGACACCTGCGGCCAAGTAGGACTCAGTGCAGCCCAGCTAGACTGGTACTGAAACCATAATTTGGCATAATTAGCCCTAAAACCCAACTGTGGTTTCAGGAACATTAACTTTGAAAAACACATAGCGTGTGCTCGTCAGGAGCCAGCGCTACACAAATAAACATTTAGTCCCGTTTATGAAAAGTCTACAGTGGTGGTAAATCTCATTAGGAATAGTCATAGCTCAGAGAACAGTTTAGTGCAGAGACAGTTTTTTTTTTGCATTTTTCTGTACTGATACATTGAACGCCAGTTTACTTCAGAAGGTTAGTAAAAAAAATAAAAGACCTGTCATGTTCTCTTAGGAAATCTGGAGTAGATGTATAAGAAGTGCTAGATCTTCTGTTGTTAATATCCTGTATTGTGAATGGCCCACTCACTGTACAGAACTGGCTTGCTTCTATGAGGTTGCTCCCATGTATTTGTAGCAGTGTACCTCAGTACAGGGCAATGAATAGAGTCCACAATTTAAAAATAGCATTAAGATCACCACGTTAATGATCATAGGATCCAAAGAAGATATTAATTCGTTTGTGTTAGATTGGAACAAGGTAAATTAACTCAGTAGAATATTACTGAAATGTATGCTGTTAAATTATAAGCAGTAGCAGCAGGTTGCAACTTGTAAGAACAAACTGATTAGCAATCAGCAATACTGGGTAAGTGAAATGTTCCCTGGGCAGTTAGTAACTAGTAATATATATCAACCTAGACCATAAGAATTTCCATTATACTATGTCATTTTATATTTTGCAATACAAAAGAAGTATCACTAGACATTTAAAATTCATCAAGGAACCCAGTGCAAAGAAATTGGTTAGAATATAATGTGTGCAGAGGATGTCGTTGAGCTAGTGTGATCGACAGCGAGCTGTCATTCACTACAACATATGGCAGGTGCAATGTTCCATCCCCTCTGTGTGTGGCGCTGTATGTGGACTTCAATACAGTGGGAATGGACAATGAGAGGAGCTTTTGTTCCTCTGCAGCCTCAAAAGGTGCCACTGGGTGAGCAATGGTCCGATTAGACACTGAAGCTCTGATTCAACTCAGCAGCTATATTTGGTGTGGACAATGCTAATAAGTAGCAGTGTTAAGCTGTGGTTGGCGCATGGTTGTGAAGTGAATAGTGTAGAGACAGGATTCCTGCTGATTAGGGACAGAAAATCACAGGGAAAAATTCCTGATGAAGGGGAACAGATTTGGGGCACCACAGTCTGCTCTGCTGAACTTTTGTGGGCCATAGTGCTGTAAACTAGAACTTGCACCAGAATTCTACTGCTGTTTGCACTGCACTCTGCCTATCAGCCTCCCCCTTCTGAGAAGATGCTGTGGTAACATAAGATTTATCCAAGGAACAACCTTGTTGCTGGTAATTTGCCATTGTGGGGTTTATTTACTAGAGCTGGAGAGTGCAAAATCAGTCTCACTTCTGCATAGAAACCAATCAGCTTCCAGGTTTTATTGTCAGGGCTCAAGTCCTGCGGGAACGCATGGGAACAGAGTTCCTGTACTTTTTCCACAACAGGAACTCAGTTCCCATTACCAGCCGTGTCCTGCAAGACTTTGAAGTATGCGAGCTGTGTGGCAGGTGCTACACTAGCAGCTGCTGACACAGCTCGCAATAGTAAGTGCCGCACACCTGACCATTCAGGCATTGCCAGTAGGGGGCCCCATGACAGCTTCCGCTTCGATCTACCTGTCAATCACAGCTAACTGACAGGTAGATCAGGTCCCTGCTGCTAAGAGATTGTATTTAGTCAGACCTCTCGTGATTCACTCCTCCCCCTGGCCTCTCCTGATTTTCTGTCTCCTCATCTTCCCCCCCCCCCCCCCAGTCTCCTGCATACTTGCTCTGTGTGCCCCGCTTAATTCCCCCCCTCCTCTATCTTCAGTGCCATATGATGAGAGAACCCAGAGGAGGAGCACAGCTATTCTGCTCACAGGACATGCAGGGAGAGAGGTGAGCTGAGGGAGGAACATCAGTTTGGGGTGGTAAGCTGAGCACAATACCTGGCAAAGTTTAATGCCAGGAGGGAAGTTTATGTGGAAATATGTGAAGGGTTGGAATAGCAGCGAGTGTGGGTTGGAGCCCTGCAGAGTTTGCAGCCCACCCAAGCTAGAATACATCTCCTAAGCAGGAACACATCACTATCTCCCCAAGCATTCTGTCCAGATAATGTGCAGTTAATTTATGACCTTTCCGTTTAACCCTGTGTTATCCAAACTCTGTTCAATGAAAAGTGTAAACTCACCACATAAACACTCTATATACAAAATAAAATTCCCCAATAAAGAACAGAACGTGTTGTTCACATTTGCATGAAAGCACAATTGAATGAATGCTGATTATTCAGAGAATTACCGTATTTATGTTTATTGAGGATTGTTTTTTTTTTTTTTATGTACTAATAGTTAAGCTTCATACACACAATACGAAAATTGGATGAAAAATACCACTTTTGAAGCGTTCGTGCATATGAGTGTATAATTTTTTTTTTTTTGGTGGGCGAGTGGATCTTGGGTGGGAGTGCCCACACTTTTTCCCCCAGGACTTGACCCTTGCCAAAGCTTAATTGAACAATCTGAGGTTAGAAGCTGATTGGTTTCTCTGTGAGACTGATTTTGCACTATCCAGCTTTAGTAAATAAACCCCTGTGCGCCAACTTTGTTAGACCTTCCACACCCACATGCCTGTGTTCTGGTACCACTGTTTCCATATTGTCTTTAACTATCAAACAAAGAAATGTCACTGTTTCAGCAGACACAATGGTGGTGTTTGCAGTTGATTCTTCTGTTATTAACTGTTATGTTCCACTTAAATAAATAATAATTTTACAACCCTCCGTTGGAGTTTGTGTGCCATTCTTCCCCTTCAGGGTGCCAACCACTTGGGAACCACAACTTGCTTAAGAAGTTGTGGTTGTTAACAAGCAAAAGAAGCCCCTGCTCCTTTTTGCGACAAGCTTCACGTGGTGCGGTTTGCCTTGATTAAAACTTATCACGTGACAAACGTTGCAAAACCGAACTGCATTTGGTTGCCATTGACAATGAATGGCACCTGAAACAAGTGTGCTGCATTTTGCCAGCATTGCAGTGGGATTTGAAATCATGGGAGAATCGCAGCGATTCCAGACGCGATCCCAAATTGCTAAATGTGAACGGGGCCTAAGGTTTAAACAAACACTGTAATATAACAGTTGGAGAATGAGGATTTAAATGTGACTAGTTGATGTGGGTCAATACAGACAATTCTTAGTAAAGACGCTTAACTTGGCTTCACAAAGCTGGCAGTGACTCCAATCCGTAAAATGTATGCCCCATAAAGCTATGCAAAATGTATTTACACACACAAATATGGGCTGGTGTACTTTGTGTACTAGAGCTGTTTTTATTCTCAGAATGCAGGTATTCCAAGTCAGTATTTGCAAACAATTTAGCCAAATGCAAAACCTAAAACAACCTTTACATTATTATGTATTATGCCATAAATGTATGCAATAGACGTCTAAAAATAAAAGTGGAACCTTTAACAAGCAAATACAAGACGATGATACCTGAATTTTCTTACATTTCAACGACCCTTGAAGTACAAAAAAATACCTGTTGAATTGCTAGAAATTCACTCGGCTCCTAAGTTCTGATTTGGGTTGACAACACATGGCAGTTTTGTGGACTGCCATGTGGGCCCTGCCCAGTTATCTTTTGCTGAACTATTCAAACTCTCCTCTATTTTATGCTCTACCACACAAATTCTGTAGCTTAAATGCTAAGTTCCCCTTTGTTCACCTTTTTTCTTTTTTTTTTATTCCAGCTCCCCAATGTACTACTTTTGCAAAAATAAAACCGCTTTCCATTTATTTTACTTGCGCTTACCTCACTTTCTTCATGGCTGTTCAAAAACCTTACCTTTGATGGGCACCCCTGTGAGTTCCCATCATACCCCCTTTTTCTTGTGTTACTTCCTGGACAGACTTTAGGTCATGACACAGGAAGGAGTTGACCAGCTGATCTCATTAGCACATACCCTGCATCATCTTGCGGAGTCCCTCAAGGATCACCCTTGTCGCCAGTGCTCTTCAACATATACATCCGCGCACTCCTCAAAATCATCAGACTATCAGACCTCTGCTTCCACTCATACGCTGACAACACGCAACTATATTTTCGTATCACCGGACAAAAAGACCATCATCAGCAACTAGAAAATGCCTCACTCTGATAGACGACTGGATGACCAATAGCTCCCTCAAACTCCACAAATCGAAAACAGAGCTTCTTATCCTACACGCAAACCAAAATTCCCGAACCAAGATCCCTTGGATACCACCCACCATCTTTGGACAGACCATCTCCCCAAGGACCAAGGCCAAGAGTCTCAGAGTCATTTTTGACTCTGAAATGTCAATGGATGCACAAATAGGAGCAGTAGTCAGAGGAACTCACCATCTGCTCCGCCTGCTACGCAGACTCATCCCCTTCATTCCAAAGGAGGACAAAGCAGTGGTAGTTGGAACAGTCATTAATTCACAACTTGACTACGCAAACTCCCTTTACATAGGATTACCCCAATATCAACTTGCGCGCTTACAACTCATCCAAAACACGGCGGCAAGACTGATAACAGGAAAAAAAACCTGGGAATCCATCTCCCCTTTCCTGAGGAGCCTACATTGGCTAAACGTAAAGAATCGGGTCACATTCAAGACCCTCTGCCTCACCCACAAATGTACACATGGAGACGCTTCTCAATACCTACTCGAGAAAATAAAACACTATACACCAAATTGCAGTCTTCGATCATCAAACCAAAACCTCCTTCTCATTCCCAAATCCTGCTACCAATCAAAGGGGGAACGGAGATTCGCTGTCCAAGGACCACGGCTATGGAACGCTCTACCGACCTACATCCGCATGGAAGAAAACCATCAGGCTTTCAGGAAAAAACTCAAGAGCCACCTCTTCTAGAAGCTTGACAACAAAGCACGAATACAGCGCCTTGAGGCGATTCAGTTCGCATTGTAGCGCTATACAAATTATTCATTCATTCATTCATCTAACCTCAGCTGGTCAATAGAGATGGGCCGGACTCCCCCCTGTTCAGTTCGCAGCAGAACTCCGGAACGGGGAGAAAGTTCTAACCCGAACGCTGAACCCCATTTAAGTCTATGGGAGTCGAACAGGAAAAATCGAAAGTGCTTATTTTGAAGGCTTATATGCAAGTAATTGGCAATAAAAGGGGCATGGGGGTCTGGGTACTGACCTGGGGGGACATGTATTATTGCAAATTTTTTTTAAAAACGATATTTTTTTTCAGTGGCAGTGATTTTAATTACGCTTAACTGCTTGCCGACCGCAGAACGACGATGTACATCAGTAGAATCGCAAGGCTGCGGAAATGGGCGTACCCGTACGTCCCTTCCGTCATCGCAGGCGATCGGATTTTGTTGTCAGAAAATTTTAGATCCAGCTCTCAAACTTTTTCCATCGGAAATTCCGACCGTGTGTACGGGGAAAAAGATACTAAAAATTATGCTTTGGTTCAATTTAATTTTTTTGAAAAAGAGAATGATAATGGATCATTTGGCTGTGTTTACACAGGGAACTCTGTAAGTGAGTAATGATCATTAAAGTTCTCCATAGTCTTCGGTTTCCAAGGAAACAGCTACTATCCACTCTAGTTTTCAAGAAAGGTGCCAATTACCTGCAATTAAGTAGTGTAAAAGTAATTCTTCCAGTTGGCACAGAACTTTAAAGTGCAGGAATTCCCTGTAAATGTGCTTACATCTGACAAGGATTAATATTATTAACACTTTCTTTGACATCACTCTAGCACTAGGGAATTCAAGCCTGCACAAAATTAACCAAATTAACCAATGACATTAATTTACTGTGTTGTGAGAAAATGTACAGATCTGAATTACTATCCTTTCTTTTAGCTCACTGGCCTCCGATCTGCAGCCCTTTATGGGTTATACTTGAGCAATGTGCTGCTGTAGGCAGACATGAGTGATAATATCCTTTTATACAAACCTCTTCCTTATCAGTCACTATAATTTTTTTGTAATCATTATATTAAAAATACAACTAAGTGATTCTATTAAAGGGAACTCTGTCCTGCTTCATAAAAGGAGCTGCCACTGAAGAATTTGGTTCACTATTTAGCCATCTGCCTTTAGGTCTAAAGTTGGATTAATTCAGAGAGCCCAGAGGTGGCTATTAAGGGCTCAATTGAACAAACAATACAACAAAACAAGCTTATGTAACATTGGGCATTGTTACTGAGATGCAGGACTCTATTTGCCCACAAGATGGCAGTGTCCACTACTCTGCCTAATCATAGTTCTAATATCAGTGCCCAGAACAGTCTGGGAGATGTAGTCTGAAGGAGGATCTTAAACACAGTGAAGCTGGGGTCACAACTACAAGGCCCACAATCACCAGAGAAGGTGAGGGATGAGGGATGATATAAAAACAAAAGAAGCAGTTGGAGAGAGGCACGCCAGCCGGGAAGGTGTGTTGGCTGTGCCATGTTGTGTTGTGCTGAACCAGGCCAGGCTGAACTGCATCTGAGGAGGCTGTACCAGAGCCGAGGGGCAGACTTTTGAGCTGAGCATAGAGCTGTAGAGTAACCAGAGGTGGAGCATTCATCATCCAGAATCACTGTTTGAGCTGTATTCAGCTTGATCGCCATTGCTGCATTGCTACGGGCAACTCACTGCCACACAAGTACAGAGGGATTTGGTGAGAGGATCTGTGACCCATACAACGACCATAACCAACAGTTAAACTCCTGTTTTCAACTCAAGCCCAAGGAAAGGCCATTATCCTTTATTGACACCTCTCCCATTAGACGCCAACAAACACTTGCAGTCATTTTCAACTTAGAGCAGCAGCTAATAACTAGGGATGAGCCAAAAACCCTCGGGTCTCGGCAATATAGATAAAACTCATTGAAAAAAAGAGTATGGGATCCCCCCAGTCCATTACCAGGCTCTTTGGGTCTGGTATGAATATTAGGGGAACCCCGAACCAAAAAAAAAAAAAAAAGTTGCATACTATAGACACCCCCCATGCACGATATTTAAAGGAATTTTTCATTTTATTGTTTCACTTTAAGCATTAAAAAAATCACTGCTCCCGAAAAAACAGACGTTTTTTTAAAAAAAAAATTAGCTTTGATACATGTCCCCTGGGGCAGGACCCAGGTCCCCAAACACTTTTTATGACAATAACTTGCATATAAGCCTTTAAAATTAGCACTTTTGATTTTCCATGTTAGTGTCCCATAGACTTTAACGGTGTTCCGGCAGCTTTCGAATTTGCCGCGAACATCGCATATTGTTCGCTGTTCGGCAAACATACGCTCGGCGAACATCGGGCTCATCGCTATTAATAACGCCAGAGACAGCCATCAAAGCTGCCAATACTCAAGACTGCTGACTTTGATTACTCCTTGTGCACCACAACCTGCTGCATAATAGACATGTGCATCCGTTTTCATCCAAATGCATTTTCGTCCGAATTTCGGGTATTTTCGTTATCGTTTTGACAAACGATAACGAACGTGCAGAATCCGAAAACCAAAAGATCCGACATAAACAAATGCTTTATTTTCATTTTCTTCGTGACAACAGTTCGCTATAGATAGGAGATTCGACATGACGCTGACAATAGCGATCTGTGTCCATCAAACCTGTGGTCAAATGTGCCTAATCTTAACTCTATTAGTCCAAGATTATTCTATATAGAGAGAAAAGTTTCGACATTATAGAGACAATAGCAAAAAAAGGTCGATTGTGCCTAACCTTAGCTCTATTAGTCCAAGATTATTCGACATAGAGAGAAAAGATTTGACATGAAGATTTGACGACGCAGTCGCCGCGAGCGGACATTTATGGTAAAAATGCTCCGCCCATAGGCTATAGAAGAATTCTAATGTTGGTTGACTAGTAATAATAATTAATCAATATAATTATTACTAGTGTCATACAACATTAGAATTCTACTATAGCTTGTAGGCGGAACATTCCACCAGAAATGTATGATTGCGGTGTCGTACGGTTTAGCTGCTCCGTAGGATCTTCTTAGAACATTCGACAGACACAATAAGCCTTCAATGACAGACTCGACCTTAATTATTTCGAATTTTCAGACGAATGCATTTTTTAACGAAATAAAATAAAAAAAACGAATTTCGGGAGTAACTAAATTAATTAATTTTTCGGACAAAAAACTAAATTCCGAAAAGAAATATTTTAGTGTGCACATGTCTACTGCATAATACCCTAATGTTAGCTCCTCCCAATACTCTCTCATCATTGCATTTCCCTTTTCTTTGAACATGTTTACTGTCAGCTAGCTGCCTTAAAGGGGTATACCCACTGAAGGAGTCTAACTCCTCATTTAACTGTTCTCAAATTTTATGTCCTAGAAACATTGCACTGTTTTTCATCCATCATCATATTCATGACACCTAAAATTAGAATATGAGGCATCATTGCACTGTTTTTGCATGCCAACGTTAAAGGACCCCAACTGTGCCTGCAGAAGATTAGATCAAAGAACTGTTATGATCTTTTTGCATACCTGGGGCAAAACTGGGTTGCTTGTAGCATATCAAACTCACAGGCCTAAGCCTAGCCCCTCTTGCCTGAGAGCCCTCAAGGGAACTAGTCTGCCGTGCCCATTGTTAGCCCTCCAGAGTCACTTGGGACGTAATCTTTCAGTCAGAGAGCTATTGTTTATGCTTTTGGTACTACAGTATATGTTGCATTGGACTTTATTATACTGTTTTCTCACATGTTGTCACTAAACTACTGATCTGCTGCATTACTCTTTTTTTACTTTGGTCTGCCAATAAAATCTGCTTATTCTCTAATGGTCAGCGTGTGCCCTCTTTGTGTGACTGCTGGGAGTCACCAGGCAAGGTATTTTGGTGGTGTCAGCAGGAGTAAAGTTACACCTAGGGCGAGAAAGAGGGCAAACCCTAAACCCCAAATTGCCAACATCTCTTGCTGGGGTAGCGCTATACTCCCACAATGTATTTGGCAATGACTTGTGGTCTTGAGAGTGAAATAAGCCAATATTGCTATGTTCCATCAAAAACTCCCATGCCTGCTCCAGTTGCTTGTACCTCTCAATACGGTGGCAGATCTTAGTCCAGAGCACCGTTACCCCCTATATTTATATAGTTAAATTAGAATACCTCTCTAGAGACAGAGTATGCAGCTGGTGACACAGACATCTAACACTTTTGGAAGTGGTGAATGCTGAAGTGTGTAAGGGAAGAAACAAGGAATTCTTTAGATCTATTAACAGTAAAAAAGCGAGATCAGAGCACATTGCTCACATAAAAGACGTTGAAGGGAGGATGGCTACAGATGACACAGAGAAGGCAACTGTACTAAATGCTTTCTTCTCCTCAGTTTTTACACAGGAACAGGAGGGGTATACCGACCACGACAGTATTGTTAATAACACGTCACAGGATGTACTCTTGTAGCTAACAGAGGCCAGGGTCAAGGAAAGACTAGAAAAGCTTAACACAAATAAATCACCGGGACCAGATGGCTTACACCCGAGAGTCCTCAAAGAACTCAGTCAGGTTATAGCCAGACCATTATTCCTAATCTTTGTGGGCAGCATAATGACAGGATTGGTACCAGCTGATTGGAGAAAAGCCAGTGTGGTACCAATATTCAAAATAAGGGCAGAGACATATTCCTGGATACTACAGGCCAGTCAGCCTAACATCAATAGTAGGTAAATTATTGGAGATAATGGTAGGGACTATATCCAAGAATTTGCTAAAAATAACAGTTAATCTGTTAACATTCTACGAGGAAGTGAGCCGCCATCTAGATAGGGGGAGGCATGTGTATGTGGTGTATCTGGATTTTGAAAAAGCATTTTAATCAGTTCCCCATAGACACGTAATCTACAAGCTGAGGTCTGTTAGCGTGGACAATAAGGTTTGTTCTTGGATAGAAAACTGGTTACAGGGGGGCATCCAAAGAGTAGTGATAAATAACGTGTACTCAGACTGGTACCCCAAGGCTCTGTCTTGGGACCAATTCTGTTTAATTTATTCATAAACGATATAGAGGATGGGATAAATAGCTCAAACCCAGTTTTTGCGGATGACACAAAAATCAGCAGGGCAATAACTTTTCAGCAGGATATAGGAATTTTACAAAAAGAACTGAACAAAATAATGGAGTGCACAAATACATGGCAAATGAGGTTTAATGTGGAGAAATGTAAGGTAATGCACTTGAGGGCTAAAAACACAAAAGTAAACTATTCTCTAGGGGAAGAACCTCTGGGGGAAATCAAGGATGGAGAAAGATTTGGGGGTCCTAGTAGAAGACAGACTGAGCAATATTATCAGTGGCGGCCCGTCCATAGGGGGCGCCCGGGGCGCCGCCCCCCCCCTCCTTGCAGTTAAAAAAAAATAAAAAAAAAATAAAAAAAAAAGTTCAAAAAAAAAAAAAAATGTATTTAAACATGTCCCTTTAAGGGCGCCATGTCCCTTTAAGGGCGCACAGTGCAGTATGCACCGCTCTATCACCAATAGATAGATTCATGCATTGCATGAATCTATCTATTGGTCACCTCTGCCGCCCCCTATTCAGGTGTCCGGCCCCTGATCGGGCGCCGGGCATCTGAATTACAGTGGGGGGGGTGTTGCTGGAAGCGCCCCTATTAGAGCTGTAAGCTCTAATAGGGGACCCTATTAGAGCGGTGTGCTCTAATAGGCTTCCCTAAGTGTAAACAGCGGGCGCACGGCCGTGCGTTCGCTGATTACACAGTATTGTGTTAGAGAAGCGAATACATCGCTTCCCTAACACAGACCCGCCTCTCAGCCAATCAGGTTGCCAGGTCTGTTACCTGTCACCTGATTGGCTGAAGTCACAGGCGCTGTGATTGGACGCTAGGCGTCCAATCACCTAGCGTCCAATCACAGCAGAAGAAGACAGGAGGAGCGCGGGAGAAGACATCCGACGGAGACACCGCTCGTCGCCTGACGCCGTCACCAGCTGCACACCGGGACAAGGTAAGTGCAGAGGGCAGGCAGGGGGCACAGTGGCAGCACTTAAGGGGCACAGTGGCAGAACTTGGGGCACAATGGAAGCACTTAAGGGGCACAATGGCAGCACTTAAGGGGCACAATAGCAGCACTTAAGGGGCACAATGGCAGCACTTAAGGGGCACAGTGGCAGAACTTAAGGGGCACAATGGCAGCACTTAAGGGGCACAATGGCAGCACTTAAGGGGCACAATGGCAGCACTTAAGGGGCACAATGGCAGAACTTGGGGCACAATGGCAGAACTTGTGGCAGAACTTGGGGCACAATGGCAGCACTTAAGGGGCACAATGGCAGCACTTAAGGGGCACAATGGCAGCACTTAAGGGGCACAATGGCAGAACTTGGGGCACAATGGCAGCACTTAAGGGGCACAGTGGCAGCACTTAAGGGGCACAATGGCAGCACTTAAGGGGCACAATGGCAGCACTTAAGGGGCACAATGGCAGCACTTAAGGGGCACAATGGCAGCACTTAAGGGGCACAGTGGCAGAACTTGGGGCACAGTGGCAGAACTTGGGCACAGTGGCAGAACTTGGGGCACAGTGGCAGCGTTTGATGGGCACAGTGGCAGCATTTGATGGGCACAGTGGCAGCGTTTGATGGGCACAGTGGCAGCGTTTGATGGGCACAGTGGCAGCGTTTGATGGCACAGTGAGGCTGTTTGTTTGCGCCCCCCCAAAAATTTTGAGCACCAGCCGCCACTGAATATTATGCAATCTTAAACTGCAGCTACCAAAGCCGGAAGAATATTAGCATGCATAAAAAAGGGGATATACTCCAGAGATAAAACTATAATCCTGCCACTTTAAAAAAACTCAGGTTAGGCCACATCTGGAGTATTCCATCCAGTTCTGGTCACCAGTCCTCAGAAGGGATGTGCTGGAGCTGTAGAGAGTCCAAAAAAGGGCATCAAAATGAATACAGGGATTGGAGGACGGCTACAAGCACTAAATGTATTCTCGCTGGAGAAGAGATGCTTGAGAGGGGATATGATAGCAATTTGCAAATACTTTAATGGTGATCCCAGCATAGGAAAAATCTATTCAGTCTCAGGGAGTGTAAGAGGACACAGGGACACACAATGAGATTGCAGGAGAAGAGGTTTAACTTAACTATTTTTCAGAATCAGTGTTTACAAGTTAAAATCAAAATCATTTTTTAACTTAGAAACCCTAGTATATACACCCTAGAGAATAAAATTGCAGTGGTTGCAATACTTTCTGTCACACCGTATTTGCGCAGCGGTCTTACAAGTGCACCTTTTTTTGGAAAAAATACACTTTTTTGATTTAAAAAATAAGACAACAGTAAAGTTAGCCGAATTTTTTTTTTATATTGTGAAAGATAATATTACGCCGAGTAAATTGATACCCAACATGTCACGCTTCAAAATTGAGCCCGCTCGTGGAATGACGACAAACTTTTACCTTTAAAAATCCCCATAGGCAACGTTTAAAAATGTCTACAGGTTACCAGTTTTGAGTTACAGAAGAGGTCTAGGATTATTTCTCTCACTCTAACTATTGCAGCAATACCTCACAAACCTTGTGTTCATATGCGGGCGCTACTCACGTTTGCATGCAAGCTCGGAGGTACAAGGCGCTTTAAAAAAAAAAAAAAATATTACTATTATTAGTTTTTTTTTTACTTTTTATTTTGACACAGTCCTTTTAAAAAAAAAAAAAATTCGCTCACTTTTTTTCCTATTACAAAGAATGTAAACATCCCTTTTTATAGGAAAAAAGCATTACGGAACCTCTTAAATTAAAGTCCGGGGCAAGGCTTCCTCCTTCAGACAATCAGAGTAAGGAGAGGCCAGTACAGGAGCTAAGAGCTCTCCATGAGCCCTATAAAATTCAATAGGAAGGCCATCCGGTCCCAGTGATTTCCCCAATGTAAAGGAGCCAATGACAGAAAGGACTTCCTCCGATGTTATAGGACGTACTGGCCTCTCCCTCTCATTATCGGTTAACCAGACCAGTGCGACTGAATCCAGCCACTCCGCCAACTCAGTCGGCTGGAAACCGGAAGGCAACTGAGATGTATATAATGTCTGATAAAATTGCTGAAAGGTCTCCAGAATTTTAGGCTGTGTACAGGCTATATCTCCAGAGGAGGTGCGTATTTCCGAAATCGGAATACTAGGTTGTTCATGTTTAGCCATCATGGCCAAAAAAACGACCATTACGGTCTCCCTGCTCAAAACATTTCTGTTTGTTTTTATATAGGTCCATCCTCGTGGCCCCCGTTTGCTATGGAGTAAAGCATTAAAATTAAATTCTGAAGGATCCCCAGTATATTGAACAGTTTTTTCCTCTACTATAAGTTTCAAAGAGTCATTCTTTACTTGTTGAGACTTATTGAACCCTTTAATAGCGGATATATATTGTCTTCTTGCATAGGCCTTAAAGAGGAGGTCCCGCAAAAAAACCTTTTTTTTAAATAAGTACATTGCCAAGTTTCTACCAAGTCTACCATCTGGGTCCAATTAGAGAGCTCTACAGAGAATTTTTTAGGAGGAATTGAGCTAACCAAAAGAGGATCAAGTATAGCATTAACCACTTCAGCCCCGGAGGATTTAGCTGCTCAATGACTGGAGCACTTTTTACAATTTGGCACTGTGCTGCTTTAACTGGTAATTGCGCGGTCATGCAATGCTATACCCAAAATAAATTTATGTCCATTTTTTCCCACAAATAGAGCTTTCTTTTGATGGTATTTGATTGCCTCTGTGATTTTTATTTTTTGCGATATATACGGAAAAAGACCCAAAAATTTTGAAAAAAAAAATTATATTTTCTACTATATTTTCTACTTGAAAAATGACAAAGAAAATTAATAAAAATTACACAAAGTTGACACTAAATGATATATTGCTCACACATGCCATGGTTATATGTGGAATTACACCCCAAAATACATTCTGCTGCTTCTCCTGAGTATGAGGACCCCGAAAACCAAGCACCGCCTTCAGGACTTCTAAGGGTGTAACTTTTTTGATTTCACTCCTCACTACCTTTCACAGTTTTGAAGGCCATAAAATGCCAAGATAGCACAACCACCCCCCCCCCCCAATGACCCTATTTTGGAATGTAGACACCCCAATCTATTTGTTAATAGGCATGTTGAGTCCATGGAATATGTTATATTTTGCCACAAGTTTCGGTAAAATTAAAAAAAAAAAATTTTTTATACAACATTGGCACTAAATTATATATTGTTCAAACATGGCATGGTTATACGTGGAATTACACCCAAAAATAGATTCTGCTGCTTCTCCTGAGTATGGGGATACCACATGTGTGGGACTTTTTGGCAGTCTAACCGCGTACAGGACCCCGAAAACCAATCACTGCCTTCATACATTCTAAGGGCGTCAGTGGCGGCTGGTGCTCAAAATTTTTCGGGGGGGCGCAAACAAACAGCCTCACTGTGCCATCAAACGCTGCCACTGTGCCCATCAAACGCTGCCACTGTGCCCATCAAACGCTGCCACTGTGCCCCAAGTTCTGCCACTGTGCCCCAAGTGCTGCCACCGTGCCCCAAGTACTGCCACTGTGCCCCAAGTGCTGCCACTGTGCCCCAAGTTCTGCCACTTTACAGCTCTAATAGGGCGCTTCCAGAAACACCCCCCGCTGTAATTCAGATGCCCGGCGCCGACAAGGGGCCGGACACCTGAATAGGGGGCGGCAGCTGTGACAATAGATAGATTCATGCAATGCATGAATCTATCTATTGGTGATAGAGCGGTGCAGGAGGGGGGGGCGGCGCTCCTGCGCCCTCTATGCACGCACCGCCACTAAAGGGCGTACATTTTTGATTTCACTCTTTACTGTCTATCACAGTTCCAGAGGCCATGAAATGCCCAGATAGCACAAAACCCCCCAAATTTTGGAAAGTAGACACCCCAACTTATCTGTTGAGAGGCATGTTGAGTATTTTACAGATCTTGCTTTTTGTCACAAAGTTTTGAAAATTGAAAATTGAATTTCCCTGTTCAGTCCAGCAGAGAACTCGTCGGCGCTGTGACAGGAGAAAGGCGAGCTGTGGGCTATCAGAGGTTTCCCCCACTCGCCCCCTCCCCCTTTCTCCTGTCAGGGAGAAGAGACGGCGGCTATCACCAGGTTCCCCGCCAAGCTTCCTGCCCCGTTCCGTTCCTTCCCAATTGGCCATAACTGAGGGCCAATCAAAGGAGACTAGGAGAGGAGAGCATCATGGGACATGTAGTCCCAAAGATTGGGGGCCCTATTTTCCACAGGGAGGAGGCTACAGCTCGATCAAGAGAGAGATTTAGAGACTGCAGCCTGGAAAAAAGCAGAGGGAGAGAGTGCTACAGGACAAAGAACGAGGAGTGTGCTGGGCGGAAGCCAGAGAGAGAGCCACGCTGCCCAGCGCCACCAGAGAGAGAGACACGCGGCCCAGCGCCACCAGAGAGAGAGCCACGCTGCCCAGCGCCAGCAGAGAGAGAAAGACTGAGCCACTACCAGGGTACAGACATGCTACACTACTGACCAGAGTCGCACCCGGGGTCAGAGTGAGCGATCATCCAGCCGGAGGGATCACTGCTGTAGTTTCACTGGGTCTGGTAAGAGGGCCTGTTGGCCATTATCCATTACTTATCCTAGGGACTGTACTACGTCTGCAGTCTCTGACCATGATAATGTGATAATGACATTGTCGAAAAGGGGCGGTGCATGGGTGACCCTAAAATGATGTCCCCCCCTGAAAAAAGTTCTGCGGACGCCTTTAGAAAGCCTGAAAGCGGGGCTTGGTTTTTGAGGTCCTGTACACGGCTAGTCTCACAAAAAGTCTCACACATGCCATGTTTGAACAATATATGATTTAGTGCCAACTTTGTGTAAAAAGAAAAAAAAAATTAATTTTCCCAAAACTTGTGGCAAAATATCAAATATTCCATGGACACAACATGCCTCTCAGCAAAAAGTGTCTTCTTTCCAAAATGGGGTAATTTGTGGGGGTTTTGTGCTATCTTGACATGTTATGGCCTTCAAAACTTCCATGGACTCAACATGCCTATCAGAAAATAGCTTGGGGTGTCTACTTTTCAAAAAGGGGTCATTTGGGGGGGGGGGGGGGGGGGGGGGGCGGGGGGTGAACTGTCCTGGCATTTTATGCACAACATTTAGAGGCTTATGTCACACATCACTTACTCTTCTAACCACTTGAAGACAACTTGTTTACATGAAAAAATATTATTTTTTTGCAAGAAAATTACTTTGAACCCCCAAACATTATATATATTTTTTTAAAGCAAAGGCCCTACAGATTAAAATGGTGGGTGTTGCAATTTTTTGGAGAAAAAAACACATATTAATGCACTAAAACATACTATATTGCCCAAATGTTTGATGAAATAAAAAAGATGATCTTATACCGAGTACATGGATACTAAACACGACATGCTTTAAAATTGCGCACAAATGTGCAGCGGCGACAAACTACATACATTTTTAAAAGCCTTTACAGGTTAACATTTACTGATATTGATCTGTTCAGACACTATACCACTAAGGGAGGTGTATGGTGCGTGCGTGGGTGTTAGCGCTACTGGCACTAATCTGACGCTGCCTGGGGTGACGCAGACCCTGACTGGCAATAAAACCTAACTTATATCCCCCGCCGGGCGATCAGGGGGTTAAACCTTTATTGGGTAATATACGGTGGGTGCCCTGATGCTATAAAAAACAAACTAACCAGCGTCACCCGTAACACTAATACATTGATCACTGGTGACAGGGGGTGAAAGGATTAACTAGGGGGAAATCAGGGGGTTAAAACCTTTATTAGGTAATATATGGGGGTACCTGAGGCTATAAAAACCTGACGGTGAAACTAACTGGCTAACTAGCGTCACCAGTGGCACAAATACGGCGATCGATTAGTGACACTGGCGACAGGGGGTGAAAGGGTAAACCAGGGGATTAAAACCTTATTAGATAGTATATATGGGTGTACCTGACACTATAAAAACCTGACGGTGAAATGAATGACCTAACTGGCTAACTAGCGTCACTAGTGACACAAATACGGCGATCGATTAGTGACACTGGCGACAGGGGGTGAAAGGGTTAACTGGGACGATCAAGGGGTTAAACCTTTATTAGGGGGGTTTAAGGGGGTAACCTAGACCTAACGGGGGCTACTACTAAATGCCCTAACACTTATTTCAGTTACAAATGACACCAATGCAGTGATCAGTGAAAAATCTGAAAACTGCAATTGGTGATACAGTGAAAGGAAGTGAAAGGGTTAACTGGGGGGGCACTCGGGGGGTGATCAGGGGGGGGGGGCAAGTGTACCTTTGTGTACTGGTGTTAGTGTACTGTTGGTGCAACTCACGGTTAGATGTCCTCTCTCTCTCACTGGAATCAAAAAGACCCCACGAGGAGAGATGACATCACTTCCTCCGGTCTGTGTTTACACTTACACAGGCAGGCAAAGGTTTTCATTCGTTAGGAGCGATCACCAGGTCCAGACCATAAATCATTGGTCTGGTCCTGGGTACTGACCGCTCCAACGCGGAGAAGGACAGAAGACCGAAGAAGACCGAAGATCACCGCAGAGTAGGAAGGAGGCAGATTAGGAAGACTGCCTAACAACAGGGATTTTTGGTAAGGTAAAAAACATAATTATTTTCAAATGTTTTTTTTATTTATTTTTTTTTAAGAATATTAATGCTCTTTTTTTTTAGGGTGGCCCTCCACTTTAAGGTGTGTTTTTTAAGCTCTTTTAAAGAAGCGGCAATGTCGAGGACTGTAGATGTAGTGGTTGGCCAAGGAAACATAATGCAGCAGATAAAAGGCACATCATGCTTGCTTCTCTTATCTGAAGATGTCCAGCAGTGCCATCAGCACAGAATTGGTGGAAGCCAGTGGGACCCAGGTACACTCATCTACTGTCCAGAGAAGTCTGGCCAGAAATGGTCTTCATGGAAGAACTGCAGACAAAATGCCATACCTCCAATGTGGAAACAAGGCTAAGCAACTCAACTACACATGAAAACATAGGAACTGGGGTGCAGAAAAATGGCAGCAGGTGCTCTGGACATATGAGTCAAAATGTAAAATATTTGGCTATAGTAGGAGGTAGTTTGTTCACCGAAGGGTCGGAAAGCAGTACAATAATGAGTGTCTGCAGGAAACAGTGAGGCATGGTGGAAGTTCCTGGCAAGTGTGTCATTTGTTTGGAAGGGATTGTGCTGCCTCTTGCAACCAAACTGCACTGTTTCTGTACAGAAATTAAAAAAATGAAAATAAACACTTTCTATAGAAAATATAACTACTTCTACCTTTTAGAGAGATGCATAAGTAAAACCGGTCCTCTTCTTAGTTTGAGTAAGTGCTGAGTAGAAGCAAAAGTAGTGGCCGTAATCTCTCCAGCTTCATCAAGTCATACTCCTAAATCCATCTAAGCCGATTATAGCCCAAAGTTCTGCCAAGTTTATCTGAAATGATTGTTGTCGGCTGCTCCAAAACCAGCTAATATACTTTAATGCAAGCTGGAGAACCGATCCTTCATTTACTTCACGTACACTATCATTAAAGCATTTCATACCCATTTAAAGTAACTGGTACCACAACCTCATTAACTTTAACAATATCAAAGCCCTGAGGGCTCCTGTTACACACAGTTTGAAAATAAGTTAGTATATTTATCACACTGAAGTGAATGGTGGAAGGAAGGAGAAAAGAACTTAATCAAACCACAGGTTGACTTTGTGAAGGGACATTGTCGAAATAAAATCCATAATATAAAATTACCTCCAACGTGCATAGCATCTGGTAATCTGATCGCATGTAGCTCAACAAATAATCTATATTTCAGAAGATGACAAACAAAGCAGCAATGTTTATGTAGCGGCCATAACCCTCAATAGTCCTTGACTTTTGGGCTTACCGGTTACCTCCGCTTGGCTTGTCGGTGAATGTCCAGGGGTTCCCAGGGTTAGTACCCAACAACTTTGGATGCTGACACAATAAAAGTCCTTTTGAAGGTTTTTATTCTTGCAGTGGTAACATCCAACATAGTCTCAGATAGGAATAGAGGGCAAGGGTGAAGAAACTCAGGCACCTTGAGACGGTTGACATCCGCAAATGTCTTTAATCAAACCCAGAGAGTAGCCACTCACAGCTGGGTACTTCAATGCCAGACAAACCTCTAGCTAGGGGTATGGCAGCTGACAATGTGATCCGGAAACTTGTTAAAAGTCTCTGACACAAAATGAACTTGCAAACAATAGTGAATAGGAACCTTTCTTACAGTACCTGGAACTTTCTCTGTCTCTTTGGCAGCACGGTGGAAGTTTGGATTCTTTAGTATCCATACAACTCAGCAACCAGGCTCCTCTTGAGATGCCAGCTTGTTGGCCCTCCTCCGAAGAGTCCTCCCCCGGTCAGCTATGCGAGGTGTGGTGCCACTCCAATAATGAGAGCACACCAGGACGCCTTGAACCCTCCTTCAGTTACTGGGCCTCGGGCTAACCGGCTCCGAGACTTGGAAACAGACGGATTACTGCCCCAGACCATGAGGGCCTGTGAGGCTGGTCGGATTGACCATGCTTGCGGAACGGCAAACGCTCCAAGGCCCGGGACCCCTCGCGTTGCTACCCCGGACCAGAACCAGGAACCAAAGCTGCAGCCGAACACGTGACTCCAGCACCTTAAATACCCCTTCCCAGACTACGCAGCAGGGCCAGACGTGCCCACTGATTGGCTCCGGGAAAGATTGGTACCTAACACATCCAACCAGGCCTGGTTCCTGGCCTGTCATGGGTGCCTCACTGCACCCATGACCAGGCGGAACCTTAGTACAGCCCAGCCAGACTGATGCCAAAGTAATTCCTGTACAATTAACCCTCAGAACTCCACTACAGTTCTGAGAAAAAACAAAATTTTCACTGATAGCGCACACTTGGTGAAGTGTGACCGCTACATCCGTTTACCAGCAGCAGTGTACATAAGGCCTTACTTGTCCAGGGAGCCTGCAATGTCGGCACCTGAAGCTGATCTTCGAATCGACTTACGGGTGCTGCGGCCGCCGCCGCCATTCCCTGTAAGGGAACCAGGCAGTGAAGACTTTTGGCTTCACTCCTGGCTCCCTACTGCGCATTTGCAAGTCGCGCTGCATGTGCGGAATGGTCACTGTCGTCTTCTGGGACCTGTGTGTCTCCCAGAAGACAGCGCGGAAGACGTAGTTTGCCACAATGCTCTTTCGCCAGAAGTGGGAGCAAATACCTGTATTTGACCGGTATCTGCTCCCCCCCCCCCCCTGAAAGGTGCCCAATGTGACACCGGAGGAGGGGGAGGAATCCGATCAGCGGAAGTTCCACTTCTGGGTGTAACTCCGCTTTAATTATATGTTTTATTTCACAACTCCTATAGATCTGCTACTGTCAGAGTGAGCTAGTTAAAAAATAAAAATGAAAAAGCTGTACTAAAGCAATTAACAAATTGATATAACGCAGTCGCATCTAAATTTCGTTTACTAGTAGAGAACAAAGTGCTCACGTTTAAGCCTGCTCTTTGATTCTGAGGCTGGCAAACGTGTTGTAAAAAGTAATAATTGGTATGTGCTTTGTACATGGCACATCACTGATATCTGTGCTATGAATGATTCAGTTACCTTTCTACCTTTCCACACAGCAGTACTTCTAAAAGTCTATCTGGGAAAGATATTATAGTCAGCTAGTGTACTTACTATTCATTTTTCCTTTAACATGCAACTGTAAATATTTAATAGTACTCCATTACCGATGGCTCAACTGTAAATACCATCAACCCCCTAAAGAATACGTAATTGCTTCTTTTGACTTCAGCTGTAAAGATGTGAATTTTACAATTTGATGGAACAATGGTTGCTTACCAACATTGTTTTTTTTTGTTACGGGGAGGGGGAAGCTAGTAGAACAATCCTAAGGAAATCAGGCTATTAGGTGGGACTGGAGACTGTCTGCATCAAAGACTGAGGTTAGCACTTAATCTTGAGGTTAGACATAAAAAGCAGTTTGATGCTAGTAAATGAGAAAATGAGCTCACAGCATACGATATGTCAGTGTGAACCAACTGTCAGCGAGAGACAGGAAGGAAGGTGAAAAGAGGTCTTCATATCTGATTCGGCAATAATTGGTGTAAACATGCATACAGCTGCTGAGCAAAAATTAGTCTCTATTGGTCAGACTGTGACAGCTGTTTCATTACAGCTTATACGACCTACAGATTCTTTAGTATATGACAATCGTTACAGCTTATATGACTAAGGGGGGTTTGGTTAGCTGTGCTCTTAGCAGCAGCAAGAAGAGGAAATGCAAACCGAAAACATCAAAAAAAGCCACACACAACTACAGATATCCATATAAGATAGATAGATAGATAGATAGATACCGTATATACTCAAGTATAAGGCCCCTTTCACACTGGGTCGGTTTGCAAGCGCTATTGCGCTAAGAATAGCGCCTGCAAACCGACCCGAAACAGCTGTTGCTGTTCCTTCAGTGTGAAAGCCCGAGGGCTTTCACACTGAAGCGGTGCGCTTGCAGGACACTCAAAAATGTCCTGCAAGCCGCATCTTTGGCTCGCTATAGGAGCGGTATATTTACCGCTCCTATAGCGCCCGGTCCCATTGAAAACAATGGGGGAGCGCGCCGAACCCGCCCGCAAAACGCCGCAATAGCGGCGGTTTGCGGGCGGTATTGACCCTTTTTCGGCCGCTCGCGGGGGGTAAAAACACCCCGCAAGCGGCCGCAATGCGCCGCTAAAACGCCGGTAAAGCGGCGCTAAATATAGCGCCGCTTTACCGCCAGCGCCCCCACCGCTCCAGTGTGAAAGTAGCCTAAGCCGAGTTTTTCAGCACATTTTTTTGTGCTGAAAGTAGGGCTGAAACAACTAATCGATTAATCGACAACTAATCAATTATGAAATTAATCGATTACTATTTTCATTATCAATTAATTGGCCAGTAACATAATGGGGTTAAAAAAAAAAAACTAAAATGAGCCCTTTATAGTACAAAAAGAGAAAATCGCTACTGTAAATATTACTTTCACAGTTCTACAGTAAAAAAATTAACCCCTTACAGTAGTGATGATCTGCTTTTTTTTTGTACTATAAAGGGCTCGTTTTAGTTTTTTTAACCCCATTATGTTACTAAACGTCTAATGCCCCGTACACACGGTCGGAAATTCCGACCACAAAATCCGTCTGATTTTTTCCGACGGATTTTGTCCAACACTGGTGTTGCATACACACGGTCAGACAAAGTTGTCGGAAAATCCGATCATCCTGAACGTGGTGACGTTCGTTGCGTACGACGGGACTACGTAGAGGCTAGTAGCCAATAGCTTTGGTCTTGTAATGTGATCTGAGCATGCGTGGCACTTTGTCCGTCGGAATCATATCCAAATTAGGGGTTTCTAGCACCAAGTGGCCTCGGATACGGGGCCTCAAAGTCGGTTCGGAAAATGTCATTCTCTGCTGCAGAAAAGTGCTTGACATTTTCCGATTCGACATTGGAGCCCCGTATCTCTGGGTCACTAGGTGTTAGGAACCCCAATTTGGTGTGCAAACCCAGTGGAACTAGCACTACAACATATCCAGCACCAAGTGGCCCCGAGATACAGGGCCCCAAAGTCAGTCAACTGTGTCCATCTGCAGCAATGTCATTTCGGGACCCTTTGGGTCCTGAGACCCCAAATTTAGCTGCAGCTAGGGGGCATCTAGGAACCCTTAACTACCAAGTTTGAAGTTCGGGGGACCTATGGCTCCAAATAGGCACAGTGAGGCTGCAAATGGGCATTGTTAACCCTCTTTTACACTTACAGTAGCTGCGCATTTCTCACCCTAGGCTTATACTCGAGTCAATACGTTTTTTCCCAGTTTTTTGTGGTAAAATTAGGTGCCTCGGCTTATATTCGGGTCGGCTTATACTCGAGTATATACGGTAATCTATTGATAGATTCAGCTTGTATCTATATCCTGCAGAATTTCTGTATATACACCAGTGTGGTCTGTGATCTGCACGAAACATCAAAACACAGTAAAGCTGGGAGAGCTGGAGGGGAGGGGGATGTGAATTGTGAACTTTTTACACAGGATTTGCTTGTCTCAGGCTAGTGCATGAGATATGTAAATCACCTGTCACTCACAGCAAGGGGGCGTTTTTTGACAACGTTTTCAAGACTTTGTCAAGATTTCTCTAACTGAAAAATAAAAGAGGATTGCTCAGTCCTCAAGTAAATCTGTGTGGCAAGACTGGGCTCAAATGAAAGGAAATCTTATTCTCTACATTATGACATCAAAAAAAAAAAAAATTGGGTTTACATCCACTTTAAGTACCTTTTCCCAGAATGCACAGCGAGACAACACACTCACTGGTTGGTTCCGAGAGATATTGACACCCAATGCGTCCAACCGGACTTCGTTCCTGTGCTTGCCAGAGGTGATACCAACACCTATGGTCAAGCAGAACACTATGCAGTCCAGCCAAACTGGTACTGAGACCATAATATAGAGCAATTAACCCTAAAACCCAACTGTGGTTTTAGGAACATTAAATCTACAAAAAACATAGCGCGTGCTCATTAGGAGCCAGGCGCTACATAAATATCTCCTAATTGGTGCAAGTTTAGGAGATATTTACTGTACCTACAGGCAAATCTTATTATAGGCTTACCTGTAAGTATAAATAAAAAAAATAAAAAACGCCTTTACTACCACTTTAATACTTTACGTCATGGACTAGGAAAAAAGCATGTAGCATGTGAAGTTAACCACATGCCGACCGCGCTATAGTCAAAAGACGGCTACAGCGCGGTTGGCTTATCCTGGGTGGACGTCCTACGGATGTCCTCCCAGAAACTTGTTCCCGCGCCCCCTGGGGCGCGCACTCGGGAACATCCGTGACCGCCGGGTCCCGAGGACCCGGCGCATCACAGATCACGGTAAACAGCCGCTGATAGCGGCCGTTTACCACGTGATCGCTCCGTCAAATGACGGAGCGATCACATGTACACAAACCGGCGTTACGTCATGACGCCGGTTCCTCCCTTCTTCTCTCTGTACCGATCGGTACAGAGAGGGGAGAAGCGCGCAGGGGGGGAGATGGGACCAGCGCTGTGGGCTGGATGTGTAGTGCCCACAGCGCTGGTCAGTGACAGCTACACTGCCACCACTGTGCAATGCTCTGCCACCACTGAGCAATGCTCTGCAACCACTGTGCAACGCTCTGCCCCCACTGTGCAACGCTCTGCCACCACTGTGCAACGCTCTGCCACCACTGTGCAATGCTCTGCCCCCACTGTGCAACGCTCTGCCCCACTGTGCAACGCTCTGCAACCACTGTGCAACGCTCTGCAACCACTGTGCAACGCTCTGCCACCACTGCAATGCTCTGCAACCACTGTGCAATGCTCTGCCACCACTGCAGTACTCGCCAATACTTGCCAATACTCTGCCAATACTCGCCAATACTCGCCAATACTCTGCCAATACTCTGCAATAAATTTTAATAGAAACAACCAAATTTTTACCGAATTTTCTGTATATTTTGATTTATAGCGCAAAAATTAAAAAACCCAGCGGTAATTAAATACCACCAAAAGAAAGCTCTATTTGTGTGAAAAAAAAGGACACAAAATTCATTTGGGTACAGTGTTTTATGACTGAGTAATTGTCATTCAAAGTGTGAGAGCACCGAAAGCTGAAAATTGGTCTGGTTAGGAAGGGGGTTTAAGTGCCCAGTGGTCAAGTGGTTAAAGGAAATGCAGAACTCTTGTTTTGCATTCTTGTTTAGGATTGGTGACAAAAACAATATTTAAACCAGGCAACTAGTATTTTTAGATGAATTGGGTCAGCAGCAGGAATCTTCATGTTTCCGCAGTACAAGCCAACAGCGCAAAAATTGAGGGTATTAGTTTGTATTTTGACCAAAATATGTACTGTATGTTCCCCACCCGTGCAAAGCTATTTGCTAAAGTTGATGTGAGTCCCATTGATTCATGTGAAGTGTTTATTTTTTTTAATAACAGGAAAACATTAGAGACGTATAAAAAGAAATGTATGAAAAGATCTCAACAGTGAAACTTTTCCTAGACCTGAGAATGCGTCAGACGTGCAGACATGATTCAACCACCCTCAGGCACCTCTGTCTACCAGTACTGTCTGTCAGAAATATGAACACTCGGATTGTCTGACTGTGTCTGTGAATGGACAAAGGTTTGAAATAGTCATAGGTCTGAGCAATCATCATCATATATCGCTGAATAATATGCCTGAGGGGTGTCCACACCATCTCCAATCTATTGTTTAGGCTGAAAAAGAAAATGAAAATTCAAAACGTGTGGAGTTCTGTTGAACCAATTTTTTTTCAGGTTGCATTAAAAAATAAGAGCCAGTTAGGAAATATTCCATTAGTTTTCAAGTATGTATAGTGTATGAAATGATTGTATTTCAGTTCAGAGTACCCAAGCATAGAGCCAATAGTCAGCCAATGTAAAGAAAAAAGGGAATTGTCGAAGTAGACCTAAACCCCATCTGGAAGACTTTTAGTTTTCTAAAACACTCTCTCTGTCACAAGCAGTTGCCATGTTTTTTCACAAAATAATTAGGGCTTAATTCCTCGATTAATCTTTAATTTTTTTGATCGATCAAAATTCTTTTGATCCATCAAAGTTATCTTGATCTGTACTCGCCTCTCCGCCGGCTTCCGGGCCTTCAGGGAGTTCCGTTGGAGATCCGGTGATGTCACGGACATCGACGTCATCGGACTCCTCCCCCCTTCCCCAAGTGCCTCCGTCTGCTAATGAAGGGAAGGGGGAGTAGTCCAGTGACGTTGAAGTTTTGATTGAACGTAACGCGTACGGGGGAGGTGCTACGCAGGACGTCACCCGCTGCTGCCCTATCGAACTAACACGATTGTCGGCTTTACATGCTGTGTTTTTAATATCTTTATGTGAGTAGTTTGTGTTTGAACACAAAAATGTAATCTTATACTTAAGCGGTGAGCACTTAGATCTTTTCTTTCTACCCATGACCTGGCGTCCTTGCTGAGATCTAAGGAGACGTGAGAGAAGTTTAAGGTCCGTGTTAACCCTTTTAATACCCGCTTGCATGACCACCTGTTTGCACAGGGGTCCATGCCATAAGGTGAGAGTGATTAGTTAGACCGGAGGTGGAGGGATTGTCACGCTACTGTGGAAAAAAAAATGACTTAAGTCAGTGCTACAGTTTGAATTTAAAACGTATTTGTGTGAACTGTGAAGTTAAGTCATGGATTGTGGAAACTAACTAGTGTCGGGTGATTGTATATAGTGTATACCACATTTACCACTGACTAATGCAGAGTTGCAATGCAAGGAGATCAGCTAAAAGTAGTTGGATCTGTATGTGCGTTATAATTAATCGAAATTAGTCGATTAATCGATTTTAAAAAAAAATCGATTAATCGAACAGGAAAATTGTAATCAGTAACAGCCCTAAAAATAATATTTTCACCAATTTTAGTCCTTATTTATTATCCCATTGCTGCTGGTCTCCTCCAGATTTATTTAACCACTTTCTGTTTACATACACATGCCACAACATCAGCCAAGCATCATTACTCTGGACCAGTTTGCTCATAGTGACAACAGTGAACCACCTCTGTATAACGTACACTAGCATGGTCACCTGTGTAGCGGTCATAACCCCTTGAGGGGCGGCCTTGACTTTTGGGCTTACCAGTTACCTCCTCTTGGCTTGTCAGTGAATGTCCAGGGGTTCCCAGGGTTTACCCAACAACTTTGGATGCCCACACATAAAAGTCCTTGTAAAGGTTTTTATTCTACAGTAATAACAACATAACACAGTCTCAGATAGGAATAGAGGGCACGGGTGAAGAAACTCAGGCACCTTGAACTGCTGACATCCAAGGAATGTCTCTAATCAACCCAGAGAGTAGCCACTCGCAGCTGGGTACTTCAATGCCAGATAAGCCTCTAGCCAGAGGTCTAGCGGCCAACAATGTGATCCGGAAACTTGCAAAAAGTCTCTGACACAGAATAAACTTGCAACCGAAGGTAAATAGGAACCTTTCTCACAGTACCTGGAACTTTCTCTTTTTTTCTTGGCAGTACTGTGGAAGTGTGGATTCTTTAGTGTCCATACAACTCAGCTCCCAGGCTCTTACTGAGATGCCAGCTTGTTGGCCCTCCTCCGAAGAGTCCTCCCCTGGTCACTTGTAAGAGTTGCCGTGTCCCTCCAATACCGAGAGCACACCGGGACGCCTTGAATCCTCCTTCAGTTACTGGGCCTCGGGCTAACCGGCTCCGAGACTCGGGAACAGACGGATCCCCACCCCAGACCATGCGGGTCTATGAGGCTGGTCAGACTGACCATGTTTGCATGACGGCAAACGCTCCTAGGCCCGGGACCCCTCGCAGGGCTACCCCGGTCCAGAACCAGGAAGCAAGACTGCGGCTGAACCCCCAACACGTGACTTCAGCACCTTAAGTACCCCTTCCCAGACTACATAGCAGGGCCAGACGCGCCCACTGATTGGCTCCGGGAAAGATTGGTACCTAAGACGTCCAACCAGGCCTGGTTCTCGGCCTGTCATGGGTGCCTCACTGCACCTATGACCAGGCAGAACCCTAGTACAGCCCAGCCAAACTGATGCCAAAGTAAACCTGTACAATTAACCCTCAGAACCCCATTACTGTTCTGAGGAAAAAAAACTAAATTTCCACTTAGAGCGCACACTTATTAAAGTGACACTGTCACAATCGCGGGTATACCCGCAGACATCGAGTCCACGGGACCCACGATCCTACTCACGGAGCTCGCGGCAGGGTTGCGTGCGCCGCCACCGGCGCGCACCCGACCACACAGCGACAAATTCAAAGAGATGTACCTGTAGGCCCATTTGCCCAGCCATGACATTCTGCCTAATAATTATGCACACCTTGATATAGGGTGTCGATTTCCTTAGGCCAAGTGGGAAGTGTTTGGATTATTAAAAAAAAAAAAAAAAAAAAAAAGGAATATTGTTTTAGTGTCATTTTAAAGTGGAAGTAAACTTTCATAGATTGTTTGTACCTATACTGCATATGCAGTCGATGACATCATTGGCGCATTCGCTCTGAAGGAACAGCCACCCATGCTGTTTCTTCAGAGCACTGTGCAGCTCCGGCCAGTCACACAGCCGGAGTCCGCGGACCCAGAAGGAAGACGGGCGAAGATGGATACGGCCCCCATCGGTAAGACAACGAGGGCTTCGCTTGCAGGTGAGTTTCACATAATATGCTAGTATGCAATGCAGACTAGCACATTATGCCTTTACTTTGCAGGTCAGGAAAAAAAAAAAGAAAAGGGAAACACTTTACTTTCTTTTTAAAGTGTAAAAAAATAAAAATAAACATTTAATACATAATAAAAAACAGAAAAATAATTTGTACAGTCCCCCGCCTCCACATAAGAACATGAATGCAGGTATCAGCGCAAAATTGGAAGTGAAAGCGATAATTCTGGGGCTATCATTCACGGGTAAAGAGTTAAAGAGAGCTAAGAGCTAAACTATCCTTTATAGCCATGGAAGCTGCCATCTTAGCCTCTGTTTGATCTGCAGTTACCATGGTGTTACACATGTGATCAGTTATATCACCAGCCATTAATTGGCTTGACAGTTTGGTTGGGAGTACAAGCAAATGTGTTGGTAATCATTCATGGGATTTCTTAACTTTTTTGGGAAACCATTAAATTGGTGGGTTTAGTGGCGCTTTAACTCTAAACTGATAACTTGTAAAGATTTTTTTAACCCTTTCACGACTAAGCCTATTTCTGACATTTGGTGTTTACAAGTTAAAATCCCTATTTTTTGCTAGAAAATTACTTAGAACCCCCAAACATTATATATATATTTTTAGCAGAGAATCTAGAGAATAAAATGGCAGTGGTTGCAATATTTTATGTCACACGGTATTTGTGCAGCGGTGTTTAAAACGTAATTTTTTGGGAAAAGGGACACTTTCATGAATTTCAAAAAAACAAAACAGTATAGTTATCCCAATTTTTTTTTTGTATAATGTGAAAGATGATATTACGCCGAGTAAATAGATACCAAACATGTCATGCTTTATAATTGCACGCACTCGTGGAATGGCGAAAAAACGTTGGTACCTAAAAATTTCCATAGGCGATGCTTACATTTTTTTTTTTACTGTTACCAGGTTAGCGTTACAGAGGAGGTCTAATGCTAGAATTATTGCTCTCGCTCTGACGATCGCGGCGATACCTCACATGACTGATTTAAACACCGTTTACATATGTGGGCACGACTTCCGTATGCGTTTTCTTTGCTGCGCGAGCTCGCGGTGACAGGGGCGGTTTGACATTTTTTTTTCTTATTTTTTTTTTTTCTTTTATTAAATTGTGTTTTTTTTTTTTTTTTTTTAAATGTGATCACTTTTATTGCTGTCACAAGGATTGTAAACATCCCTTGTGACAGTAATACGTGGTGACAGGTACTCTTTATGGAGAGATCGGGGGTCTAAAAGACCTCAAATCCCTCCTTTGCACTTCAAAGTATTGAGATCACCGAAAACTGTGTATGAATACTCTATATTTTTTTTAAAACAGCGCCATTGGCAGCTGAATAAACAGGAAGTGACGTCACTTCCGTGTTTACATCAAGGAGACTGTAATGAAGCCATTTCCGGCTTAATTCCAGTCTGTCACTAGCCAACGGAAGCGGCGGATGTTGGATCGGACCTCCCGATTGGACGGGAGGCCCGGAAAGAGCAGCGGGAGGGGGGACGTGCCCTCCCGCTCCTCCGGGACAACAACCGAGCGGCTTTTAGCCGCATTGGTTGTTATCCTCGGAAAGCCGATCGCCGGCTCTAAACAATGGTACCGGGATGATGCCTGCAGCTGCGGGCATCATCCCGGTATAACCCCCGAAAGCCGAGTACGCAGATGTGCGTATGCTCAGCGGGAAAGGGTTAAAGCGGAAGTCACGCAAACTTTTTTTTTTTAAAAAGTCAGCAGCTACAAATACTGCATCTGCTGACTTTTAAAATATGGACACTTACCTGTCCAGGGCGCCCGCGATGTTGGCACCCGAAGCCGATCTATCGCTCGGCTCTCGGGTGCTACCGCCGCTATCTTCGGTAAGGGAATCAGGAAGTGAAACCTTGC